>JARFJB010000438.1:2105000-2172500 GCA_036346205.1 Vesta saturnalis
CGTTATCATTTATTTAATTAAAGTAATTAGTACATACAAGTGCTTGACAATCTAATTTGAAGCTTAAAGTTTCATTGTAGTAACGTTATCACCCAATGGTCACGATATCAGAATTAAACATTTGACAAATGTAATATTTTCACAATACATACTCAAGCCTTTGTGTTTTGTTTTCATGCTAAATATTTACTGTACATTAAGAAGCAATTAAATCAAGTAATGGTAAAGCACGCTCATACGAGAAAAATTATCGGGTGTTACGAAAAGTTTTCGTGACTTAAAGGTTTGTGTGGTAATTTAATCGCCACATTTGTTATACTCCATTCCAGATTTGACAAATTACAGTTACTTCACAATAGCTAGTTTGTAAAGCAATTAAATTTTTGATCAAACGTTTATTACACATATA
This sequence comes from Vesta saturnalis, assembly GCA_036346205.1. Taxonomy (NCBI): domain Eukaryota; kingdom Metazoa; phylum Arthropoda; class Insecta; order Coleoptera; family Lampyridae; genus Vesta; species Vesta saturnalis. Next base: position 2,105,410 of record JARFJB010000438.1, read on the forward strand.
ACGAGTGAATGGGTTCACTGAGGCAAACCTTAACAATCGAACGTAATTTTCCGAATTTTATATTGAGAATTAAGTTAGTTATTTACCGAGGGCTATCTTGTTTTGTGCAGACATTCAAGATTGTACTATCCAGCTCATGAAAACACTTACTGGTAAATGCAGGTTGCGGTCTTGGACGTTCATTGCCGAACTCTGAGCCTTATTTTATGGTAAGTGCAAGGTTTTGGAAGCGTTACTCCAGATATTTTACGTCTTACTGCGGACTCTCCATCTTCGGCCAGTTTAGCCGGCAACCTACTTGTTTATAAGCATATGCGACATCTAGTGCGGTTTGACCAAGTAACAATGCAGAACAAATCCAGCCGCGGAGAGGGGTGTTAGTTCAAATTTTTTCATTATCTGAATAACGATAATTTTATAAGAAAAAGTGTAGACGTATTTTTTAAAGAAAATTTAATTTTACATACATTTTCTTTACAAAGTTTTTTTAATTTAAAGCGTAATAATTGTACAAATTAAATAAATATGATTGAAAATGCTGAAGCTGTATTATGAATATTTTTACAGAAGAGGGCGGCTTTGGAATTTTTTGTTACATTAACATGTACTTATGTCTATAAATCTCCATCTGACGTGAAGTTTACACTAACTTTATGTATTAATGATCACAGTCAACTTTTTGTACTAATGTCATGAGAATGAGACCCGCAATTCGCTAGGTTTCACACATGATATAGTAATTGGCTGATTTTAAATTTATTTGCGAAAGCAACATTCGTAGTAAACTATAGAAGGAAATATTTTATTTGAACAAAGTTCACTGATTATAAATTTTAAAAGCAATGCAATTGTGGTTATACATTGTATTTGCTCCTAATAGTGTAATGAATATTTTTATTCATCAAATAAAACGAGACGCGGTATAACGTTAATTATATAATCAAATTTAAAACACCATTCTAATGATTACTTACTTAGACTGTTTAAAGTGTTTTCGGTAGCTCAAGTGGAATAATGTGGTAATTGAAAATGTAAATTTCCCAATCGTATTGTACCTACATACAGTTTCATAAACAAAAACCTTTAATAAAACTGAAAGTACGTTTAAGTGAACTTTTATTAACGCCTTTCATTGCCAATAAAATTGTAATGACTATAATATGCAAGTATATTTTTATTTTTTTGGTTTTACATTTTCTAATACATTTTGAAATTATAATTAACAGAATAACACATACAGCAGAGTTCAAGATTGAGTTGCATGAGTAGAATACTTTTAGTTGACGACGTTATGATTAAGAGTAAGCGTAGTTTAATTTTTGAAACCTGTACAGGGTGGGTGTGTACTGGTGTGGACGGAGGATTTCTCCTTAACTATTAGAGATATTAAAGCTAGTTTTGGTGTGGTAATACACGTTCATTGGACCTATATTCTAAAAATATTTAGGTATATACAGGGTGATTGCCAAAAATGTGCCACCTCAAATCTGTGTTTTTTTAATGGAACCCCTGTATATTTTTGAATTTTTGGATTCACTGTTACATTTAGAATAAAAGTATAGAAATTTGTATCTATGTCACTAACTGTTCTCCAAATATCGTCACTTTAGTACCAAAATAGAGTTAACTTTGGAACCACGAAGCGAGCGTTGTCACCACGATTTTGTAAATATGTTTATACCACCGACTATTAATAATAGTCTACTAACAAACAAACTGGGACATTTTTCGAAAACATGTAAAACTATGCAGAATGATTAACTTACGTGAAATGTAATTTTTTTCAATTTTTTCAAATGCAACACCCTGTATATTTTTTCAAATTTCGATTCCCCGTGTAAAGTAGATACTAATTGATAATGCGCTTCATAGCCATAAGTCGGACCCTTCTTGAGATACTGACGCTTTATTTGAAAGTATTGACATACAGAAGAACAAATAAAACAAAATCCAGAGCAAATAAGAAAACACGAATGGCAAAGAAATTCTTTAACTGATAGGAAAACTAAATTAATAACTAAACAATCAAATAATTCTCTGCATGTAGGTGTGTACTTAGCTCTCTGGTACTAATTTGCGGATTTTCTATAAGAGATGCCACAACTTGAAACTCAATTTCTTCACTTGGGCTTCTTTTTGCGTACTTGGGATAACACACTTCCAGAATTTATAAATCTGTCAGCTACATGCTCCCTCTCCCTCTCCCTCTCCCTCTCCCTCTCCCTCTCCCTCTCTCCTCTCCCTCTCCTCTCCTCCCTCTCCTCTCCCTCTCCTCCTCTCCCTCTCCCTCTCCCTCTCCCTCTCCTCTCCCTCTCCCTCTCCTCTCCCTCTCCTCTCCCTCTCCTCTCTCCCTCTCCTCTCCCTCTCCCTCTCCTCTCCCTCTCCCTCTCCTCTCCCTCTCCTCTCCCTCTCCCTCTCCCTCTCCCTCCCTCTCCTCTCCTCCCTCTCCCTCTCCCTCTCCCTCTCCTCTCCCTCTCCCTCTCCCTCCCTCTCCTCTCCTCTCCCTCTCCCTCTCCCTCTCCTCTCCCTCTCCCTCTCCTCTCTCCCTCTCCCTCTCCCTCTCCCTCCCTCTCCTCTCCCTCTCCCTCTCCCTCTCCCTCTCCCTCTCCTCTCCCTCTCCCTCTCCCTCTCCCTCTCCCTCTCCTCTCCCTCTCCCTCTCCTCTCCCTCTCCCTCTCCCTCTCCTCTCCCTCTCCCTCTCCCTCTCCCTCTCCCTCTCCCTCTCCCTCTCCCTCTCCCTCTCCCTCCCTCTCCCTCTCCCTCTCCCTCTCCCTCTCCTCTCCCTCTCCCTCTCCCTCTCCCTCCCTCTCCTCTCCCTCTCCTCTCCCTCTCCCTCTCCTCTCCCTCTCCCTCTCCCTCTCCTCTCCCTCTCCTCTCCTCTCCCTCTCCTCTCTCCCTCCTCTCTCCCTCTCCCTCTCCCTCTCCCTCTCCTCTCCCTCTCCCTCTCCCTCTCCCTCTCCTCTCTCCTCTCTCCTCTCCCTCTCTCTCCCTCTCCTCTCCCCTCCCTCTCCTCCGATCTCTCTCACGCTGCTCCGCTCTTTTGGATACACCACCTCTAGCGGACGATTTGGATGTGGAATTATCACGCACGTACGACCAGACAGACGTGGACGAAATACTGCTCACCCTACAACCCGTACGTGAGCCGTATGCGAGGATGCAGTCACACGTGAGTGAAGATCAGGTAGTATTGCACTATGTCTTAAGTCCTGACTGTGTTGCAGAGTTTGGGGATGAATGGTCTCCACTTGCGGAAGATCGTCCATCGTCAAGCTTTGTAGTCCGGTCGGTGCTGGGGAGAGAGGAATCTCCTATTACTCTGACACCAGTATGCGTTGTAGATGAGCAAACGCCCACATATGCACCATACGCAGAGGGCAGAATAGTAGGGAATCCATTTGAAGGTTTGCTGAGCCCTGCTTCTACTCTATTTCAAGAGTGTCGCGAGGGGAGAGTATTTTTAAAGGGTAGTGGAAATCTTGGATGCTAAACAATCACAATTTCAGAATAAAGGTAAGTGTGAGTTATGAGTAGTAGTGTAATAGATTATTAATATATGTTGTTTTGTAGGGTAGTCGTTGGTGAATTTCGTATATTTAGAGGTAAATGTGTTGAAATTTTCTCCCACTCACACTCAGCATTAGTGGCACCGAAGGGGTTACAACAACGGACGACTTCTTACCCTGATTTCAAGACGTTATTCAACTGGAATGGTGTAGAATTTGCTGTTAAGCTCACTAACGTCTCAACGGTTGAGTCTAACAATAATATCTCCATCAATGTTTATGAATTGGATGATACGTATCGTGATGGTCGGCGTATTCCTAAGGTAGTGGGCCCTCTCTACTATACCAGAGCTAAACAACCTATTCATGTTAATTTATTACTATTAGTCCGTAACCAAACGGATAATCAGCGTTATGTATGGATAAAAAATTGTTCTCGTTTACTTAGCAACCAAATAAAACGAGATGGTGCAAAATATTCTTGTGATTCATGTATTCATTACTTTAAAACTCAGGAGTAATTAACTCGACACGTGTCACATGACTGTAATTTAGTATACACTAAATTACCTGGCGTAATGCAAAGAAAAGGCAGAACCGGGGAGTTCTATGCGGGAAATACACTTGCGTTTCGAAACTATCAAAAATAGATGTTTCTACCATTCGTAATATATGCAGATTTTGAAGCTCTATTAGTACCGGTAAATACGGCTGAACCCGATCCCGAACAACTGTTCACGATAAAAACGTGTAAACATAAACCATACTCCTTCTGTTATGATAAACGATGCTTGGTCTAAATTAGAACTTTATAGGGCGGTTAATGCCGCAGAGGTATTTATAACACGACTCGAGAGTGAGGTGAAACGTATATATACTGAGCATTTGAAAACTGTTGTTCCAATGTTACCACTAACTGATGAACAACTGGTGATACATGAACAAAGTCGAAATTGTTATATATGCGACAAGATTTTTACGGATGATTTTACAAATTCCAAAGTACGAGATCACTGTCATGTGACTGGTATATATCGTGGTGCGGCACATTCAAATTGCAATTTAAACTATCAATTAACTATTTTTATCCCGGTTTGTTTCCATAATCTCAGTGTTTATGATGTCCACCTGTTCATCCAACAAGGTATTCGTCGTGGAGTGAGTACTTGTGTTAAGCGAAGAAGTATTGTTAACAACGAGTTGTCCCAAATTATGACCCTAGTCGTCCTAAAGTCTTTTTTCAGCATTTAGATGCTACGAATTTATACGGATGGAGTATGCGGCAATATCTTCCTAATGATGGGTTTATGTGGTTAACTGAAGAGGAAATTAGGCAATTCAATGTATTAATGATTAATGATGATTAATGATTAATAATGATGAGCACAATGATTATCCTTTTTGTCCCGAAATGATCTGCGCACCATATTCCAAGGAGGAAAAATTAATTCCCGTAGACATACATTTCTGATGGTAAAGTGCACATGTCTTCCTGAATGGGTATTCTGATTTGATCATTGTTTCCGAATCTCGTAGTATATGGTTAATGGGTGTGTAGTTCGGAATTTACTATAGCATTATCAACAACAACTGTTTCGTTTACGTTTAATATACTCATTGTATTATTGTAAAACTAATACTTTGCAAGTATGCTCTATTCTGTGCTATCAATGCTTTGAGGGTTGACCGCTTACTTCACCGTTAAAATTGACGAGGTCTCCGTATTAGTCTACTATTTTAAGCGTTATGGTTGAAATGGTGGATGTATTTATAGGTAAATAGATGACATGTAGAGGAGAGTCAATTATTTTGTATCCCGCTGGTACACTGGGAAAGAAATGGTGAATAATATGTGATGCCTCTCCATTTTTAAAACTTTCACTTGTTGTATTGCATTCGATAATTAACGAATTAATCTTGATAATGTTAATAGGATTTTTAGAGGTACGCAATTCTCGACCTTTGAAAACTTTTTGTTAAATCCCAGTATAGGTCCTATTAGAAGATCCAAATGGTTTGTTTTGAAAATATTTAGGTATACTGCAAATCTTTATATCAGCCCAAATACCAGTCACACGAAATTTTCTTGCCCCTATAAAAAATATCGGGTATTTCGAACACAGTGATAACAGTGACATTATATCCCCTAGTGATTCACCAAAAAATTCAGTCATGAATTTTGATGATGTAGCATACCATAAACAGATGAAATAAGGGATCATTTGTGTTTTGGCAGACACCAAAACAATGATTGTTTCTATTTTTGTATCGCTCTTCCTGATAGATCATCATTAGATTATGATGTAATCCCGGGATTATATGATCTACTATTTAAAAAAGCTTCTACGGGATACAAAAATAGTGATCTACAGCAATACAATGACATTTTGCGCCGCACAAATGCTGCTCGATGTAATTATAACCCAGATGACCAAATCCAAGCATCTAATAGTAGAAAATACATTCAGATCATTAAACCATTACTTCAACCTCGAAAACGACCCGCACCATCAGCTATTGTACCTCCTGCCACAGGATCTCGCGATTGAGTTTGTACCTTGGAATGATCCGAAGAAATTAGTGGATTGGTTGCGGAAATTATTGGGATCAATGTCGGCAGGAAATACTAGCAATAACAACGAAATAATATATATCTTTGACGAATTACGCAAAGCGAAAGTAATAAAGTAGGATCTCTTGTTATAAATCTATTACTATATTCATTTCATATCTGATGCCAGATAAATTTGGTGGACACCTTCATCATCAAATGACAATAGATAAATTTGGTAAGCCTATCGTTCAGCATTCTGGTGAGCTTCATTATGAAATTTCATTTCTTTCTCTGGAATAGCCAGTAAATAGAGAATTAGTATTCCTACTGGTGTAGTTGGCATCCACACCCTTCCCTGTAACGAGGTCATCATAGTGTATTGCAAGTGGAGTCATTCAGGTCTTGAGCTTAACATAAATGATAAAAGTTTTCGATTGCTGGCGACGTAATTGGTCACCACATAACTACGAATTCCGCAATTAGAGTGACTATACCAGAGTTTATACAGTTTGCAACTGCGACGATGCTCTATGTAGAGCTCGTAGTACAATCCAAAATGATAAAATGTGTAAAGCTGATGTTGAAGAGCTGCACAAACCCGCAAGAAGAAATTTTCCGCGGCGTTTGAATAAACATTTGTCTGGTTTGCATAGGACGCCTACACATATACAAAATAACATGGGAACAGAGTTTTATAATGCTGAATTTGAAAAAGTAATGAAAAAATTTCATATTAATCGTTACAGTAGTTAATCCAACTTGAAAGGTAACATAGTTGAGCGTGTAAATCGCACTCTTAAAGCAATAATGTGGAAAACTTTCAATATGCAGGGTTCCAATAAATAGCTATCAATATTATCTCAAACCTATAGATGTAACGGAAAATAATGCTACCTCTATTTTGAAACATTTAAAATGTCATAAAGTTCTTGACCGTAATACACCTAAATTTAAAGTGGGGGATTATGTACGTATTAACAAATACAGAAGTATATTCTCTAAGGGTTACACACCTAATTGGAGTTTTGAAGTCTTTCGAATATCAGCAGTGAAACGTTCCAGTCCGATTACCTACACAGTACGTGATAGTCGGGATGAAGAGATACAAGGACGTTTCCATGAGCCAGAACTTCAAAGTGTTAAACATCTTGACATTCACCTAGTTGAACGTGTAATACGACGTCAAGGAAATATGTCTCTCATTAAATGGTTAGGGTTTGATAATTCTTACAATTCATGGATTTCTAACAAAGACATTATATAATACGTTCTGTACGATTAATTATTAATACTGTAATATTATTATGTAATAAATAACTCTTTTTTTATTTAAAATTTTTTATTTCTATTAATACATACAATACTATACATTACTAAAGCTGTTCACAAACACGTAATCACGATGTTGCTCTTTCAGGACTGCTGAAATTATTTTATTACACAATTATATTCTTTTCATAAAGTGTGCAGAGTTTCTAGCTAACTCTTCCCATTCTCCTTTTCGCTCCCATTCCACTACATCGTGAACTACGTTTTTGAGCTCATTAATGCGGACCTCCTTCACTTATCGTGTTGCCATCTGTTGAAATATAATTCAGTAAATGGCATTCTATTTCATGTACAAATTATTCGAATGATATTTCCCTAAGGTCTTCTATTAATCGCTTAATACAACAAATGCACTCTACACTATCGTCATGCGATTGAAAGTATTCCACTATCATACTTATAAACTAGATTATCTAAATAGTCATCACTAAACGTGCCCCGTCTACACAATTTTTCGTGTTGGGCATCAAATTCTAATGATTGAAATTGGCATATTAGTATTTGCATTGCACTAACATAGTCTACCGCTTTCGGCCACGGCACTATAACACAATCACATATTGACTAAACTTTTATTATTATCCCTATTCTCTATATGTTCGCTACCCCCACTTGACAGCTTTCACAACTTCTACGTCAATATCCATTTTCTCCTTGGCAAATTCTGCAATTTCCATAACACATGCCACATTGAGATCAAATATATCTTGTAATGGAACTATTAACCTGTGTATGTCATCATCCGGCATTTCCGCTGGCGCATGTATTATTTTATTATAATCGGTAACTGACTATCTTAAGAAGTCTCCATAACTGTTCTATCGACTCCCATCCTAAATAGATGTCTGATTCATCACAATCCGAGATGCGTATAATTTTCTAATAGTTAATAGTTTCATACGATATAGTTTTCGAAACCATCTTTGTAGATATGTAGGTATTATAGAAGGTTACGCAATCTACTTTTTTTTCACTATCGCTAAATCGCTTATTAGCTCATTTTACAACGATTGGCCAAGTTTCGTCAAGATCTGCCATGATTTATGTGTGTGTGGATGTATATTATCATACACGATAACTCCAGAACGAAAACATGTACGCACTTAAAATTTTGTATCTAATCTTGTTTTCATTTCTCCTGGAGCTGATTAGATTTTTTTGATTTTTATCAAATATTTCTGAAACAGCAGTACATTTCAAAGATATCAAAATACCAATAGATAGACTGTAATTGTATAGATTAATTACGTTATATGCAATTTTGTGATATGAAGCGTAATTTATCGGCAAAAAATTCCTAAGGTATAATTTAAGTGTTAGTTCAATTTTTTTCAATATCTGAACAATAATTAATTTTATAAGAAACTTTGTACATATTTTTAAAGAACATTTAATTTTACGTAACTTTCGTTTATAAAGTTTCTTAATATAAAGCGAAATAAGTGTAAAAATTAAATAAATATGATTGAAAATGCTTAAATTGTATTATCGATATTTTTACAGAAGTGGGCGGCTTTGGAATTTTGTTTTACATTAACATGTACTTATGTCGGGCGGCTCTGGAATTTTTTACCTTCCAACCTAGATATACATAATACATATGCAGGTATAGAAGGTTATGCAATCGACTTTTTTTTCACTATCGCTAAATTGACTTATTAGATCATTTTACAACTTTTTGCCAAGATCGGCCATCATGTGTGGACTGTAGCGCTTAGACACCACCAATTTTTAAAATTCTTTCAATGCAATATGATATAGGATCATAATGCCCACATTTTAAAATTATTTCCATTTATACAGGGTATACCAAAAAATAGTGGCGCATCAAAGTTATGGTTTTTTAAATGGAACGCCCTGTATATTTTTGCATATTCGAATTGTACGCGTAAAATTAACCTAAGTTGCTGTTATACTGTGTGTACGTAAACCTTACCCTTTTCGAAATATTTGAGTTTTTTCAAAATTGTAAGGTAAATTTTATCAATTGATACCCCGTACTATAGTACCGGGTGGACCAATAAGCCGATCCTCCGGCTATATCTCAGGAACTGTTTATCATACAGCTTTGGGAAAAAAATTCCTTAGTAAAAACGGCCAAGGGAAATGGCTGGAAATAACTTTCAAGTTTCTAGCTTTATCGCTAGAGGGCATAATCTTCATAGAAAAATTTAAAAACAATTTTTTTATAAAATATGTCCAATCAGAGTAGGTATTAAATAAGTAAATTAGAATGATGCATAATTCCTGCACAAATTTTGTTAAATACTTTTTCTCTATTTTTTCAAATAAAGGGTGGGCGAGAGTGGGAATGTTTATATGAATAAATGCCTATAACTTTGGTTTGGATCAACCTATTTTAACGAAATTATTCTCATTCGATAGAGCGTAGATAAACCAATTACATCTACTATAAAACAATTGCCGTAGATAGAGGCACTTTCGAATAAAAAAAATTTGAATTGTCGAATTGATCTATGTTAAAATTTTTAAATGGAAACACCTCAGTATTGTAAATTACAACGGAAACTGATTAAATTCGTAACAAAGTGGCGCAAATCGCATGTCGATATCTTTTGTTTACCGCGAGATATAAGTAAAAACGCGTAAACATAAGTGTTGGCTCACTCTGTATTAAAATTTAAAATAACAAAATATGTCAGTATTTTCAGAATTTGTTTTACTAAGATGGCTGCGAAATAAAGTTGACAGGGGCTTCAAATTGTTTATTTATTGACAGTAATCAAAATATTGCGATCTTTTTAAGAAGTGTTACCATATAACTCGAATACAACTTTTCTTATTTAGATATTAATATATATATTACTAATATCAGTAAATAATCAGCATTAATTCATAATGAGTTATATCAAATGCCGAATTGTATGATATGATTGGAGTTGATTTCGAATGCCATCAAAATGCCGCTATTGCCTCACGTACCTATATATGTCATAAGATACCTTGACAGGAGGCACTATGGCAAAGAAGTATTTAAAAAAAGGGCAAGAAGGTTAAGAGAAACTGGTAACTTTCATTGTCCTTGTTATAAACGACGTGGTGTAGGTGTGACCGAAGATAACATAATCAATGTTCTTGTTTTAGTTCAACAGAATCCACATATAAGTAGTCGGCAAATGTCGACAGAATTAAACATACCAAAAACTACCGGTCTAAGGATTTTGAAGCGTAACAGGTAGGTTTCTTATAATATTATGAACTGCACGTTTAAGTTTGAAAATTGTAATCCTCTTTAAATTTTAGATTCAACTGCTTTATTTTCATATTGTGATGAAAACGGAAACATGGCACTTTAATCATTTCATTGTTTAGACCTCATCCTTATCATGTAGTTCTCCACCAAGCTTTACATGAAAGGGATTTCAATGCAAGGCTGGATTACTACAATTGGATGTTAAGTATGCTGGAAGAACAATCGCATATCATATCAAATACGTTGTGGACAGACGAAGCCACCTTTAGTAGTGCGAGTGGTGTTAATCTGCATAATATGGAATATTGGGCTGAAGAAAATCCGCACTGGATGGACGAAGTGCAGCTTCAAGGTAGGTGGAGTCCTAATGTTTGGTGTGGTATAGTTGATGGAAAAATCATAGGACTATATTTCTTTGAAGAAACTTAAAATGGCGATACATATTTAAATTTTTTGGAAAATGAATTACCTATTTTATTAGAACATATTTCCTTACAAACAAGAAGAGATCTGATATTTCAGCATGATGGGTGTCCTGCGCACTTTTCCAGGCGAATTAGAGATTATTTGAATTTAAGATATCCATATAAATGGATTGGAAGGGGAAGTATATTTCCATGACCAGCTCGTCTCCAGACTTAACATGTCTAGGCTTTTATCTATGGCGAAGATTGATGGAGTTAGTCTTTCAAACTCAACCAACCAGGTGACAAGACATGAAACAACCATTAGAAACGCAATAAATAGTATATCCATAGCTGAGATTGAAGCAGCTGTTATGTCTACCCGCGATAGATTACATCTTTGTGTGGCCAACATTTTGAACATTTAATTGGACATTAAGTTTAATGTGTGTGATCTTCTTTTCATATATTTTGTTATTTTAAGTTATAATACAGTGAGCCAATACCAGTTACGTATGTTTACGCGTTTTTACTTATATGTCGAATTAGGCAAAAGATATCGACATGCGAGTTGCACCATTTTATTACGAAATTAATCGGTTACCCGTCGTAATTTACAATACTTAGGTGCTTTCATTTAAAAATTGTAACATAGACAAATTTTAATTTTTTTATACGAAAGTGCCCTCTATCTACGACAAGTAAAACTAAATGCAATTGTTTTACAGTAGATGTAATTGGTTCATCTATGCCCTTTCGAATGAGAATAATTTCGTTAAAATCGGTTGATCCAAACCAAAGCATTTATTCATACAAACATTCCCAATCTCTCCCACCCTTTATTTGAAAAAATAGAGAAAAAAGTATTTAACAAAATTTGTGCATCATTCTAATTTACTTATTTAATATCCACTATGATTGGCCATATTTTATAAAAAAGTTGTTTTTAAATTTGTCTATAAAGATTATCCCCTCAAGGAGCAAAGCTAAAAACTTGAAAGTTATTTCCAGCGATTTCCCTTGGCCGTTTTTACTAAGGAATTTTTTTTTCCAAAGCTGTACGATAAACATTTCCTGAGACATAGCCGGAGGATCGGCTTATTGGTCCACCCGGTTCAATGATAAAATAACTATTGGTCGCTATGAATAGTCAATATAATGAGCTATCAAATCCCACATGACTGGTGGGAGGAAATCAAGCCCCAATCGATGTAAATTTTGTCTTTGTGTATGTAGAAATAATTATATAATTCCAAATAATTCTTAATATTAAATGCATTCAACGTCTAATATGTAAATAATAAATTTTGTCTATTGACAGTTGCTAAGTGGTTGCTAAGGAAACTGTGCATTTATTTTACAGCTGTACGTTTTCTTTTACCGTGCGTTATGGACATCTTAAATTGATTGTAGACTGTGTGACTGTATGTTTTTGACTATTTACAGTAATGGTCGTAGGTAAATATATTTTTCGACGACCACATGTGAAAATGACATATAGCACACAGATTACCTGCTGCGAAAGTCACAAATATCACTCTAGAGTTGAAAAGTAAAATATCACTCTAGTGTGATGTGTATGTCAACTTAGTTCAAATGGAACAGCCGGTATATTTTTCATTCCATTAATGAAAAATTTAATTATCTTTCAAATTGTATGTGAGCTTTCTTCATTAAATGTTCAAGTTGTTTCCCATCTTCGCCGATACACAAATGTACTCTTTCTGCGAAGTTACTTCGCACATTTGCGAGTATTAACTTTTATCCTCGGGGAAGTAACGTAAACAATATCTTTGATGTAACCCCATCAAAAATAGTCGAGGCACGTCAAATCGGGGGATCTTGCGCGCCAGTTTTGGGGGCCACCTCTTCCACCCACTTATTGGGGAATCGTTCATTTAAATGATTTCTTACACCATGATCGAAGTGCGCAGGAGCGCCATCCAACTGAAACCACATACGCTCTACGACATTCAAGGGGACGTCTTCTAATAACGCCGGTAGTTCTTCTTGAAGGAATTGTAAAAACTGTTGAGCATATAAATGAGCATCAAAAATAAGACCCTATAACATAATCGTTAATAATTCCACCCAACACATTTAAAGACCACCAATGCTGCCTATCTATTGTTAGATATAAACTATGATTCTCTCTTAAGACGATTTACCAAACTGTTATTGATTTTGATCACTACTAAACTTTTCCATTGACCACAACCAAAATTCGATTCTTCGTGGGAAATGGGTGTCTTCTAAATGTTGGTGCATTTAAATATGATAAGGATGGTAGCGATACTTTTTTAGTATTTTCTGAGCACTAGCTTTACTTATTCCTGTTTCGTTTTGAATTTCACTTACACTGGTATTTGTATGTTCAATAACGGCTTTCAATGTTGAAAATTCGTTTTCTACAATTTCTGTAACTGGTTTCTTTTTTTGCACTTTTTCGTAACTTACGCTGCCGGTGTTTTGGAATCTCTGTAGAAGTCTTTCGAAAACAGCTTTATTAAGATGGTTGTGGTTCGGGTATTTCTGAGCGTAAATTCTTGTAGCTATCAGACAGTTTTCTTCGCATTCGCCGATCACCAAGATCATACCGACCCGCTCCTGGATAGAATACATTTTCATTTTCGACTTTTTGTAATTACTTCAAGCACAGTTAGAGACAGTATTACAATTTAAATACTGAATTACATTGACAGTTTGCCAATGTCAATCCTAGAACAATCATTGAATCCTGGATATATCCTTTCTTTCAATACGTAATTCTTGTAAATATTTCAATTAAATGAGAATAACTGCAAAACCATTGATTGTAGGTATAGGAAAGCCTAATACAGTTTGAAAGATAACTAATTCTCGATTAATGGAAAGAAAAATATACAGGGTGTTCCATTTGAACTAAGCAAGTTAATTATATTTAAATAATAATGAAAAGGATTAACTTTTTTAAACACCCTGTCTAGATTTCCTCAGATAAGTCTTATGGGATTTGATAGCTCATTATATTGACTATTCATAGTGACTAATAGTTATTTTATCATAGTACTATAGTACGGGGTATCAATTGATAAAATTTACCTCACAATTTTGAAAAATCTCAAACATTTCGAAAAGGGTAAGGTTTACGTATACGCAGTATGAATGCAATTTAGGTTTATTTTTCTCGTACAATTCGAATATGCAAAATATACAGGGTGTTCCATTTAAAAACACATAGATTTGATGCGCCACTATTTTTTGGTAGATCCCGTATAAATGGAAATAAATGTGGGCATTATGATCCTATAACATATAGCATCCGTGTCGTACGTCGTGAAATACCCGGTATATGTGTGGATGAATGTTAGTATCCACGGTAATTCCAGAACGAAAATACCTACGTACTTAAAATTTTATATTTAAGATTGTTTTCATTTGACTTAAAGCAGATTTTGGGAAAAATCCAGTGGCGGAGAGGGGGTGTTTATTCGTGGAATTTTTTGGTTTTTATCAAATATTTCTAAAACAGCTGCATATTTCAAAGATATAAAAATACCTGGATATAGACCTTAAACATATCGATTAATTATGTTCTATGCAATTTTTTGATATGACCCGTAATTTAGCAGCAAAAAAATTCCTGGGGTAGAATTTAAGTGTTAGTTCAAATTTTTCATTATCTGAATAATGATTAATTTTATGAGGAAAAGTGTAGACGTATTTTTAAAGAAAATTTTATTTTGCATACATTTATTTTATTGTTTTTTAATGTAAAGAGAAATGAATGTAAAAATTAAATAAATATGATTGAAAATGCTGAAGCTGTATTATCGATATTTTTATAGAAGTGGGCGGCTTTGGAATTTTTTTTATGTTAACATGTACTTATGGTTATGAATGTGTATTTGGCGTCATTCAGACATAGATTATTGTTATTGTTTTTAAAATGTTGCCTGTTTACATTATGAACGTATGAAAAAGAGATGGTATAGTTAACCACAAAAAATTGAAATTAAACTTATTTCATTTCTTTTAATGTATGTTAGCATCTAGATGTCTATTAACCTCTGTCTGTCATCAAGTTTTAAACCTCTGTTTGACATAGATTATTGTTTCTGCGTTTGCAATGTTGCCTATTTTCGTAATGAACTTCTTATAAAAGAGGTTGCATAATTATCTTTAAAAGAATGTTATTAACATTATTTTATTTCTTTTAATTTCCATTTTGTAGGTTGGAAGGTGGTGTTCCAGACCAGATATTTTTAAGATAGTATCTAGATGAAGTTTTAAGCGTCTGGTTACCGTAGATTATTGTTTTTGTTTTTGCAATGTTGCCTATTACCGTAATTAATTTATTATAAAAGAGGTTGCATAATTATCCTAAAATAGTATATTAAAATACAAGTATCATAATGTTAGTATTACCGTCGAGTGTTTCAAAGCACGAGCACGGCAATATACATTATGAAACGTGTGTTTGATGCAATTTTTTCTAATTCTGATTGTTATAAAACAATTTTAGAACTTGCAATTTGTTAATTGGCATTATTGTCAGATTGAATTTTTGTATGGTGACTACACTGATAGTAAACTGACATTTAGGAATTGACAATTTTTCGCAAAATCTTTAGAAGTTAGGGCTAATAGCTATATGTAAAACCTCCAAATCCAGGGTAGCCAATTCCATAAATCGAAATGAGCCAAAAACTGTAAAATAAAGTTTGCGTTATGGATTATTATCGTTCTGTTTTCACCCCAAAACAGAACGATAAAGTAAACTTTATGATACAGAATTAGAAAAAAATTGTTATTAAAATTATTTGATTTCTTTTAAGTTCTATTTTGTGGGTTGGAAGGTAGTGTGTTGTTCCACACCAGATATTTTAATTATAACATGTCTTTCGAAAAACTTTTGTGCAGTTTTTATACATAAGCAATTAATTTCACAGCCACCCAGAGATTAATAATATTGCATAACATCCTTACAATTTGTAAACACATTAATGTATTCTATTTTAAATTTAACTTAGGGCTGTCTCAAAAGAATTTATCGCTCAACTCTTTATATAAAAAGTCCTGTACCTTTTTGACGACAAACTCATTTAACAAATCACTCAACGTACGACTAAAACAATAGGCTATATTTTAAACATATCTTATTGAGCTTGATACTTTTCTCCCAAAGCTATAAAGTCTTTACGATATTAAAAATTATTATTAATTTTATTAAATGCATAAATAAAAAGTTTACATCGAGTAGGATTTGAACCTACGACATGTACTTTGCTAGAGTACCGCTCTAACCAACTGATCTATCGCGATACAAGCCCCAATCGATGAAAACTTTGTCTTTATGTATGTAGAGCTGATGTAAATTCTAAATATAATGAGATTACAGTCAAATTACTTATATTAATGGAATGTGAACCTGCAATATCGCAAGTATTGACACATACCAAAGCAACTTGACTAATGTTAAATTATTATATTTACTTTTAAACTTATTCGTTCTTAACAAAACAAAACGAATAATAATCTTTACGATATTCTTCCTTCAAACCTCTTACAGACTTTTCCCTAGGACGATCTGAATTAAATCTAGTCTTTCCAAAAGAAAAATATCTAAGACTCAATCTACAAAGAGTTTTTAGTAGTACACCAACTATTTTACAAACAACTTTAAAGTTTACGCGACCTGCAAAAGAAAACACAACTTCTCATGCTAGTCGAAATATACAGTAACAGGGTCGTACCTCTAATTTTTCATTTAAAAATTTATTTCTCTACGCGTTAAGAATTTTCATCACACGTTGAGTAGCTTACAACTCGGAATGTCTACGCAAACAAATTCTTATATCCAAAAAAGTACCATAAGTACAAGGTAATACGACATGAACCTAATGTTTTAAAATATTCTAACACTTTAGGTCAAGTAAATCAGTTGTACGCAACATCGGGTTGATAACACACATGATCGACGCAAGGCGTCCAACCCCCGCTAACCGTTCTCGCTACGGTCAACTACATATTCACATTATAAGATCGCAGCTTCTTAGCTGAAGGGCTCATGGCTTCTCCCATATAATTTTGTTAAATTCAACCAATCAAAAATTTCATTTTAACAAGATCTCACAACATAGTTTAATATTTTTTTAGTTAGGTAAGAACTTTGAAACCAACCATTACGGTAGTCCATAAATACTCATAACTCCAGCCGCAGAGAAACAACACCAACTCTGCATGAAATATCAGATCAATAGATAAACAATTTTAAACGAATCAGACGCCGTTCAGACGTTAGGCTTAATCGACATTCAAACTGCGGTATCGCAACGTCTTTAAATAATTTCACTAATTACGTGAGAGTGGGACCACCAACGTCTCCAAACCTTTTGCATTATAACAAACCTGTTAACAAAGTTCATTAAATGACGATAAAAATAATTTTCCATAGTCCCATCTTAATAAATGGACAATAGAAATGTATCTTTACAGGTATTTAATAAATATTTTCTCTTAAAAATCACACACGTATGAGAACCAAAATTACGGTGAAAACGCAGCTGTAACTGCAATGTAAATAACAAGATGGAAATTAATTAGGTGTCAAAATTATACCTCTCCAGTTTATACGGCACAATTTCAACAAAATATACCATTTAAATATCTAATTTCGTTTTATTCACATTAAACAAATATTTAAAAACTTACTGTAACACTAAAATTAAGTAAGCGTTACGGGTTACTAGTACAATTAATGTCTTGTGTTCTTTCTACCTGTAGGTAAGTATCGTAGCAATAGCTTCTCAGAACGGTAACCCTTTTTTTCCCTAATAGTATTCCTGAACAGGCTAAGATTTGCCTAACGCGCTAAAGCACTCGGGAACACTGGGAGGTGATGTGAAGTACTGCTTAGATCTGTATAGAAAGCCCAATTTACGTGCAGCTGACAAAACGTGGTCAACCCATGAAAGGTTCGATGATACGGACATCCCTAACATAGAAATCGACTTTGAAAACTTAAGATCTAAGCCATTCATATTTATAGTGGGAAATGCTCGGTCTTCAATTGATAAGCGTATCAGATAACCCGAGTGAAACCTGGTCAAAATCCTTTGAAATACCTAAAGTTCCTACAACTGTTTCACTGGATCTTTCTAATGTGTTACTCCAAAGTTGAGTGACATACGCAAGAAGATCACCCGTTGAAAGGCTCTGTCTGAACCCATATTGGTGGTCGCTGAGGAGTTTATTGGACTCGAGGAACGAAAGCACTTAATGGTTGATGGCTTTTTCCATGATTTTAGATAGAATGGAAGTGATAGGTATTGGTCGATTGTTTGAAGGATCGGTTTTATCGCCCTTTCTAGGAATATGTTGGACATTTGCCAACTTCTACGATGAGGGAAACTCTCCCGATCCCATGGAGATCGAAAAGAGTTTGGAAAATACAGGTACTAGCTCGGGATAGTGTTTTTAAGGACGATAGCTGGAATACCGTCAGGGCCAGTCGCCTTGTTTGACTCAAGTTTATTGATAATCGATTCTAGGAGTTTGTATCAAAAGTGTATTGGTTTTATAGCGTATGGGATAGATTTGGGCGACGGCACAATTTTACCAGAATCATTGAGACATGAATTTGATGCAAAGTAATCGACAAAGAGGTTGACTTTGTCAACAGGATCAGCTACTACAGCTCTGTCACGAGACGTTCTGGGTGGAAAGGAAGATGTACAAAAGTTTTTACGATGGTGTTAGGTAATGACCAAAATTTAGGATCACCCAAAGTACATGAGACTAATTCTTTCTTCAAACATATTTTTGGCCTTGGTGATGATGCTTTTGCAACCATTCCTTGAGGCAATATAGTCGGCGTGATTTTTGGCAGATTTATTTGATTTCCATTTGGTATAGAGTTTATGCTTTTGCGATAAAGCATCAGTGCAAGCTCTATTTAACCATGGTTGGGAACAGGCATAATCTACGCGATTATGTTTTTTGGGAATGTATAACTTCATACCCATCAAGGTAACTTCAGTTATTGGAAAAGCAATGTTTAAATAGGAGCACCGTTTAAACCAATATTAAAGTTAATACTTTGTTACGTTCATCAATTCTTATGTAATTGTCATTAATTTCTGGCAGTTTATCCATACGTCCGTCCCTGTAATTACTCCTACATGCGTTAAGATATCATAATGCGCTTTTTTCATTCAGTTTGCGCAACATTAAGCTAGAATATCCAATACAAAGATATCAACATTTGGGGGGTCTTGGCAAAAATATACATTTATATATGTTCCTTAAAGTAGCGGTAAAATTGATTGCCTCAATGACCAAGAACTAAATTCTGCGACCCCTGAGCATTGGTCAGCAATTTTGTACCAAGTTTTTGTATATTGACCAGTGTTTTTAAGGTCGCGCCAACAATCCAAGATGACTAAGAGCTAAGTTCTGTGGGTTCATAGATGTTGGTAACTTTTGGGCTGAATTTTGCACAAAACCTATATTTATATACCAATCTTTATAGTGTGTTCCATAAGTGTTTGTCACTTTTGGGTCAAATAAATTACCCAAGGAACCTTTCAAAATTGCAAAGACTAGAAATTCGCTTTACTCGACTTAGACACCCTTTTACCTGTTTGTTTTCTGAACACTTTTTGAGAGATCTGTGGTGAATTTAACGCTCGTAACCTTTTCTAAATATCTGGTACACACACACACACACTTACACTCACACTCGCACTCGCACTCGCACTCGCACTCGCACTCGCTCTCGCACTCGCACTCGCACTCACTGCACTGCACTGCACTGCACTGCACTGTACCGCACCGCACTGCACTGCACTGCACTGCACTGCACTGCACTGCACTGCACACACACACACACACATACATATACACACACACACACACACACACACACACACACACAACCTTCCAGCCTACAAAGTAAAAATTGAAATAAACGAAATATAAATTTTTTATAGGATAATTATACAATCTTCTTTGCAATACGCTGTAAGAAACAACAATAATACAGTCTTTATGCCGGATAGACCACAGCATATAGCTGAATCAGTAGAAATAAATGTGCATGACACTTTGACGTCATTAATAAAATTATTTTTCAAAATCGCAGAGTACACGATTTTTTTATCATACCAGTAGTCAGCACTAATAAAAAATATAGCCGATATTTAGAAAATAAAAACGCACTATATACCTTCTAACCTACATATGTATATGTATGTAGGTGTAGAAGGTTGTGAAATCGACATTTTTTTACTATTGCTAAATTGATTTATCATTTCATTTAACAAAGTGCGTGTGTGCGTGTGTGCGTGTGTGCGTGTGTGCGTGTGTGCGTGTGTGCGTGTGTCGTGTGTGCTGTGTGTGGTGTGCGTGTGTGGTGTGTGCGTGTGTGCGTGTGTGCTGTGTGTGTGTGGTGTGTGCGTGTGTGCGTGTGTGCGTGTGTGAGTGTGTGCGTGTGTGGTGTGTGGTGTGTGTGTACGTGTGTGCGTGTGTGCGTGTGTGCATTTGTGCGTGTGTTCGAGTGTGCGTGTGTGCGTGTACGCGTGTGTCTGTGTCTGTGTCTGTGACTGTGCCTGTGCCTGTACCTATGTCCGTGTCCGTGTCCGTGTCCGTGTCCGTGTCCGTGTCCGTGTCCGTGTCCGTGTCCGTGCCCGTGTCCGTGTCCGTGTCCGTGTCCGTGCCCGTGCCCGTGTCCGTGTCCGTGTCCGTGTCCGTGTCCGTGTCCGTGTCCGTGTCCGTGTCCGTGCCCGTGCCCGTGTCCGTGTCCGTGTCCGTGTCCGTGTCCGTGTCCGTGTCCGTGTCCGTGTCCGTGTCCGTGTCCGTGTCCGTGTCCGTGTCCGTGTCCGTTTCCGTGCCCGTGTCCGCGTACGCGTCCGAGTCTACGTCTGCACCTGCGTCCGCATCTACGTCTGCATTTGCATCTGCGTCTGCGTTTGTATCTGCGTCTGCGCGTTTCTCAAGAAAATTGCTAATTGAAAGTAGTTTTTGTTTTCTACAATTAAATGTGAATTGTCCTATTAGCATTTATTATAATTGAAGAATTAACCGTCTTAGGTGGGTTGTGTTGCAAGCCTCCAAGTCAACCAAGTAGTAGCCCTAGTTACAAGTGTCCTAAAGAATATTTTAAAGAGTACCGTAATATTCTACTATTCTATGTCAAACAGTTTGGATTAAAAACCACTTACGAACTGACGGACGGATGGACAAGGGATTCCCTAATGTTTTTGGTACACATAATTTAATGAAGATTCTCAAATCAAGTTTCTTTTAAACTCAATGCGACGTTGAAACAATTATATTAATTTTATAACATTGGTTGTTATGGTAACATTTTCAATCAGAAAAAAAATTCGGGGACATTATTGTTTCTGGCCTAGGGCGGCAAACGTAAAAATTTTTAGATTGGCATCACTGATTTTTATACATGAACATTTACTGACAGCTGTCACACATATTAGAGCCGTTCGGCAAGTGGATGTTCAATGCCATGATGGTGTCACCGGACACATTTTTCAAAACATTTTCAATGAATTAATAGCGTCAGCAGAAAAAATGTATCATACGTCCAGCAATTATTTTTGCGAATAATCGCAATTGCAGGCATCGGCAACGCCTTAGCCGCAATTCTGCTCATACACACATGGTCGTTTCTGGCCTAATGCAAATAACTATTACCAAACTGATATGAATATGGTAAATTAATAAATACTTGTCATTATGAAATAAAGAAATTGTTCTTTGGTTGCGTAAAAAATAGCATACGCTAAAATAACAACAACCTTTCTTGCACATTCTTATATTCCAACCTACATGTAGTATCTAGGTAAAGAAAGGTTTACCTTCCAACCTACATATACATGTAGGTATGTAGGTTGTAATGTCTCCTTTCCTCGTGACGGAAATGGAGGTTTAACTGTTAAGTGTATTACTACTAATGAATAATTCTCACTTTGCCCTTCTAGCTCAGTCGTAATTTTGTACTTGCAAAATAAGGATCGGGGTTCGTTATTCAGGCTCTCAACACTTTGAACAAATAGATAAAAAAAGTTGATATACATTTATTCCCTATTATCTTTTTATAAAACTAATTCCGTTACTGTAAACTACTTCTAAGATATAAATACAAAATATATTTTCCTGTGGTTCTCCCCTTCCTGGCTGGTCCTGGGACGGAGGGTTAGGTGGTCCTCTGGAGTTTATGCAATGTAACATTAATAGAAGGGTTGGGTTTTGACTTTTAATTTACGTCCTTTGACTGGTTTCAATTTATATTGTTTAACTGCCGAAATAAAATAAATAATTTTACCTGAATGCGTCCTTGTATAAACTACAGAAGTTGGTAGCAAGATAACCCTGTTATAAACACGTGTGCGATAAAACACCGAGTTCAATACTCTGCCTTTAAAGAAATAATCGATATTTTAAAGCGGTCGGTTTTCAAATGTATAAAAGTAATCTAATTTTATACCTGCTTTTCTTATGAAAATAAACTCATTCACGTTCAAATTCAATTTTGCCCTTTTAAATAAATAAAAGCTTATCTTTTTGAACGTAGCTTCTATACGGTAGCTGCGGATTATTTGTTTCTTTTCCGATATTAATTACTTTAGTACACAGGTTTTTATTTAAATGTCAATACTTTTGTTATGTTGGCCGATTTTAAAATATAAAACCTTCGTTTTCTATTAAAGTGAATTTTTCGCGTCTAACAATAATGATTTGAATTATTTAACACGAAATATATTATCGGATAATTTCTGGTTTACAGGTAACAATCGTATTAATTGCAAACGGTGTAACTTACGTTTCTCGGTGGAACATGTTTAGTTTTTACGGTTACGTTTCTATATTACTGGATCAACGTCGTTAACTAGGTGTTCAGCTTAATCTTCCTACGAGGTTTTAGTTACAGGTACTCTCCGGTTGCTGGTACGTTTGTCGAGGTGTTTTTAGTGTTAATGTTAGTGTAAATTTGTATGTGTGGGTCTCCTTTGCTAGCAATCTGGGCAACCACCCGTTAAACTAAACAAAAGGATCTCCGGCGGTCAATGGAATGTCGGGCAACTACCCTCCAAACTCCACAGTGTAAATTTGTATGTGTGGGTCTCCTTTGCTAGCAATCTGGGCAACCACCCGTTAAACTAAATAAAAGGATCTTCGGCGGTCAATGGAATGTCGGGCAACTACCCTCCAAACTCCACAGTGTAGGTGCGTGTGTGTGTGGGTCTCCTTTGCTAGCAATCTGGGCAACCACCCGTTAAACTAAACAAAAGGATCTCCGGCGGTCAATGGAACGTCGGGCAACTACCCTCCAAACTCCACAGTGTAGGTGTCTAGTAATGAAAGAGTATGTCGGGCTTACAACCCTGCATATCCCTCTCACCAGGTGTATAGTGTTGCATTTATCTCGACTTACGTATATTCAACGTTAGATCTCTGCAACTCTAACCCTTTGACTTCGGTGATGCTATCAAGTCGCGGAGTCGCGATTTCTACTTCGGACGGCGGTTACAGGTTGGCGGTTTTAAACGGTAGTAGTCGGCGCGATCGCGACGATAGAGCACACGACTTCTATTCGGATTCTTCTGGTAGCGGGGTTCTGGTAGCGAGAGATGTTTCTAGACCGATTCATCCTCGACCGACCGATTTATTTCTGACCGACCGATTCATTATCGCCACCACCGATTTATTTCTCTTCCTTTTTGCAACGCGTGCCGCGTTTTTATAAAGAATTCGCAAGGGTGGTTACGAAACTTTGGTGGTGAGATTCCGTAAGCCAGTATTGGCGGAAGATGCTCCGACGTATACAAACTTTTAAACGTTTTTGGCATTTATGTCTGGAGGGAGAATGCATGATTAATTATTGTGCAATTTTCTGCAACGTTATGAAACATGTTTAACTTTTACTAGAACTTCTACGAATTTTTATAATCGCTTGCACCTGTGCATTTAGCGAGTCACTTTATCTTAATAAATTCCGTGAATATTATATCAGTACTGGTATTTTACTTAGCAAATAATTAATCATGATAGGAAAATTTTGATAAAGGACGGCGTCTTGCTAGTAAACTTTAGGAAACTAATTAATAATAATAAAAAATTGGGATATCTGACGGCGTCCCTTTACAAGGTTATGCAATCAACTTTCTTTTCACTATCGCTAAATCGACTTATTAGCTCATTTTACAACTTTTGGCCAAGTTTCATCAAGATCGGCCATGATGTCTGGATGTGTGTCTCTGTGTGTGTGTGTGTGTGTGTGTGTGTGTGGATGTATGCTAGTATCCACGATAACTCCAGAACGAAAACACCTACGTACGTAAAATTTTATATTTAATTTTATAAATTCCTAAGGTAGAATTTAAGTGTTAATTTTTTTCAATATCTGAATAACGATTAATTTTATAAGAAAGAGTGTAGACATATTTTTTAGAACAAATTTAATTTTACCTAACTTTCCTTTTTAAAGTTTCTTAATATAACGCTGGATAAGTCTAAAAATTAATTAATTATGAATGAAAATGCTTAAACTGTATTATTGATATCTTAAAGAAACGGGCGGCTTTGGAATTTTTTTTTATGTTGTGATGTATTTATGTCTAGTAATCTCTATCTCACATAAACGTTTTAAACGTCTTTCTGATATAGATTACTGTTTTTGTTTTTACAATGTTACTTATTTTCATAACGAACTTATAAAAAGAGGTTGCATAATATCCTAAAAAGTTTTTTATTAAAATTACTTCATTTATTTTCATTTCCATTTTGTAGGTGGGAACGGTCGTACGTTCCTCACCAGATATTTAATTTAATGTATTATCAACGTTTAAAACGATACACACGGGAAAAACGTGCTAGTCTGTTAAATTACATTGAGATGTAGATAACTTTGGTTTCTTTATTAAGTAATGATATTATCCGATAAAAGTAAATGAGAAAAATTTTACGATTCCCGTTTTTGAAATGCAAACTTATCATTTAGCAAACATATACAGTATACACATATACATGCAGCTTTACTCCTAATTTATATTCCCGGCAGCTATACAAACATAACATTCCGTAGAGTTTTATGCTCTTCATTGAATATTCATTTGGAACAGAAACATTCAAAAGATGCATTTAAAATTGCACATCATACCATGGTTAAATGATAGTGGTTGTAAACAGTGAACGTTTATTGAATTTTAAGTGTAAAATTTCAAAAGTTTTTCTAGTTCGTTAATTTATTTAACAGTTAATCAATTAAAGGTTTATGAATTATTGCATTACTATAATTGGAATTACAAACAATTGAATCTTGATTCTTGGTAATAAAGGAAAGTTAGACGATATAAAGTGAAATTATATTGAAAAAAAATGAAAGCTCTTAATTAATAAGTGAGAACTAAATGCTACTATTTTACAGTTATTGGTGTAACAACACACAATTAAATTTCAAATTACAGTGAAGTGTATTATACTCATTAATTACAAAAGAATAACATTAACCATTAAGTACATTATTATAATAATTACATGCAGTGTGTCCCAAATAAACACATATTTACATATTTTATATTGAGATGAGAAACGTAAAAACTCTAAACACATTTTTTAATTATATAAAGAATGCGATACTAAGAAATTGTTTTTGAAGCATATGGAGAGATTGTGTCATTGACTTAAATAATAAAAATAATCCAAGGAAAGGTTTTTCTAGTTCAGAAGAAATTAGTGAAACGTCATAATTTTCACCTTAGAAGGATTGGTAGTAGTAAAACCTATTATAGGATTTATATATATATATATATATATATATATATATATATATATATATATATATATATATATATATATATATATATGTAACTGAGTAAGGGTTAACCTTATTAGGTTAAGAATTTTATTGATTGAGCATGATTAAACATTTTTTAGCAGAGACTACATGTTGTATTACTTGTTTGTTCACAAACAATGATAATTTTTACAAATAAATTAGATTACTACAATACCTTACTGAAATTTCCATTTAATACCATTGTAATAGTTAAATGAATTTCATTTTTGCTTTCTTTGTCTGAGCATATAATTACCTACGCCGCACCTTTACAACATATTTAGCATTATATTAAATTGTTTGGTATTGAATAAGTTCATTTACTTAATTTATTCGCATTCTATTAATTATTCCATTGTTATTACGCGGTTATTGCATCAGTTTCCCATACAGTTCATTTTATTTTTTTATGAAATATTGTAATTTATGCAATTAGTGAGTATTGAATGGATTTGTTTTTTTTAAGTATATAAAAATTGCTAAAATTCTCATACAGCTCAAATTAACTATAGATTGTCTTGGTGACAATGACACTTAAATGTAAGGGAGCTATTTTAACAATTCTATTTAAAAACGTATATATGGCAGACCTAACAAACTTGTATTACAAATAGATAAACATATTTAAAATCGTTATTGTAGGGAACCGGAAATAGAAAAAGGAGGCAGTAGAAGGTCGTATCCTGTCCTCCATAATCTTAAAAATCCGACCATATGTATTTTACAAATAAAACTGATCGTGAAAATGCCTTAGCTAAAAATAAACCTAACCTTAATTATGTTCTTGAGAACGCATCTACCGATAATCTCCCTTTTGTAACTGTCGAAGTCCTATGTACAAACAATTTAGCACTGCTAGACTCTGAAGCATCAAGAACTATTTTAGGCAGTCATGGGTGGTACATTTTATACAAAATATTGGTTTACGACTAAATACAAATAAAAGATTGTCGACACTACGATTCCTAGTTACGGTCCCGCAAACCTTTCGATTACGGTCAACTGCAACGTTAAAAGTCTTAGTTACAAACGACGTTACTCATACTTCGATTCTCGAAATAGACTTATGAAAACTTATTGGTATAGTTTCCGATGTCTTCATAGGTGAGTGGGCTTTTGGTAAACCAAATTTAACATTAGTAAAACTACAAACCGGTAATTCTCAAACAAGGTATGACTTCTCCCCCACCAACATTTTTTTTACTAATCCTAATAGACCGACATTTCGCTATCCTCCGGTATGGGTTGTTCTAAATCTGTTACTCATAAAATATCGACCACTTCAACAACAAAAGAACTATCCTGTATCGCCCGCTATGCAGAAACGTATAGCAGAGTTATATAAAATGTTAGAAGCAGGCATTATTGAACGTTTTAAAAGTGTTTGGTCAAGCCCTATCCTGTTAATAAAAAAGAAAGGCAGATGATTAAAATTTGTGTCGATTATCGAAAACTCAACAGAGTAAGGATAAAGGATGTGTATCTTCTTCCATATGTTTCGTCTATTTTAGATCGGTTTTGAAATGTACGCTTATTACTTGATATGAAATAGCTAATTGGTAAATTGGATATGGGGCAAGAAAGTAAACCATATACGGTTTTTACGGTTCCAATTTAATCGAATGCCTTTCGATTAAATTGGAGAAGCTCTACGTTTTTTGTATTTTTAGATAAATAGAAGTGTCAGGTCGCGAAAGAACGTGTTTAAGATAGCTCCGGCTTCTACCTTCAGTTAGTGAAATATGTGCGGATAAAATATGACAATTTCTAAATCAATAAAGTAGTGTACGGGAAGGGTGAGTTTTTGGAGATATTTTTATAACTCAGCGGTTTGAATATTAATAATAAACAAGAATAATAATCTAACCAGTAGAATTTTAGTAACGTGTGGTGTGAAATCGCTCTATAGATTAACAAGGGCGCGTAAATAGTATTTAGGATTGCCATAGAATTGAATTTCTACGAAAAATACGGTTCCTTTAAACCCATGTCAAGTACGACGATTGTTAACACTCATAAAATCGTGCAGTAAATGGCAAATACCGCCCTTT
Source organism: Vesta saturnalis (assembly GCA_036346205.1). NCBI lineage: Eukaryota > Metazoa > Arthropoda > Insecta > Coleoptera > Lampyridae > Vesta > Vesta saturnalis. The sequence continues at coordinate 2,133,303 of JARFJB010000438.1, forward strand.
TGTCTAAGGTTTGAGTTCAAACATGTAAGCATTTTGCAATCAATAAAAACGTAGAGAACTAAGGAAACCACTTATTTTATCCTACGATAGCGCGGGGTATAAGAAGCAATCATAAATACGTATTTGTAACAGTAGGATAAATTACAAGACATGCCAGATGTGATTCATAGAAATGTACAGCTCTGTAATAAATCCCTTTCTACAATAAACACAAACACTATAATTACCATAAGAATTCATTTTATTAGCTTAAATGATAAAAACAGATAACTATATCAAATCCGTACTCCAAAGTATAAATAAAAAAAAAACAAATATAAATAATTAAATAAACAAATAACTAGCTCTAATTAGTAATCGAAAATCTAAATTAAAAATAATTAAATTTTTAGTAAAAAACACAAGAACCAAAAATCGCGTAGGAAACAATCTACTTAAACACGAAGGGATTGAAATTAACTCAGTAAAACATATGTATACATACAGTAGGTATGCACGTTTATGTTATCCGTATCTTTTTTGTCTCTTATCTCTATTTTATACTTCTTACTTCCTTTTTTTGCCTGGGAACTAGGCAAATAAGTGCCCGCACTGCCCGGTAGTAGGACGATACCGTTAGTAGGGAACGCTACATCGTCTGGGTCACGATTTGTCTAGTAACCGGTCTGTCTGCAAAATTGAATTTCTAAAAAGAACCATACGAATGTCTCGTATCGATCTGGCTAAAAGGAGCGGTCAAGGTCGAAACAGACAGGCCCCGTTGCTAACGACAGCCCAAGGAATGAATAGTGACTTGGTACGTGGAACGTTGGATGTATGCATCGTAAATAATTTGAAATTGCGAATGTAATGAATGAAAGGCGGTTTGATATTCTGTGTAATACAACTTCATCTGTCCAAATTCACACTTACTTATTTGCTTTAACTGTAAAGCAATGTGTCGATGAATGCTAGCTATGTAAAGGAGATGCCTTAGGCGCTAGAAAGGCTTGTTCAATGTAACTTCAGTGTCACCAGACGGCTTCCTTTGGTTTGTTATGACGATATGAAGGATTGTAATGTTTAATAATGATTTCTTTTACATCTAACTTAGGGAGGTAGTTGTAAGCGTTCGGGTTTGTGATAAGTGTCAAGCTGCTTTATTATTTTATGATTTCTACGCTTAATTTTTTTGTTATTTAAACTGGATCCTTCTTTTATTGGTAAAATAACTACTAGCATGGTTGATTCAAGAAGGGCCACATGTCTGATATCATATTTAAATATACCAATTTGTGTAATCCGGCGTGTAGCTTTTTATTTTTTGTGTAGTTTAACTGCATTTTATTTTAAAATCATTGTTTATGAATTTTCTATTATACAGGGTGATTACAAATTAGGAGGTGTTAGTATGGCTCATTTGTGATCGATTGAGCTATATTTACCTATATCCAAAAAATCAATGATTTTCGAGATATTTGAGATTTTGTCATTTTGTAGTAATTCCATATTTTCGTTCAGTTTAAGACGATTCTGTAGGAATTGATCCTTTTAAACTGTAATTTTAATCCAGTTTTCAATAGTAGAATATGTATTTCACTTAAAAATGCAAAAGTATGAGGAATATACTTAAATATATTTAAAATCAGAATGTGAAAGGACCTAAATTCAATTTGAAATTTCTTTTCTTCAATCAGTCTACGGGGAGTTTAGCTGAATCAACACTTCTTCTGTCTGCTATTTTTTCTTCCAACATTTTTTTATATGCAGACCTGGTTATGATTTCACTCTTTTCAGATTTACCACGTCGTTCAGCAGCTCTTTTCCCGATGCATCAGGATCGGTGAGGGTTCTGCAATTACAGCTTTAACATTTTCAATAGATTGAGATTTGATATTAGTAGCGGCAGTTTGAGACCCGGATTGTAACTTGGGGTATGGAGTCAGATGCAGCAGTTGCAGGCTAAACTTATTGAGAAGCTGAAGGTGTCATTTCTACCTCTCCAGATTCAGAATATGCCAGAATTGACTGCGTCGAGGGTGTCGGTTTTAACAGTTGAGAAGTTGAAAGCGATGGTTCTGTTTCTGACGAATGGCTTTCTGTGATGTTGGTCATATCTGAAGCGATATAATTTACATCAATAAAGACAGTTTTATTCCAAGGGTGGATTGCTCTGCTACGAAATCCATTAATCGCAATATCCATTACTTGATTAAAGAGAGAAGCAACAAACCCTGCAATTTCGTATTTACTGATTCTTGCGGCTAAGTTTGATTCCATCCACAAGTCACGTACATCATTGTAAGCAGATTTGAAAGACTTCATGAACGTCCGGTCAAGTGGATGTACCTCGTGGGTTGTATAAGGTGAAGTACTCATGTGGTTGTGATTTTCTCTGGATTCTGTGATGTTGGGTTTGAATATTTTACGAAGTCATGCGTCCATTTTAAAAATAATTCGGCATTCATCCTGCCGTTTGGCTTACCTTCACCTACATTCTCATTTGGTGCATTAATCTCTCATTCATCCGGGACCGTGGAAATACGAAATATGGTGGTACAAATTAATAGACCTCCAGCGCTCATTGCAAAAAGCATAGTTACGTTTCTTCCACGTTCTGCAGAAGAAATTTTTCCAACTTGTTGTTGGTTTTTAATAGCTAAAACTTTAGCATCTTTCTGAACAATGGTAACGCCAGTCTCATCACAGTTGCATATTTTGTAGGGAGTGAAATTCAACGTTTCCATCAAACTCTCACGGATTTCAAAGAATCGATCAAGCTATGTCTATTCATAAAAGAATAATAGTAATTTTTCCCTTTCTTCACTTTTCCTCCTGTTGGGAAATCTTCGTTCATATTCCCTAACGGCAGCTCTCGCATTTCCATCACAAAATCCATAAATGTAAATGATGTCAGCATACTCTTCGTTAGAAAATTGAAAAGGCATTTTAAATTTAAATTACACTTAATTTACTACAATCCACTTTGTCATTATTAGAACACAAACGAATAAATGACAGATTGTTTCGGTTTTGTTTTTCCAGTTGACTAATAATAATTACTTTTGAAAAAATATGTGATCATTTATAAACTTTAAACGCTTGTATCTGGGTAACTATTGCGAATCAGACCTATGTTTATGGACTTTTTTTACTTAAATTGACCCAAGGAAAATATCATTTCAGTTTGTACAGTTCCTCACCGGACACCCTGTATAAGTAATAGCCGTAAATGTAAATAATCAATTAACATCAGTTTGACTTGTTTTGATATCCTCTTCTTAACTCCAATAATCATGCACAGAACTTTGACTTTGTAACGTACATTGCCACGCGGAACAGAAACCTTTGCACTATCGGTAAACTGGTCGCGACAGGTTGCCGCGTATACTTGCAAAATCGTCTCACACAAATGGCGGCAAAACTCTTACCCCCATCTATTGTAGGTTCCCAGAACTGGCCGGTACTAGAATATTACTTATTGATTATGTCACCTTTCTTGATAATTCTTTTGCAGTTGGTAGTTAATCATCTATAAGCAAAGCTCTTTAATTCTAATTTGAGTAATTTTATTTATTTGTCCCACTATTATAAAACACTTAATCCCATCCATCCCTATCTCGTACACTTAACACCGCGCAGCCTACTACTTATGGGTTAATTTTTTTAACAGATTTGATTTTTGTGACTAATTCAGTATTAGGTTGGAAAATAAACTCTTAAGCTTTCGGTTATTGCAAGGAAAGTTAATGCTATGCAAGCAAATGATTTGAGTAAGGTTAGCATTATTGTAAGTAAAGCTAAGATAAGGCTGCACCACAGGCTGTTGATAGAAATTTTTGTAGATCGGTTGTACGGGTCGAGAATAACAAATGCGTTCCTTTAACCCTTTCTGGCCCATGAAAAGAAAATGTAAAAACAAAAATGCAATTATTCCAAAAATCTATCTGTATTGGTGTAAAAACCAGAAATATTAAGTAGGTACACGGAAATATGTTTTACATGTTTACAAAGTATGGTTTTATAGTCACTTATGAAATTCTACAAAACGGTTCTTGATTTTTGATAAACAAAAACCCACATTGCATGTTTTGCGATGAGGTTTTTTAGCTGCATTGCAATATGCAATATGCTCTCTCTGGCATATGAAAGGCTTTGTCACTTCTTTCTCTGGAGCAACGTAAGGTATGAACCTGTTCTATTGTTTCTGAGGTCTTTTTTGATTAGGAGTACAAAATTGTGATATCCAAACAGTGCCAATATATTGTTTGCCACCATTTTTTACTTTTCTTGTCAACCTCATAGATTGATTTTAACGTGTCAGCTTTGTCAACGAAGCCCATGTTAGCATTGTAATATTTGACAATTGCTGGACATGTAATTTCAACTTTAGAACCATCTTTATTCGTCCGTGTTGCCGTAGGTATGTCTTCAACGCGGTGGAAATTGAAAAGAAGGTTAATTCCCTTTTTATCTTTCAACAATACCTTGGTTACTGCATCGCAACTGGAACTCTCCACGTGAAATTTCCTTGTCGCCTTCGAAGTCTTTTGGAGATCCTACTCTGCCCTTACAGTACTGCAGTACTACAACCATATATATCCTGTTGCCTTAGTTCAGGCATTAGAGGCACTGACGTAAAATAATTGTGAAAGTACACTTGATGAAATTTTCCAATCAGCCCTTCAGTTAGAGTTTAACTACTCTGGAACCTAAACTTGTTTCTCTATTGTGTCCAATTTTCCCTGTATATATTTCAAATTTTGAAACAACCACTTTCATTTGCAGATACCAAAACTTTGTACCCGCGTTTTATGGATTTCTGGAGCATGTGCTGTCTAAAACTTCAACATCCTTTAGCAAATTCGAACAGTCAAAAGGTTCCTAATGAGGGGTGAAAATTTCATCAAGCGGTTGAAAATGGCCCCAGAAAAGAAACCGTCAAAAAGGGACGGGAAACGGGCGAGTGAAAGTGGGCGGGGCCTAGGACGTCACCAAAAAAGAATGTACAATTTACATTTTATGTAGGTATTAGATGTTCAAGGACTGAAGACTAAAATTTACCCTTTTTACCTTACAACCTAAATATACATAGGTAGGTATAGAAGGTTATGCAATCAACTTTTTTTCACTATCGCTAAATCGACTTATTAGCTCATTTCACAACTTTTGGCCAAGCTTCGCCAAGATCGGCCATTCTGTGTGTGTGTGTGTGTGTGTGTGTGTGTGTGTGTGTGTGTGCGTATGTGTATGCGTATGCGTGTGCGTGTGCGTGTGCATGTGCGTGTGCGTGTACGTGTGCGTGCGTGTGTGCGTGTGTGTGTGTGTCTGTGTATGTGCGTTTGTGTGTGTGTGAGTGTGGGTGTGAGTGTGGGTGTGAGTGTGAGTGTGTGTGAGTGTAAGTGTTAGTGTGAGTGTAAGTGTGAGTGTGAGTGTGAGTGTGAGTGTGAGTGTGAGTGTGAGTGTGAGTGTGAGTGTGAGTGTGAGTGTGGGTGTGAGAGTGAGCGAGAGTGTGAGTGTGAGTGTGAGTGAGAGTCAGTGTGTGTCAGTGTGAGTGTGAGTGTGAGTATGAGTGTGAGTGTGAGTGTGAGTGTGAGTGTGAGTGTGAGTGTGAGTGTGAGTGTGAGTTATTGTGAGTGTGAGTGTGAGTTCGAGTGTGAGTGTGAGTGTGAGTGTGAGTGCGAGTGCGAGTGCGAGTGCGAGTGCGTGTGCGTGTGCGTGTGTGTGTGTGCGTGTGCGTGTGCGTGTGCGTGTGTGTGTGTGCGCGCGTGTGCGTGTTCGTGTGTGTGTGTGCGTGTGCGTGTGCGTGTTCGTGTGGGTGTGCGTGTGCGTGTGCGTGTGCGTGTGCGTGTGCGTGTGTGTGTGTGTTGTATGTGTGTTGTGTGTGTGTGTGTGTGTGTGTGTGTGTGTGTGTGCGTGTGCGTGTGCGTGTGCGTGTGCGTGTGCGTGTGCGTGTGCGTGTGCGTGTGCGTGTGCGTGTGCGTGTGCGTGTGCGTGTGCGTGTGCGTGCGCGTGCGCGTGTGCGTGTGTGTCCACAATAACTCCAGAACGAAAATACTTACGTACTTAATATTTTGTATTTAAGCTTCTTTTCATTTGATTTGGAGCTGATTAGATTTTGGAATAAATCCAGTGGCGGAGAGAGAGGGTGTAGGGGTAGTTTTTGGTTTTTATCAAATATTTCTAAAACAGTTGCATATTTTCAAGATATAAAAATACCTAGATATAGACCTTAAACATATCGATTATGTTCTATGCAATTTTTTGATATGACGCGTAATTTAGCGGCAAAAAAATTCCTAAGGTAGAATTCAAGTGTTAGTTAAAATTTTTTCGTTATCTGAATAACGCTTAATTTTATAGGAAAAAGTATAGACGTATTTTGTAAACAAAATTTAATTTTACATAACTTTTAACATTTTTTTATATAACGCAAGGTCAAAAAATTAATTAAATATGTACTAAAATGGTTATACTGCATTATCGATATCTTATAGAAGCGGGCGGCCTCTGAATTTTTTTAAATTAACATGTATATATTAATATCCATCTGACATGCAGTTTTAAGCATCATTCTGACAGTGCAAAGTCTAAATAGCGTGAAAAACTATGTTGCAACGTTGCATTAGTTTCATTTTAAAAATATACTTAACCTACAAATTTCCATGATGTAATAAGACAGGTGTAACATTGCACATAATTAGCTGACCGAAGAATAGACAGCCACCAAATTTTTATCCAGAATGTAGCGCCATATACAAATGCAGAATTAATCACACTGGGACGCAAAATGTAAACAAAATTAAAAAATGTGTAATATATAATACAAAACTATAATAATCATAAACTTATAAAAACAGATGGCTATTGTTTTCGGTTTCCTACCTCTATTCTTTGTTAATTGTTTAACGTCTGTTTGTAAATGAGTTACTTGAATATTTAAGTCTTGATTTGTTTCTTCCAGATTAATATTTATATCTGTTTCGGTAACGTTTCGACAGACACATTTTAATTCTTGCTAATTTAATAATATAAAATACATAGTAATACTTCAACACATATACAACAATATATGTACTTTCAAATTAAATATAATTAGGATTGCATATAACCCATGTTGCTTTTTGTATTTTGGATAAATTTCTGACTGGTCGAAGAAAATGATTACTGCGCTACACCTGTCTAATTACATCATGCAAATTTCCAAAGACAAACTGCTGTAGTAACTTTTTGTTCTTTTAACAGTGCTACCACACTCTCCCTAGATTTCCATGGCCTGCTCTAATGCAAAATAAGATGGTACAGAGTATATGAATGATGAATTTGACACAAAAATAATTTTCACGATTATAATGAAGTAAAAAGGTAGATGATATCGATTTAGTGTACAATAATATTTAAAAAAAGGAAAGGTACTAATGGTATTTAAAAAAATTTACATAATTGTGCTACAGACCAACCTGGAAACACAATAGTTGATCTTGTTTCTTATTTGGTACGGAATGAATAACGTAGACGTTACATTTTTACAAATGTCACTTTATATTACTGCTACCATAAAAAATAAGTGACAATGATCGATGCAGAGGGATTAATATTTTAAAGTAATCCATTATGTAAGATACGTGGTACAGGTATTATTACGTTTTTTTATAACTTAAGTTATGAATTATGAGTTATTCACAACCTTTTCTTGTTTTACGTGCCCAGCATTATCAAAACGTGTGCTCTAGGTAAAAATGTACTATCAAAACTTCTGGTAATGAAAATTTCACATTCGCTAACACAAGCAAAATATTTATCGATAAAGTATGTAAGATACGTGTAGTAGAATATTAACAATCTCGAATTATTTGGAAGTCTCTTGAGTAATAAAAAAGGAATTGCGCTTTTTCATTATTATACCAATGTTGATGAACTTATCCTTTAAAATTGTCTTATAAAAAAATGTTTGTTAAAAATCTGGTTCCTTAAGTATCCTCAAATATGGCAAGTCTTAATCATAAATACATGCATAAACAACTACAGTATTATTGAATTTTTTGTGCCACCAGTTGATGTAAATTATGAACTGCGCAAACAGGATCACAAATCAACTCATTTAGTGTAATCTTTTAAAGTATTATTACTTGTTTCTTCCTTGTTATCGAAACAGCTTTTGGAACTCTTGGCAATCGGTAGGCTTTAGTTAAAATTTCAGAAAGAAACTTAATTCTGAATTCTGAATAATAATGAAGCTTTATTAACATGTTATCGCACTGTTGAAGGCAGTAAAGGAAAGGAAGGCGTCGATAACACAGGATCGTCAGTGGTTATTTTAAAAGAATAGATAGAGGTATAACGGGTCCATACCCGTAAGCGGAACTGCAGTCTTGAATCTAAAAAAGTGATGTTTCTGTGAATTCTGCTATATTTACATAATAAAAAAATAACTGATCTTTGAAGTTGAGGATAATCTGAACTTTTTTTGTTTGGCACTTTTTGACGTATCTATAAAAATAAAGTGGTGGGGGGTATTCAAAGGTTTCCTTAAATCACCCCCAGTATCTTCGAAACGGCTAATCCGATTTTAACAAACTTGGGCGCGTTGAAATTCCCACAGAAACTGTTAACTTTCGCAAAAAAATTAAATGCATTGGTATGACCTTTTTTCATGAACAAGTAGCTAAATGATGCCTAAACAAGCTCGCAAAAACCGCATCTCGATATATTGTTCCTAACTTAAAATATCGGTCAAAGAAAACTTTATACGAGAATCTCTTAAATTTTTTTTTTTTTAACTATACTTTTCTGGAATTGTTTCTATTATGTAAGTTGTGGCCCTAAAAAGGACCGATTTAAAGGAGGAGGGTTTTTACTGCCCCCGTAAATGCTCGAAATGCTGACCATCACTCTGTGCATTGCTGAGGCCTCTTATGGGTAGGCAAAACTGCAGCTTCAATTTCGGCTCTGAATAGGTTACCTAGAAATTACGATTTTAAACGTTTGTAAATTTATTCGCCAGAATAAAATCACCCTTTTTGAAATTACTACGGGCAAGTAATCAAGTAAGCAAGTTATACGAAAGGCCTATTTTTTGTTTGTTTAAATGCATATTCACTTGGATATATACAAAAAATACAATTAATAGAAGCAGGCAATAGAAACAGATACCTAAACAAAACATACATAATCCTCAAATTGTCAATAGTTGTCAATACTTTCGCGTTACTTTGAGCAATTTTTGTGCTTTCAAAATGCGTTTTAAGAATAATGAAGCTGTTGATATGCTTGCGGTTTATTTTGAATGTCTTCAGAATGCCGCAGTAGCTAAAAGAGTTTACGCGGCTCGATATTCAAATCGGCGTCCTTGCGATGTAAGAGTTTTTCCCCGATTAGTGGCGAGCTTACGAGCCAATGGTAGTTTTCGGCTTACGTTTCAACGGCAAAGAATTGGAAGAACACAAGAAAATATTAACCGTATACTGGACTATATTGAAGGAAATCCTCATGTTAGCACAAGAGCATTATCCACTGAGTTGGGCATATCACGGACAACGGTTCAAAATATTTTGAAGGACCATAGGTAAGTTCTAATGGCCATCAAAATATATAGGTATTCGTTTAAACTTTTTTTAACTACTTTAAGAATGCACCACCAATGTCGTTTTGCATCAGGCCTTGAAAGAGGAAGATTTTGATCTAAGGTTAGACTATTGCCATTGGATGTTAGGCATGATACGCGAAAATAGAGAATTTTTATTTCAAATTCTTTGGACCGATGAAGCCACCTTCAGTAGTGACGGGAGAGTCAATCTGCACAATATGCATTATTGGTCTGCAGAAAATCCCCATTGGTTGGGTGAAGTTCAGCGCCAAGGACGTTGGAGTTTAAATGTATGGTGTGGCATACTGGGAGAGAGAATTATTGGGCCATATTTTTTCGAGCACCCCCTAAATGGCATTGTATTTCTTGACTTTTTGGCCAATCAATTACCGTTGTTGTTGGAAGATGTGCCTCTGGAAACAAGGCAAAAATTGTTTTTGCAGTTGGATGGTTGCCCAGCACAATTTGCTATTAATGCGCGAGAGCATATTAATGCAGTATTTCAACAGCGGTCGATTGGAAGAGGAAGTCTGTTTCCATGGCCTCCGAGATCGCCACACATAACTTGCCTCGATTTTTATTTATGGGGGCGTTTAAAGGACATCGTGTTTGACTCAACCTACTACAAGAGAAGATATGGAAAACCGGATTCGTAACGCGATACGTAACATACCGAGAGCCGAAATTGAAGCTGCAGTTTTGTCTAGTCATGAGAGGCTTCATCAACGCATAGAGCGTGATGATCAGCATTTCGAGCATTTACGGGGGCATTAAAAACCTTCCTCCTTTAAATCGGTCCTTTTTAGGGCCACAACTTACATAATAGAAACAATTCCAGAAAAATATAGTTAAAAAAAAATAAAAATTTAAAGGATTTTCATATAAAGTTTTCTTTGGCCGATATTTTAGGTTAGAAACAAGATATCGAGATGCTATTTTCGCGAGCTTGTTGAAGCATCATTTAACTACTTCTTCATGAAAAAAAGTCATACCAATGCATTTAATTTTTTTGCGAAAATTCACCGTTTCTGTCGGAATGTCGAACAAAGCGCTCTAGCGACGACATGTGAAACTAACAAAACTTCAATATAACATTTATAACATTTGTAGCCCAAGAATAGCCCATTTGAATGCGCCCAAGTTTGTTAAAATCGGGTTACCCGTTTCGAAGATACAGGGGGTTATTTAAGGAAACCTTTGAATACCCTCCACCACTTTATTTTTAGACATACGCCAAAAAGTGCCAAACAAAAAAAGTTCAGATTATCCTCGACTTCAAAGATCAGTTATTTTTTTATTAGGTTAATATAGCAGAATTCACAGAAACATCACTTTTTTAGATTCAAGATTGCAGTTACGCTCCCTAGCGGCCATTTCAGAAACTTGAAAATACTTTCCAGGTTTTTGTATTGGCCGTTTTAGTAAAACTTTTTTTTGCGCAAACCTCTACGATGGATAGTTTCCCAGATACAGTACCTCGCATTCTTAGTTGGCCACCCTGTACAGCAAAAGGTAATTCAAAATTTTAAAAAAATTGTAGGTAAATAAAATAGTAATAATTCAATAAAATCAACAGGATTCGTGAAAATAACTCAAATCCAATTAATTTGATATGTAATAGAAGAAATAAAAGAAACAACACACCAATTGGTCTGGCGGTAATCAAAAAAGGCAAAAAATTCTTCGCCACATTATTACGACAAAGAAAATGCTAAATGCACAAAGTTATAAAACAGTATACTAGTGCTAGAATTAGTATAGTGTAACTAATAACTAATCTATTGAAAATCCATGGTAATCAACATGAGGAATCCAAGTATATAAATGAATTAATAACTCAAAACCTTCCCTATACACATATTTGGAAAATATATTCATCCTTAGGTAGTAGGTAGTGAATAGAATTAAGACTGAGTACGTATATGAGGAAACATTGAAAACACAAAATATAATAAAAACAGTGTCATACACACCTGATACGTAACGGTAAAGTTTTAAATTTTCTAGTAACGAAAAAGGAAAACATTTACTCAATTAAATATTAAAGATTAATTAATTTGTGGTAGGCAAACAGAAACAAAAAAATTATCTTTGTAAATGAAGAAGAAGAAAATTTTTACATTCTTCATTGACAATAATAAAATTGTCAATTGAATTTTACACTAACTACGACTATGATTATGACTTAATCATTATACAGGGTGATTCCAAATTAGATGCCAACCTTTAAGGAGATGTTAGTATGGCTCATCATATTTACCTATATCTAAAAATCAACGATTTTTGAGATTTTGTGATTTTGTAGTTAATTCCCTATTTTCGTTCCGTTTTTTAAACTTAACACTATCTGTTTCTACAAATATTCATAAAAGATCTTGAAACGCCTTAGGTCGCGACTTTGTTTCAGCATCGGGATATCTTGCTTCATAAATTCTACTTGCCAGTAAGCAATTTTTTTGATATTCTCCAAGAATAAAAATCATTAAAACCATTTCCTGAATATTTAGAGTCATTTTTAACACTTTGAATAAATTAAGACACAAATTAGGTTTAAACTGAATAGAACCAATTGTTACCAACAATTTTTCTTTTTTCAACGCAACATTGTCATGACACTTTTGTTTTTTAATTGCCAGTTTAAACATTAACTCCAAATAATCTTTGTTATTGGATCAGTAACTAATTTAAATTTACAAAAAGACGTAGAAAATGGAAAAGTTAATTTGAACATAATCAAATTGAGTACTTCAGAACTTTTACTAAGGACTGATTTAAATTTAGAAATGTTATTAAGGATTGATTTAAATTTGCCTTGAACGACAGAGTGACTTGTGTAAGAGTATGCACCAATTTTGTTCAAAAAATTCTGTTAAATTTAGAATACTTTAATTCAGTCAATTTGTAGTGTTTACTTGGAAAAATTTTTTAGAATGAAAAAGAACGCCAAAGTTTCTTTTATAAATTAATACAACTTTAAAAATTCTTTAGCATGCAACTACAATTCCATGGTCATCTTAATAAGTTTACATTTACAAAAAGACATAATCAAACTGTGTACTTCAGAAATTTTACAAAGGACTGATTTAAATGTGCCTAGAAGCAACTGTCTTTAAGCATTAATTTTGTTCAAAAAAGTTAAATTTAAAACAATTCATTAAATCAATTTGTAATTGTTCTATTAACTCACATTTGACTTGAAAATTTTTTTTAGTACAATTCCATGGCCAACTTGATACCTCTATTTTCAGTTTTTTTGTATTACAATCGAAATTTCACAAATAAACTGAAAATATTTTGAAAATTATCAATTTTAGGTGCTTGATGAAAAAGAAAGAATATCAAACGAGGCATCGAATGACATGAACAACATGGAGGGGGGGAGTGCAATTTAATTTTTTTTTTTAAGTTGTATTTACAAACAGTGACACGCCCTGTATATTATTAAAATAAATCTGAAAATTAAAAAATTTCAAAATACTACCGGACCACAAACAATTTTCTGCCATTATAAAATAAACAAAAGCCGCCTAATAAATCAGTGGCGGCGGTCGCATGTGGGATATACATTTTTTTAAACAATTGAACATTTCTTAAACCAAAGGAGATAGACCCATACAATTTGGTATTAAATGAAAGCGTATTTTATGGGCTTTTCAAAAATCTAATAATATATAGGGTGTTCCATTTAAAAAAGTATAAGTTTAGTTTACTTCAATAACATGAAACACCTTTTATGATCAAAAATTTTTTTAAATGTAGTGTCTATTGGTATTTACCCCTCGTCCAAAATTCACTTCTCTAACTTCTTTCGTCTTTATACAATCTTCCACCCCGTTCTCGTTTGGCCATACTGTATAGTGCAAACAAGAATCGTTATTTTTAAATGTTTTTTTTTTTCAAGAAAGTCTTAGGTCCCAAGAAAAAGCTTTGACACTAAAATTAGGACATTGCTCTTAAATCAGTGTAATTTTAACACATTTTATGAAATTGTCCCAAGTTAAATGTGTGTTTTGGGTAACACAAAGTGCAAACCTAGACCATGTTATGGCATAAAAAGTTTTGGTTTTCTACAATTATTTTAAAAGATATAGGCATTTAAAGTTGAATATTGTCCCAAGAATTTTTAGATATTTTACAATTGTTCCACATATACTTTTGAATTCCGAATATTCGATAATGCTTACTGAATATTTCTAACATTTCCAGTTATAGTTGTTTCATATGAGTCAAATTTTAGTTAGTTAAAATAATCAAAAAATTATTATTTAAAAGCGATTGTTTAACATTTCTATATATTAGCAAGTTCTCTGAACTTTATTCTTGAATCTGCAGGCTAAGTCAAAAATCTTATATATAGGAATCTAATAATTGTTTACCGTTTGTAAATACAACTTTCAAGCAAAAAAATTACTCAATGAAGTACAAACACATTCGAGCGTAACCTAATAACCTTACTTTATTGTAGTGAGTATGTGTCACCAAAGGAATCAGACATCATTACGCCTCAGTCGCTTTTTTATTGGCTACGGCATTGCAAGATCTCTAGGATTTCTTAATGATATTCTCGCTGCACATATTCCAGGTTACCAATTAAAACGCATCTTGAACTCGACTCTATTTTGTAAAAATGATGCCGTAGTGTATCAAAGAAGACTCAGGTTCTTAGTTTTTGTTACTCCAAATTTATCTATTCGATGAATGATGCTTCAGTAGTTCGATGCGACTTTTTTTATAGATGTATGTGTGATAAATAACAATACGTGGTCTTGTCACTATGTTTGTACTAGCACAGAACACACTCGGGGTTTATTTTTAGGAACTGCGATAAGGTATAATCTAGTTTCATATTTATGTACTCACTCTTCCAAATATTGAGACTAATGTTACGTCCTCATGACCTTTTTATTCAATGTGCAATACTCTTATTTTAGCACTGTATTGGCTGCGACTTAACCATTTCTTATTCAATAACACTATGTAGGTATGTACGCCTTAACGTTTCATTTTAATAGTGAAAATTTTGGTTTAGATAAATATCTGATGTGGAACACCACAGGACCTTCCAACCTACAAAATGGAAATTAACAGAAATGAAATATTAGTTCAGTTGATCGGCATATCTCCACAGTTTTTGCTTTTTGAGCGCGACGTTTCGGAAGCGGACTCTGCTTTCATCATCAGGCTTAGTCCTGAGAAGGACTGTTTTCGCACTTGAGTCCAATTCAAATGTTATATAATTTTTTCTCAAGCACTTGACTACTCTCAAATTCGAACTTGGTACCTTTCACTTACTAGTCTGAAACCTTTACCGCTGAGCCACTGAGTAAATCCAATATACATATTTTAGAACTTATATATATAAAACTTTTTCGTGGTTGCGCAGAACTTTATTGCGCGGTAACTTCTTACGCAGGTGTATTGCGCTTAAGCTCTTGGCGCATTATTGGAATCCATATGGTTTTGATTTCCACACTAACTTGGCTTATTGATTATCTGCTAGTGCGATGTATGTGGCTTCTTTGAGTTTCCGATGAGTTGTGTTCTCGTCCTTTGCCACTATCTGTATGTTATCCCATTGGATGCGGTGATCTTCATTCCAGACATGTTCGGCGATTCTTGAATTTTCTGTTTCTCTATTACGGACGTTGTTCTTATATTCCTGCCTTCTCCTATGAGTGGTCTACTGCTCTGTGCTATATATGCTCTGCTGCATTCGCATGGTTGGTTGTATACACAATTCTTGGAATTCTGATCTTCATTGTGTGGTTTGGTTTTGGTTAGTATTCCCTTGAGCGTTCTGATCGATTTGAAGGCAGTGCGTATCTTGTATTTGCTGCCTATCCTTCGTATTTTGCCTGAAGTACCTTGTATGTATGGCATTATCGCTGTATATTTAGGTTCTTCTTTAATGGAACTTCTAACAATATGCATTGTAACTACACCTTTCCAGGTAGAAGACAAAATTCTACCAACAAGATTTTGGAATGGCGATGGGTTCCCACTATCACCCATAGTGAGCAATATATATATATATATATATATATATATATATATATATATATATATATAGAAGACTATGAAGACCAAGCGATATCCGTATTCACAGAGAAACCAAGGATGTGGCTTAGATACGTGGGCGATACTTTCGTAGTTTGGCAACACGGCAAGCATAAGCTAGATGAATCCCTAGCTCATCTAAATAGCCGCGCTCCCTCCATAAAATTCACAATGAAATTGAAGTCGGAATAAAAACTGCCATTCCTGGATGTTCTTGTACATAGGAATGACAACACTTTCACGACAAGTGTATCCAGGAAACGTACCCACACGGTGAGGTACCTACACTACAACTCCAATCACCACAAGCACGTGAAGTTAGGTGTGGCAAAATGCTTATACGATAGAGCAAAAACAATATGCTCAAAACAAGAGGACCTGAACAAAGAAAAAGAAAATATCGCTAGAACACTCAAAAAAAGTGGCTACCCCTATCTAATACCTAACTTAAACAGGGGAAGGGTAACCGAAAAAGAAGAACCTAAATATACAGCGATAAAACCATGTATACAAGGTACTTCAGACAAAATACGAAGGATAGGCAGAAAATACAAGATACGCACTGCCTTCAACTCGACCAGAACGCTCAGGGGAATACTAACCAAAAGCAAACCACACATTGAAGATCAGAATTCCAAGAATTGTGTATACAACCTACCATGCGAATGCGGCAGAGCATACATAGGAGAGAGCATAAAAAATATATTTTGGATTACTCAGTGGCTCAGCGGTAAAGGTGACTAGTTAGTGAAAGGTAACAAGTTCGAATCTGAGAGTAGTCAAGTGCTTGGCAAAAAATCAAAAACACATGAATTCGACTCAAGTGCAAAATAGTCCTTCTCAGGACTAAGCCTGGTGACGGAAACAGAGTCCACTTCCGAAACGTCGCGTCAAAAAGCAAAAACTATGGAAATAGGCCGATCAGCTCAACTAATATGAAACCACAGTTATAAAACACTTATAATACAGAAATGAAATAATTCTAATAACATTTTTTTAGGATAATTATGTAACCTCTTTTATAAGTTCATTACGAAAATATGCAACATTGTAAAAACAAAAAACGATAATCTATATCAAACAGATGATTAAAACTTCATGTCAGACAGAGATTAATAGAAATCTAGATGCTAACTAAAAAAATTAAAAGAAATAAAACAATTTCAATTATTTTTTTTCTAGGATAACTATGCAACCTCTTTTTTATACGTTCATGCCGAATAGAGGGAGCATTGTAAAAACAAAAACATTAATCTATGTCATAATGACGTTTAAAACTTCATGTCGGATATAGATTAATAGACATAAACACGTTAACTTAAAAAAAATTCCAAAGCCGCCCGTTTCTATAAGATACCCATAACACAGTTTAACTATTTTCGTTCATATTTAATTTAATTTTTAGATTTACCTTGAGTTATATTAAGAAACAGTATGTAAAATTAAATTGTCTTTAAAAAATATGTCTTAAAAAATTAATCGTTATTCAAATATTAACACTTAAATTCTACCTTAGGAATATTTTTCCGCTAAAATTACGGATCGTATCAAAAACCGCCGCTGGATTTCCCGAAAATCTTATTAGCTACAAGGAAAATGAAAACAAGCTAAAATGCAAAATTGTAGGTACGTCGGTGTTTTCGTTCTGGAGTTATCGTGGATACTAACATACCTCCACACACACACCCGCGCGCGCGCATCCGCGCACGCACGCACCCACGCACGCACCCACCCATGCACACACACACGTGGGAAGGCGCGACACACACATCCACACATCCAGACATCATGTCCGATCTTGGCGAAACTTGGCCAAAAGTTGTATAATGTGCTGATAAGTCGATTAAGCGATAGTGAAAAAAAAGTCGATTGCATATACTTCTATACCTACATATGTATATGTATGTTGGGCGATAAAAAACATAAATTGGTATTTATTATTTTACCCATAAATTAACATTTCACTTGTTTTATTTTAAAGTAGGTATACACTAAAAATTATAGCTGAGACAATGAACCTTTGTTTTATTTTCATATATGGTGCACGTTTATTGCAAGTTTTTTTCTTAATTACTAATAATATGTAAAATAACAAAAAAGTGTAGCCATAATTACCGAATGGTGAAAAGACTAAGAACGCATGTAACATTTCACTAAAGAATTGAAATGATGAGACTCTAGCTATGCATATTGTTGTGTTAGCTTCACCGTTGTTTTCACATTTACAATAATTTATTGTTCATCATTCTGTAGAACGTGGTTTATAACTGAAAAAGATGTTTTATTCATGTTATGATATGACTTACCTATTGTGCTCAATACTTTCTGTTTAGTCCCTTAACGTTGACTCATACAGTACATAAACAAGGAATTCTATACTTTCAAAGGGAATATATTTATAAGTTACTGAGGCAGTGGAGCCCTTATTTGTAAATGTAATATCTAAAATAATCACCCTGGGGAATAGTAACGCAACATCAATCACATGTTAAACAATAAAAGTTTCGCTTCCGAAGATGAAAAAGAATAATTAAATTTTAATTTCCTGAGGAAATTCACTGAAATATCTGAGACGAATTTAGGTCATTCAACTTGATGCTGTGTATTATCATAATGGATTACGGATACTGAAGAGAAACCGGCGTTTCTAGTAGATTAATTCAGAATTGAAACATATGTTGACGCTTTTATTAGACGGAATACAGATTTTCTATTTATAATCCGGTTTTGTGGAATATTTCAATAATTAAACAATGTAACAAAACAATATAAACGATATGGCTATTCGAACGTATATACATTTATATATACTAGTAGTATATATTTGTTGCTAAACAATTTTGTAATGGGCAAACGAATTTAATTTAGTTTGCTAAAGTTTTGACAACCATTCGCATTAAAATTTAATTGTGCAGCCAAAATGAGAAATGGTTTTGAATCCGAAAAGCTGTTTCAGTACAAAAACCTTCTCTCTAATTAAATCTGCTTAGTTTATAATGAACTTTAGAGAACTGGGAGTCATTAACTGTATCTTTTCTTCTTTTTCCTTTTGTGCAGAAAAGCTTTTGTGAAGGTAGTAATTAATGTTGCATTATTATACAAAAGGGTTACGAATTAACTCATAAAATTAAGAGTCAAATTTTTATTTACCTATAGGTATAAGAAAGTTATATTGTCAATCCTAATTGTTTCTGCGCATTGCTTTTTTAGTAACGCAAAATTTATTATAAACGTTAACAGAGGCTGCCACCAATTAATAAAATCACGTTATTTATTTTAAAATTTGCAATGCCTTATAAACATTTTAATTTGTATGAGCGTACATTGAAGATACATACAGAGTCTATCAGAAAAATGTATACACAGTTTAACAGATTATATCTGTGAATTTTTGTCGAACTTGGATCGGATTACGGCAACAATGTATGGTATGATGTTTCATTAAAAGATGTAGTCACTCATATGGCTGTAGATGCAACAATGTAAAGAGTACGACTGTAAAACAAAACAAAAGAAAATGGCTGGTGGACAATTGTCATTCGAACAGCGAAAATGCATTCTGAAGTGGTTTACCAAGTTTGATAATGCCGTTGAAATGCAGCGTCAGTGAAGGCGGGAGTTTCAGACAGATCCCCCAACCCGCTTATCAATTAAACGCATAGTTGACAAGTTTGAGGAGCATGGAATGATTTCTGATATTCACAAAGAAAGATCGGGAAGACAGCGTACAGCTACAAGTCATGAATAGTCGGCTCTCGTGTTGGAAAAGTTTGTTGTTTCTCCACAGAAGTCTGCTACGCAATGTGCACGTGAAGTGGGGATTAGCAGTACAAGTATACGACGAATTCTGAAAGCTGCTAAGTGGAAAGTTTACATTCCACGATTACTACACACGAATATTGATGACGATCCTGATCGTCGAATGGTATCAACAAATGGTAACTGAAGATCAACAATTTGTGACGAAGGTAATGTGGACTGATGAGGTCGTTTTTAACACCGGAAAATTCATATGTTCATGTCGATAAGGCGGTCAATCTACCTGGGGTTCATGTGTGGTGTGGAGTATCATCTAGGGGCTTAGTAGGACACTTTCTCTTTGATGGTACTGTCACTGGAGAAACTTACCTGGAAGCGTTACGCTGATCGATTTGGCAGGTATACGTGCGCTTTATGGCGCTGATGAATAGGTCTTCTACCAACAGGACAGGGCGCCACCACTCTACCATCTAGCCGTACGAGCTTTTCTGGATGACAATTTTCAGGGACACTGGATTGGACGAACAGGGACCATTGAGTTCCCTCCACGATCACCAGATATAACTCCTGTGGACTTTTGCCACGCTCGCTGGAGGAACTTCGCCATGAGATTACAGCAGCATTTACTGCAATCTCCATTGAAACATTGACTGTTGCGGCAACCGCTCGTCATTCCGCTATGTGTCTAGCTGCCAACGACCACCATTTTGAACATTTAAAGTAACCATGTGCTGAATTGAAGGTAGTACAACATGTGTGATCAGGATTTAAATGTAAAATAAACACATAAATAAGACTTTTCGTTCCTTAAAGTGTGTTTACATTTTTCTGGCGAGCTCTGTAGATTCATAAAAATGTGATACGGCGTTCTTATATCTGGTATAGGTGTCATATGTTTCGATAGGTTTAACTTATTTCAAATGTATAATACAGTATATTACTTTTATTCAAAGTATTCTTATTTTTTATTAAATTTACATTAATTTCTCTTAAAAATTAATTAATACGATTGTATCAATATTAGTGGCATGAATTTTCGTTTTCATTTGTGGAATATAAAAAATCATGGCTATACTAGGGTGACCAAACGTCCCAAAAAAAACGGGATTGTCCCGTTTTTTAATGATCGTATCCGGTGTCCCGAAAAAGTGTCCCGGGATACCGAAATGTCCCGTATTTATGTTGGTTTTTCGAATTTCAATGTAAGCTTTAAATATAAATTAAAACTTCCTAATTTATAACACAACTTAAAGTAATATCAAGTCATTATGCCATGTAATGTGTGATAGTGGCTACCGATAAGCTCGATACTGGATACTGTGCTACCGACGTAGGCTCGCGTGGTGGCTACACTGTTACCCATATCCCGTTCTGCCAACGCTGCACTGACAACAGCGAGCTCGAGTGATGAGTTCAGTCGTTCAGTCGTGATCGTGACTCGTTCAGTGTTCCTGCCGACCAGTCAGAGTCAGACTGACGTTTGTTGAGTATTAAACTTTCTTCTTTAAATTTATATTATCGTAATTGGCACTAATCGTGCCCAAGCGTCAATGTAAGTTTATAGAGGAGTAGTCCAGAGAGTGGAACTACATTAAAAATGGACGAAATGACAATGAAGCGGAGTGCACAATTTGCAATAGTGTTTTTAGTATTGGTCATGGTGGACGTTCAGACATAAAACAATACATTATATCAGTGAAACATAAGAACAGACTAAGTGCCCCAAGTAGCAGTAAGTCTCTTAACAATTATTTTATAAAACAAGATTCTAATGAAGAAACGAAGGAGGCCTACCATACGATAAAGCACCATCACAACTTTAGGTCAAATGATTGTATCAATAAGTTGGACAGCGTTATGTTTAGTGTCTCGTTAATTGCATTAAAGTTTAGCTCTTCCAGAACAAAGCAATAGGTTTTTGATGGCATTTCCACTGATGCAAGTAATCACAAGGCTGTAAAATTATTTCCTTTTGTACTCCAGTTTTTTTAAACAAATGAAGGAATAGTCAAAGTTATTGAAAGCAGCTTCCTTGCAATGTGAAAAGCCAGATGAGATATCTAGTTTCTGCTTCAACTGTATTGATGAGTTCAAGTTAAATAAAAAAAACTGCTGCATTGCGTTTTGTGGTGACAATACCAACACAAATTTTGGTGGTTTGAACAGAGTGGGGAAAAACAATGTATTTACAAAATTAACAACTAATTTACATCGTGGTATTGAAGGTGTGGGTTACCCTGCACATGTACTACATAACTGCATATGTACAGCTGCTGATAGATTAAGCTGTAACATCGAGAGTATTGTTGTCAAACTCTTCTCTTATTTTTCTGTGTACACGGTGCGAACAGAGAGGCTAAAGGAGTTTTGTGAAATGGCACTATATTTTAGCGCATTCTAAAACTCGTTGGCTGTCTTTGATGCCTGCAATAGAACGAATTTTAAAACTGTTTTATGTTTTAAAGGATTTTTTTAAACGAGGAAAAAGCTCCAAAGATCGTGTTAACATTTTTTAATAATCCTTTAAGTGAGGCATACCTATGGTTCGTCCATAGCCAACTCAGTATTTTTCACCAAGAATTAAAAAGATTGAAGGAAGTACAAAAAGCGTTATGGAAGTCAATGTTGTATTGGAATATACTTTCAGAGCTTTGACCAGAACAAAAGAGGAACAGTTTTTATCATTTAATGTTAAATCCAGCCTTAAACGGGAGACTATTACGCAACAAGACGAAATTAACTTAAAAAATGAAGTTAATGAGTTTTATGAAACCTGCCTACAATATCTTAAAAAATGAAGTGTACCGTTCTCCACCTTCTCAAAATTTAAATAGACACCGTTGAAGGACATCCCCAGTTGGGAATAAATTGAAGAAACTATTTCTTACTTCAACGAAAAAAGCATTGAAATAAATGATTCTTTGGTATTTGTCGTGAAAAGTGGATTTGTTTTTTCAAAACCCCATACTAGGCAGAACGGCACTCCGAATTTTTTAAGATATGCCAATATGTGTTTGCGATCCCTGCCCATAACGGTAATACAGAAAGAATGACATCCAATGGACGAACGAAAGAAACAAGATGGGAGTGGAGACACTTTCTGCAATCCTGCAACTACTGCACAATTTCAACATCGACTGGTCTAGCTTTTACAACTTTCTATTAGGAAGAAGGAGGTTTTAAAAATGGCTGGAACAACAGCCAAATATCATCAATTCAATTCAAAATAATAGAAAAATGTTTTGATATTGTTTCCATAAAACGTATTTTTTATTATCAATTTCAGTTATCTTGTTTAATTATGTTCTGAAATCTGTATAAATAAATAACTATTCACTGCAAAATTATTGTTTTCATATTTTATGATATACGCGTACGTCATAGTTTAAATTAGATTAGAAAAATTAAAGTAACTTTAAAAAGATTAAAAGAAAGGTATCAAAATAGTTAAAAAGAGCATTTTTCCAATGAGTAATTTCCGGGGCATCCCCGTAAGCCCCAGACCTCTTTGGATGCGCCCCGTTTTTTCTAGTTCATGATTTGGTCACCCAAGGCTACACTCAAATGGACTATTTTGTTCCACCATTCATAATAATAGTTGCGCACAATAGGATAGTTTATGATATACAAGTCCAAATAGGGGTTGAAATGACATAAAACCGGAAAGTGTGCCAGAGTATTTGAAATGTCACCATAGGGGTTGAAATGCCTAATGACGTGAGTTCACAGCTCGCTCAAAATACTCAAATAACTCGCTTACCTAAACGTAATCTTTGCATGCGGCACTTTGACCAGCAGATCTCGCCAACCTGAAAGGCTTCAAAAATATTTGCACGCTCAATTAAAATAATTCACTAATTTGATCAAAAAAATAATGTATTGTTACGTTACGTTATTAAAGTTCGATGCTCAAGTAATTTCACTTCAACAATAAAAAAAACACTTTAATTCTGTACGCAACCACTTGAAAAGTTTTCCTCAAATTGCAATTTATTATATTCAAATCATAAAAGAAAATAATGCAGTGATTCATCGGTCTCTAATTGTTACTCTATAACTAAATAATCCCTTGAAAAGCTTTCGACCGTAATTGTTTTATTTAACTAAACACAATGTAACGACGTTAATTCGAAGAGCAAACTAAAACAACAATAAACACTACGAAAAATACGTGTCGTCAGATGCTGTGTAATAAGAGGTTCACATAAAAAATGACTCCAATAACCTAAACATAAGTAATGTGAATAAATAAATAAAAAAACAGAACCATCGAATTGTCCACACAAATTTTACTATCTTATCACCTAGGTTATTTATTAATGGTAACACTAGCTAGCTCACGATGACCTCTATTAGAATATACTATAAAATTGGTTCAAATGACTAAAATAATAAATGATTTCTTTCCTTTTTACAAATAAATGACGTGCTTAAAACGTACCTGTCACATAATTTCGATGTAAATTCGTCTGTTTAAACAAAAAATTAAACAAACCGTCACATAAATTTGGATAATAATTTTTACGTATGTTTATTTCTAATCCTCTAAGCATTAACTCTAATTTAAAGGCGGTACAATATTGTCTTATACAAGAGACACAAACCACAGACAGGCAGGCTTAACAATGCTAAGAGTGGGGCGACATGAATTGTCCGCTAGCTCCTAGATCGCAGTCGGAGAAGGCGTGCGGTCCTTTTCGATAAGGAAAATTTTATATTGATGTTAAAATCGGGACGCCACTGACTCACTATTATACTCGCCCATCCTTGAGCCAGCAAGGGCTGAAGGTCGAAGCTCATGATCCCAATAGCCGTTCTTACCTGTCGTCAGTCGGCAACTGATTGCACTCGTATATGAACTTAAATGCTTAAACCGATAATTAAACAATCATTTAACACCATTAAAACAATTAAATTTATTTATAAACACAAACACCAAGATCCGGTAGTAGTACACGGGCACCATCCCCACCCCTCCTTTTTGACGTCACAAGCCCCGCCCCTTTCACTTTTTTATATGCCCACGTGGGGGACCGGTTTTTCCACCCTTATTTTTACCCGCTTACGTGTAGGACGTGTTTTTCCACCCCTATTTTTGCACATCCACGTGTGAGACCACATTTTCCACCCTTATTTTTATATATCCACGTGTGAGACCATATTTTCCACCCTTATTTTTACACATCCACGTGTGAGACAGGATTTTCATCCCTAATTATTTTTACACATCCACGTGTGAGACCGGATTTTCCACCCTTATTTTCGCACATCCACGTGTGAGACCGGATTTTCCACCCTTATTTTTTACACATCCACGTGTGAGACCGGATTTTCCACCCTTATTTTCGCACATCCACGTGTGAGACCGGATTTTCCACCCTTATTTTTTATATACCCGTGTGAGACCATATTTTCATCCCTAATTATTTTACACATCCACGTGTGAGACCGGATTTTCACCCCTATTTTTACACATCCACGCGTGACACCGTGTTTTCAACCCTAATTATTTTTACTCGCTTACGTATAGGACATGTATTACCCTAATTTTTATTATTTCTTTTGGGGTTAAACCTTATGGCTGTATTAAGGACCTTTTTGACGGATAGGACTTTTGTTAACGTGAGGAACTGGTCCTGGTCTTGGTGCTGGAGCTAGGGATAAGTCTTAGAGTTTGGCCTTGGTGGTGGAGCTAGGGTTTAGAACTGTATTTAGGGTTGGACCTGGGGCAGGACTTGGACTTGGTCTTAGAGTTATTTCTAGTAATTATCTTCAACCTTAATTAAGGTCCTTTTGGTTGTAACCCCTGGAGGCTGCACACGCATACAATAATTGCATAATTAATAAGATATTATTATTTAGTCTATTGCTTTAAAAGGGTTAAATGATATTGGAGAAAACGTTTCTAATAAGGAGATGAGATAAGCAGATAGGATTAATCATGTGTGGGGGAATTTGAATGACAGTAAAATTTAATTATAGAACACTTATTTTTTATAGTCATAATTTAAAAAAAAATCCTCAGTGAACTATAAAAAATTACTGCCATTCGGGTGTAATGAAACAAAAAAAAAACATTTTTATTAAGTTAATTACATAACAGTTTGTCTTTTCTAAAACGATTATTAAAAACATAGTTTACCTGCATTGAAATAATATCTATCCGTCCGCTAAGAATGTTGTACGCCTTAATATTTTTTAAAGAAACTTAATGCTTAGATGTTAACTGTAATTAAAAATCTGTAAATAAATAAAAGGATTAACACAACACATACCAGATCTGTAACGTTTTAAGGCACTGAGTGATGGTCACTGCTTTTGTGTTATTTGTCAACTAAAACTTTCTAGTTGTGTAAAAAACTAGCTATTGATTTTCCATCATTAGAATGTAAAATATACAATCTCATTGTCTTTATCATACTTACAGCAACATGCATTTACCCTTTCTCTTAAAATAAATTGTTTTGAAAATATTCGTATACGGACACACAACGTGTTTTTATAAAAAACCATATTAAGTGTTTGGAATGTTTAAAATTCCATAACATTTTGTAGTAAGAAATTACTGCTCACGTTTACTTTTAACTAATCACCGTGTAATTATATAACTTTTGTTTAATTTAATAGTCTAAAAACCAATATAAAATGGTTAATATATTTTCTAAAAATATTATTAGAGTTGATACGCCGTTTTATTTCAAGTAATTGTTTTCAATATATATAAAATGTGTAAGTGGACCTGTATTATTTGTTGTAACCTTCTACTTACATAAAATCAACTTATACACGAATTAATAACGACCTCCACTAGTTTATAACACAATCGCTATGTAGCGTATTTTTTTATTTACACTCGTACTTCTATAAACTATTAACGCTCCATTTTAATAGGGTGATCAACTATCTGAAAAAGGTTTACTGTTAAAGTATACGATGAAGATCGTTTAAAGCAAACCTTGTATTATTCTTATATACGAATGACATTTCAAAAAAATACTAGTATAATTAACATGAAGGTTTATAAATCTACATCCAGACAAGGAAACAGTTTTAAACACAAAGAATTTATCTGTAAGGGGCAGACAATGCTATTACATAAGACGTTTTACAAAAACGTGGTTATTCCACACTGAGGGGCGTGGTAGAGTGACGTAATCTATTTTATTTTGAAATTTCATAGAGAGCATCACCATCATCGAAAATTTGAGATACTACCATCTCATCGTCTTCACCTTGAACGATTATATTGTAACCTATAAAGCAAGCTAATAACCCTAATAGTTTATCAGACATTATTACATGGACACGAGGTTAGCTCTAAATTAAATGGTTTCAACGCTGCTCTGGGAATGCTGTACACACTTAAAACCTTTAAGTCTGGTCGCCGAAGTTGTACCGTATTCACTTTCTTCAATTTTTATCTGCACTCTGTTTCGAAGCTGTAATACGTTTTTCTAATACATAAACAGAATCTTCAATACTGTGATACGTGTAGCAGCAAAACACATTAGCTAGTTAGTTTCACCTCTATATTACTTTACATGCAAGCCTGATCTTATCATAAATAAATACATCTGTCAAAAAAGCTGATTAAACATAACTCCACGGCCAGGTATAGCAAGCAACGCTTCCAATTATAGCTCTTAGTCAACACAATAGGGTCTACAACTACATACAATCGACTAGCACTGCTTTAGCACGAGGATCAAACGAAAAAAAACACGCATGCACGCACGCACACAAGCTCGCACGTACGCTCTCACGTACGCACGCACATGCGAACGCTCGTACGTACGCCCGCACGCTCGCACGTACGCACGAACGTACGCACGCTCGCACGTACGCAAGCTCTCACGTACGCACGCACGTGCGAACGCTCGTACGTACGCCCGCACGCTCGCACGTACGCACGAACGTACGCACGCTCGCACGTACGCAAGCTCACGTCACGCACATGCGAACGCTCGTACGTACGCCCGCACGCTCGCACGTACGCAAGCTCACACGTACGAGCGTTCGCACGCCCGTACGTACGCTCGCACGCACGCACGTATGCGCACACACACCACACACACACACACACACACACACACACACACACACACACACACACACGCACACACACGAGAGAGCGAAAACACGCTAAAGCGAAAAAACTTGTAAACTTGCAGACATGAATCAAGACGGTGGAGCACCGCTAGGAAAAAAAACAGGATTATTAACAAAAACCGAAGGAAAGCTTAACGTTTTGAAAATATATTATTATTATTATTATTATAAACAACAATACATCATTATTATTTAATAACATGCTTTATCGGTTTTCTTCTTGCATGTAAAGTAATATAGAGGTGAAACTAACTAGCTAATGTGTTTTGCTGCTACACGTATCACAGTATTGAAGATTCTGTTTATGTATTAGAAAAACGTATTACAGCTTCGAAACAGAGTGCAGATAAAAATTGAAGAAAGTGAATACGGTACAACTTCGGCGAGCAGACTTAAAGGTTTTAAGTGTGTACAGCATTCCCAGAGCAGCGTTGAAACCATTTAATTTAGAGCTAACCTCGTGTCCATGTAATAATGTCTGATAAACTATTAGGGTTATTAGCTTGCTTTATAGATTACAATATAATCGTTCAAGGTGAAGACGATGAGATGGTAGTATCTCAAATTTTCGATGATGGTGATGCTCTCATGAAATTTCAAAATAAAATAGATTACGTCACTCTACCACGCCCTCAGTGTGGAATAACCACGTTTTGTAAAACGTCTTATGTAATAGCATTGTCTGCCCTTACAGATAAATTCTTTGTGTTTAAAACTGTTTCCTTGTCTGGATGTAGATTTATAAACCTTCATGTTAATTATACTAGTATTTTTTGAAATGTCATTCGTATATAAGAATAATACAAGGTTTGCTTTAAACGATCTTCATCGTATACTTTAACAGTAAACCTTTTTCAGATAGTTGATCACCCTATTAAAATGGAGCGTTAATAGTTTATAGAAGTACGAGTGTAAATAAAAAAATACGCTACATAGCGATTGTGTTATAAACTAGTGGAGGTCGTTATTAATTCGTGTATAAGTTGATTTTATGTAAGTAGAAGGTTACAACAAATAATACAGGTCCACTTACACATTTTATATATATTGAAAACAATTACTTGAAATAAAACGGCGTATCAACTCTAATAATATTTTTAGAAAATATATTAACCATTTTATATTGGTTTTTAGACTATTAAATTAAACAAAAGTTATATAATTACACGGTGATTAGTTAAAAGTAAACGTGAGCAGTAATTTCTTACTACAAAATGTTATGGAATTTTAAACATTCCAAACACTTAATATGGTTTTTTATAAAAAACACGTTGTGTGTCCGTATACGAATATTTTCAAAACAATTTATTTTAAGAGAAAGGGTAAATGCATGTTGCTGTAAGTATGATAAAGACAATGAGATTGTATATTTTACATTCTAATGATGGAAAATCAATAGCTAGTTTTTTACACAACTAGAAAGTTTTAGTTGACAAATAACACAAAAGCAGTGACCATCACTCAGTGCCTTAAAACGTTACAGATCTGGTATGTGTTGTGTTAATCCTTTTATTTATTTACAGATTTTTAATTACAGTTAACATCTAAGCATTAAGTTTCTTTAAAAAAATATTAAGGCGTACAACATTCTTAGCGGACGGATAGATATTATTTCAATGCAGGTAAACTATGTTTTTAATAATCGTTTTAGAAAAGACAAACTGTTATGTAATTAACTTAATAAAAATGTTTTTTTTTTGTTTCATTACACCCGAATGGCAGTAATTTTTTATAGTTCACTGAGGATTTTTTTTTTAATTATGACTATAAAAAATAAGTGTTCTATAATTATATTTTACTGTCATTCAAATTCCCCCACACATGATTAATTCTATCTGCTTATCTCATCTCCTTATTAGAAACGTTTTCTCCAATATCATTTAACCCTTTTAAAGCAATAGACTAAATAATAATATCTTATTAATTATGCAATTATTGTATGCGTGTGCAGCCTCCAGGGGTTACAACCAAAAGGACCTTAATTAAGGTTGAAGATAATTACTAGAAATAACTCTAAGACCAAGTCCAAGTCCTGCCCCAGGTCCAACCCTAAATACAGTTCTAAACCCTAGCTCCACCACCAAGACCTGACTCCAACCCTAGCTCCACCACCAAGGCCAAACTCTAAGACTTATCCCTAGCTCCAGCACCAAGACCAGGACCAGTTCCTCACGTTAACAAAAGTCCTATCCGTCAAAAAGGTCCTTAATACAGCCATAAGGTTTAACCCCAAAAGAAATAATAAAAATTAGGGTAATACATGTCCTATACGTAAGCGAGTAAAAATAATTAGGGTTGAAAACACGGTGTCACGCGTGGATGTGTAAAAATAGGGGTGAAAAGCCGGTCTCACACGTGGATGTGTAAAAAATAAGGGTGGAAAATCCGGTCTCACACGTGGATGTGCGAAAATAAGGGTGGAAAATCCGGTCTCACACGTGGATGTGTAAAAAATAAGGGTGGAAAATCCGGTCTCACACGTGGATGTGCGAAAATAAGGGTGGAAAATCCGGTCTCACACGTGGATGTGTAAAAATAATTAGGGATGAAAATCCTGTCTCACACGTGGATGTGTAAAAATAAGGGTGGAAAATATGGTCTCACACGTGGATATATAAAAATAAGGGTGGAAAATGTGGTCTCACACGTGGATGTGCAAAAATAGGGGTGGAAAAACACGTCCTACACGTAAGCGGGTAAAAATAAGGGTGGAAAAACCGGTCCCCCACGTGGGCATATAAAAAAGTGAAAGGGGCGGGGCTTGTGACGTCAAAAAGGAGGGGTGGGGATGGTGCCCGTGTACTACTTCCGGTAATCCCAAAACCAATTTAATTTTTACAACAATCGGACAATTCACGCTAAAGTCCAATTACAAATGATACAAAATTCTTTACAAAAATACACAAAGATAAATTAGTTGTATTTATACACACACACATACATATATATATATATATATATATATATATATATATATATATATATATATATATATATATCTTATCAGCCGCCTTGTACGTACAACTCGACTTCTGTAACTAAAATGGATGCTATCTGCAACTTCTCGCTTTATTTACGTTAGTATAATCGATTCTGCAAAATAACTTGCGAGATCTTTAATTAATAATTAAACTTTACAATCCGGCAACACTGCTTTTAAATCTTATATTGCAGACAACATTGCTAACCTTTTATTTTCTTTTATATCACAATTATTATTATGACTACAATAAAAATAATAAAAGGGTGATGGTTGATTGGTTTTAACTGCTTTGTTTTGTTCATTAAACTGCATGAAATTTTAATTTAGCTTACAAATTTTGCTTTATCACTGGGTGTTTTTTTGTTTGCTTTACTAAAACTGAGTGAAATTTGAGTTGCACAGCTTGATGTAGGTATGACAGAAACAGTTTCCACACTTATAATTCTCGACGAAAGGATTCTAATTTTGTAATTTCATAAATATTAAAACGGCCACTAATAATGCTTGCATTGAATGAAAGCAGCACTCAGACGATAATGTAAGTATGAATCAACCATTCATCGGTAAACATTTATTCCTTATTGCAGCATGTACACGACAATAGACCTTACACACAATAAAGGCACTGATTGTACTTCCCTGATTACGACACTAACCTGCACAACTGTTGCGTTTGGTAACACTTCTACCGGTCTTCCAAGTCTCTGAATGACCATCAATAACGAGTGCTCGTACAATTCTGGAATAACCAGCTCGCACCCGAAATTGTAACTCGATATTGAGTTTCTGATTGCAATTTGCGATTAATAATAAAACTCGATAAGGAAAAGAAACCCTGTAGGAGAAACGGTCAGTAAACAAATCAGATAACATAAAAAAATTTACCTTCAGAGGTTTCAGGGTTTCAGAGGTAGAAGCTGCTATAGGATATTGTTAACTTTCTTTTTTTATCCTCCTAAGGAGTGCACGACTTGAAATTTAATCAAATTATTGAACGGTAATCTTCCAAATCGTTTAATGAGTGTATGGACTTGATCCCTTATATAAAAAAGGTAACGATTCACTGGCTAATTGCCCAATACACCTTGTTAACAAAAATTTTTATAGAAAATCTCAAGATGGCCGACGAAGGAAGAAAACATCAAGAAAAAGGTCACCAAAACTATTCAAAATTTTTCATTATCAGTAGATAATGTTTAAATTTGTGAAGTGGTGGAAAGAATGTTAAAAGATGCAGATTCCTTTTTTTAATTACAGAAACCTGTATAGTTCATTGAAGTAGAAATCTGATTTTTCTTAATGATTTGTTTCTCCATAAGATGATGCTACTAACTATTTAAAATTATAATTTATATTTTGAATGTGTGTTTATGTGGTAATTTAAAACGTAACATAATGCGGATGGATGCGCCTGTACTAAAATTTGAACAAAAAAACAACGAAAAGTCAATCTTTAACGAAAAGGCGTATTCAACCGTGTCTACAAACTCATAACAAATTAAAACAATAAAATAAAACAAATTACACACCATAAATGTATTAGCTTTAATCACCCACCACAATAATAAAAAACACAGAAATGTTACCTTAGGTGGAGGATCCCCTTTTGTTACACAGTCATCTGAACGGACCTCGGCTCTATGGTTGTTGATAACAGCTGCAGCTCCACGTACAATTCAGTTAATGACGGCCTCTCGTTCGACTCGCGTTATGATTAAATTTCAATTGGTTAAATGTACACTGACGGTTATATTAACTTTACTTTACTGTGACCTAGTTCTGCTTGATAATTATTACGTTTAGTTAATTATGTACTGATTAACACGTATTAGTTGTAACTTAACGAAAAAGCTAGTCTATTTACAGCGGCAAACTGTGAACTTTACGTTTGAGAATTTGGAACGAACGTTTCCCCTCAACTTAGTAAAAAGGTAAATACCAAAAATGTACATCAGATTTCCCTTTTAAACTTTCATTTAATTTCATCAATAACGAAAGCTTCATTTTTGTTTTAGAAAATACTAAACAAAAAATCCTAAACCTTTCAAATACGTAAAACAAAAGAAAACGTTACAATACAAAAGCTTCTCCAAACATAGATGCTATATTACATCCAATTACGTGAGTTTACACTACATTTAAAATGTATGGTACCAACGAATAATTTATAGTTTTGAAAATTATCGGCAAATCTATGATAAAATCATGGACACATGACAATGGAAGGTTATTCAATCGAGTATTGCTCGGTTGGTTGGCTGTTTGTGTGTGTGCGTTTGTGTGTGTGTGTGTGCGTGCGTGTGCGTGTGCGTGTGCGTGTGCGTGTGCGTGTGCGCGTGCGCGTGCGCGTGCGCGTGTGCGAGCGCGTGCGCGTGTGCGTGTGCGTGTGCGTGTGCGTGTGCGTGTGCGTGTGCGTGTGCGTGTGCGTGTGCGTGTGCGTGTGCGTGTGCGTGTGCGTGTGCGTGCGTGTGCGTGTGCGTGTGCGTGCGCGTGTGTGTGTGTGGGTTTGTGTTTGTGTGTGAGTGTGTGTGTGTGTGTGTTGTATGTATGTGTGTGTTGCGCGGGCGTGTGCATGTGCACGTTCGTGCGTGCATGCATGCGTGTGTATGTGTATGCGCGTGGGTGCGTGCGTATGTGTGAAAGTGTGTGCGCATGTGAATGTGAATATTTATGTATGTGTGCATACTGTGTATCTGGATGTGTACGTGGGTGAATTGGTGCGTCACGTGAATGTGTGCATCCGTGCGTGTGTTTGTGTGCGTAGATGTATCGCTACGTTTGATCTGTGTTGATGTGCGTAAATTAAGTTATGTATTAATATTATCTCCACTTAATTACTGTTAAGCATCGTTTTGACGTTTACATTTTAAATACTTTGTCTAAAAAGTGGTTTTTCTGGTTTTAAAACGCGTTATTTTTTTTAATTTATTAGCATCGCAGTTTCCACCATATTAAGGAGTTACTATCCCACCAGACTTTAATTTCGTACCCAATTAAAGAATGAGTTAGGTTAGTATCAGGGTGACGTTACCACTTCTTCCGTGTATATCATCGATCAGTGACCTAGGTACACTCGCTTTAATATATTATTTTGTTCCAAAAAGGCACCTGTAGCGAAAGTTAATGCATAAAAGTGTACAACCTTTAAAAGCTATCGTGGACTCGCCCGTTCACATTTTGCATATACGACGTCTCACAATGTATTCTTCTTTTGATTTTTATGTGACTCTAGCGTAATTTTCCTTTGTTACGCAGCCGCACTAACCTTGAAAATGAATGGTGAGTATGTTGATAAACTATTATTCAAACTGACAGATACATCTATTGCAATAACTACATACTTTAATGGAGATATTATTTCATGGATGAAATGTGTATTATTAGGCACTTTTTTAAACGATCCTTTGTGTCCTTGTAATTGCATGGCGTAATCAACTTCCTTCAAGAAAGATGTCCGTATAACTCTATTACTACATACAAGGCGAAATTGTCTTTTAAAACTAGTGATTATACCCTAACGCTCGGCTAACACATTCAATATTAAAGTGCTGAAATGTCTATTATACTAGAATTTTCGCTACGCCTGTTTATCATACATTGCTCGCCACGACTTTAAAGAGGGCCAACGTACTACTACTATCAAAGTAAAAAGTTGATGAATTGAGGTTTTTGGCTGAAAGTATTGAACCTATGGTTATAGCAATTCACGAATCTAAACTAAACATCAAATACGATTTTCCACTAAGAAACTATACATCACATAGAAAAGATGTTTTATTATGCCATGAAGAAAGTAGCCGAGACGCAGTGCTAAACTTGATACGCAATGGTATACACATGAAAAAAAATAATTCTTAACACCACATTACAAGCGATTGCCACAGAAATTACTAGTAAAAAAAATACACGTCGTAAATCTATATCTTCCCAACACATCATGGACCGCTGCTGATTTAGAAAACCTTCTCGTCCCTGTCTTATATTAGGTGATTTTAACTGTCACAATAGACTTTGGGGGTCTTCGTTTACAAGTCCACAAGGTACAACTTTAGAAAATATTTTAAATGAAAAATCGTTAATAATACTGAACAGTGGGCAACCAACGTATTTAAATGACTATAGTGGTAACTTTAGTGGAATTGACCTTTCCCTAACATGCCCATCACTTGCGTTATACCTATCATGGTCAGTTATGGAAGATAACCACCACAGCGATCATTTTCCTATTTTGATAGAACTCAACGTCAAAAAATACGTATACACGGCAGACTAGCCATTTAATACCACAAAAGCAGATTGGAAAGTATTCTCTGAAACAAGAGAAATGCCAAACGTAGAGACTGACGTAGAAACCGCTATACAAAATATTACGCATTGCATTATTGAAGCAGCGAATAAAACTATACCTAAAAAAGGTGGCAGAATGAAATGTGTCCCTGTCCCCTGGTGGAACGCAGAGATAAACGCACTTTATAAAAATAAAAAACGGCTGCTTAACCGGTATAGAAAATACCCCACTGCTGAAAAAACCACATAGCATACAAAATAGCCAGATCTAAAGAAAGGTTTGAAAAAATTAAGGCCCAGAAACTTTCTTGGCAGAACTACACGTCCACTATAACGAATACGAGCTCACAAAGTGAGATGTGGCAAAAAGTGAGAAGTATTATAGGTACAACTCGCTCACCTATACCACCAAGTCTGATTATACGGGGAAGAGTGGAAATGACTCTGTGACTGTAGTAAACCATTTAGCAAATTTTTCCAGTCAATATCTGATGATTGCCAATATCCAATGTGCCCAGAAGCAATAAGCTTTGATAACGACGAAAGGGAAACATACAATATCCGTTTCACTATGGCGGAAATGGCCAGAGCTGTAAAGGATGTAAAAGAGTCAACTGCTGGACATGAGAAAATAAGATATTCAATGACTCAACAACTCCCAGCTGAAATAAAAGAAACCTTACTACATGCGTATAATCAAATATGGAAAACTGGTACTTACCCATATACGTGGAAACTAGCTGTTATTGTCGCCTTACCCAAATCCGGAATACAAAGTAAAACAGCAGAAAGTTTTCGACTAATCGCTCTCACTTCTGGTCTGTCCAGTATCCTCGAATCTATGGTAAACTTCCGCCTAGTAGTCTTCCTAGAAAAAGAAAACAAGATTAGTAATTATCAAGCCGGATTTAGGAAAAACCGCTCAACTACTGACCAACTTTTGTTTCTGGATTATGTAATAAATGGAAATGGAACTTTCGAGGTAACCTTCCCAAATTTATCAACAACTTTTTTCAAGACAGGTGTATTCAAGTAAAGATTGGTAATGGAAAATCCAATTTACGAAACTTGGAAAATGGAATACCCCAAAGTTCTGTACTTAGCGTAACTCTTTTCGTAATAGCTATCAATAACATAGCAGAGAAGATAAATTCAAATACAAAAGCACTACTATACGTAGATGATATATGCATCATTACGACCGGAAGAGATATATACGATATGACTGAATGCATTCAAAGGGACATATACGCTAGTGTGGAAGAAGCATAAATACGAGGATTTCAGTTCTCACTAACAAAAACAAAAGCGATGCATTTCTGTCGCCTAAGAACTACCACCAAGAAACACCGCTAAAGCTGAAAGAAAACGAAATCCCCTTCGTGGAAGAACTAACGTTTTTAGGTGTAAATTAACATGGAAACGACACATTGATGTCGTATCAAAGTGCAAAATAACACTAAATAGAATCTAAATACTTAGCAATTACACGTGGGGGGCGGATAAAGATAGTTTAAAAAAAGTTAGAAGTAGACTTGAGTACGGGTCAGCCATATATCGGTCGGTATCCAAATCTCACCTTAAGAGGGGGTACACAGTGTGGCACAACGCAATGCTAACTTCAACTGGAGCATACAGAACATTGCCTATAGACAAGCTGAAGATAGAAAACAACTCACTACTCTTAGATCAACGGTTTTTACAACAGAATTCAAAATATAGTACTAAACTAAGTTCAAATAAAACACACTTCCTACATAACCTTATTATAAGCCCCCCAATGCACGAAAAATATTACTGGCAACAAACACGTACCATACCTGCTATAGTTCAAATACATTTGGATATGAAAGCAGAAGGTCTTATACCAATGAACTACTGGAAGCCGGAATTTGATCACCCCCCCATGGGAATTAGAATCACCAATAACGGATGAAGAGATAGGGAGACTACAGATTCACGACATTGAGAGCTACTATCTTGGTACATGGAGCACAGAAAGCTTAAAGTCGGGTATAGTGATGCATGTAAATACATTCACGTCATAGAAATTTCCCGATGTTTACTCCAAAGTTAATATGAACCTGGCAAATTGCCAATTTTCAATTTGACTCTAAAATGAATCTTTAATTGAAAATGGGAGGTCGGTGTAACAAAAAATTCAAATACCCAGGTTTAAATATCTACTAATGCGCTCTGAAAAAATTATATCACATTTTAGAGAAATCATATACAGGGTGAAGTATTGCATATGAAGCAGTTCCACAAATTTTCACGAAGACGGTCCTGGATTTTTTTAATTCTGATTATGTCAGTTAGTTGCTAGACACGAATACACGCTTTCACCAAAAAAATGAGACAAATCGACTTAATCATTGAGAAGATATGACGAAGCATTGTTTTGGTGAAGATCCATAATTCACCCTGTATATTAATAAACAAAACAAGAAGACATTTTTTAATGGTCATTTGATAATCCCTAAGGTGCCTCTACCTATGGTAGAAGTATGTACAGTTCTTCGTGACTCACCCCGTATATATATATATATATATATATATATATATATATATATATATATATATATATATATATATATATATATATATATATATTAATATTAAGTATTTTAAATGCAGAACAGATAAGTTAATCATGTTGTAGGATACTGTCTTGTACAAACAGTTTATTTATGAGTTAAACCATTCTTTTGAATTTGATTGTTTTATTTGGATTAGTACAACACGCCCAATTTTTAGCGAGAAACACAATCCGGGTCATTTAGCTCAACAAGAACTTAGCGTTTTTTGCATGTACAAAATGGGTGTACTGAAATAATTGTACCTTGGGTGCTAAACGATTGTTAGATGGTACGAGGCACTGCTTACATACGTAATATATGTCGCTCAACAGCTTGCGTCTGGACTAATTTCAATTATTTGTATTTTAAATTAAGACTTTTAATCTGTAAATGCGCCATTAATATGCGCATCCGTCGGGCCATTCAAGTATCCAATTAATACTTAATGATATGCGTTGTTTCGTTTTATTTTGCAATAAATTTATTAATAACGCATTGTTCTACTTAACTATTTTAATTTTGCTGTAATGTACCCAATACTCACAGTAATTTTGTATAATTCAAAAGCAGTAAGTTACGTAATCGCCATTTCTGTTTTTGAACTTTCATTGACCAATGAAAATTGTAAACCTGCCACAGTTATATTTTTAGTATTTATTATTCATATGTTTATACATAATTTTCAGAAAAGGAAATTAGTTATAGGTTCGTGTTTCTTCATAATACATTGCACTTCTATTGGCGCATTACTTATGCAATATATTTTTTTTTAATCTAAGAATATAACTTGCAGATTAATTGATGATAAAGTTTTCCTGCGGAAATATTGCTAAGTACGATTTTATACTAACATATCTAGGACATGTCTGGAGTTCAAGTACCTCTACATAATCAAATGTCTGTCATCGCATGATTATTCACTTAATTTCTCCATAATATTAAGTTTATGAAACAATCATACCGTTTTCAAAATTGCTAACAGATGCTTTAGTAGTAGCAAATTAATATGGTTATAACTACTTAACTTTCTTAGACAATAGTGGCTGTGTCATTTGCATGAGTGCAATGTACATATATGTCCTTTGTTGGTATTTTGAAACATTTAAGAGGGGCGTAATAACATACATTATCAAACGCTTAAATTTTTAAGTACAAAAATGATGGGTAGGTGTTATACTTGAATCATACGGTTATTAATATTAATTAAGTCATTTCTAAGTTAATTTACAAGCGGATTTTAATAGTAAATACATTGCCTGTATGTGCGTAGTTATTAATGTAGACGAATGTGTTCAATTACCCTGTTAAACACAGATGCTGCATATGAGAATTTTGTCATAGCAAACTCCAAAGCTTTCCACCCTCTAATTTGTCAGGAGTTAAATTAATGTAAATAATTCGTATTAATTACTTTTTCTACTTTGCTTACTTTGACCAACATATATTTTGGACGTGTATTATATATATAGCATTATTAAATAATTCTCTTATTTTCATCAGTTCGCCATACATACTGCTGATTTTTATTAAAATATATTAGCTACGTTTTGACTGTTTTCAGAATATTTGTGTAATTAAACGCGCTTTGCCATTATTAACAATTGCAATAAAATATGGTGTTAAATCTATGCTTAAGCAATTTTTTTTAGAATGAGGATAGAGTTCAGATTGGAGCAGACACACTCAAGGTTTCACTTTTCCTGTACAGTATTTGTGTTTGTTTTCTTTTCTTTAACATTCGTACAAGATTGCTACATACTGCACATTTTTTTTAGGGCTCTGTACAAAGTCTCCCCTGTTGAAAATACAAGAACGGCAAATTCATTACTTTTCTTAAAATTACCAATTTTTTTCAAATT
>JARFJB010000438.1:2177500-2550000 GCA_036346205.1 Vesta saturnalis
AGGAGAATAGAGTATTCACCCTGAAAAATGAAATTGTGGAACAAGTGAACGAGTTAGTATAGATGGGTAGAATGTTCTCTGCAGCTGGCACAATGGATGGCGAGATTGGACGAAGGTTCAATGCTGGAAAGAAAGTAATTGGAAGTATGTAGACGATAATGAGAAACGAAAGCATGATCCTAGCTGCGAAACGAGCAATCTCTAATAGCGTGTTTATCCCGTCAGTACTTATGGAAGTAAGTCAAAAAAAGCACGAAAAAAAAATAAATGCCGTGGGTATGAGATTCCTGAGAAGCGCATGAGGTGAAACGAGAAGGGATAACATAAAAATGAGTGTATAATGAAAGAGTGTGGCATGGAAAATACGATGATAGATAGGTATAAAAGTAGTACATCGCGTTGGTATGGCCACATTGAGAGAATGAACAACTCAAAGTTAACGAAGCAAACATATGTGGGTGAGGTTAGAGGTAAGGCTGGGCCTGGTAGGCCGCGTAAAACTTGGCTAAATGTAGTAGAATGTATGATAAAAGGAAGAAATAAAAGGGCATGTCAGAGACGATGCATGTATGTCGCGAAGCTAGGGAGGTATGCAGAGATAGTAAAGCATTGAGAAATAGTGTGAATGAAAAATAAATAAGAGGCAGGGGTTGTTTTACCTACCCCACAAGGGAATGGCGTGAAGGTTATGTTGTGTTATCGAAGCGGGCGGCTTTGGAATTTTTTTTTCAAGTTAGCATCTACTAAAACTAGATAGTAGTAGAGTAGATGTCTATGAACCTCTCTATGACATGAGATTTTAAACATCCATCTGACATAGATTATTGTTTTTATTTTTACAATGTTGCCTATTTTCATTATGAACGTATTAAAAAATAGGTTGCGTAATTACCTAAAAAAATTATTTATTTTCTTTTAATTTCCACTTTGTAGGTTGGAAGGTCGTGTGTTGCTCCACAACATGTATTTCTTTTTTAATCTAGCACACTAGATATGCAAATCAATTTATTTTTAATCACCTAATATCGAAAAATACTATTTTACCTTAATTGAAATTAGAATCAATTTGTTTTCACTTTACATAATGTAAAGAATGTGTAAGCAGCTATTATTTGCAAATTGGGAATAAAATGCAAAATTTTGTCAAATCTAAATTAATATTAAATGAAGAATGCGGTTTTTAATGTAGCGTAATTAAATAATCTTGATGGAAGGAAATAATCGATATTTTTTTGAATATTGGCCAAGACCTTGGTTTAATCGAAATGTATTATATAAGTAATGAACATTTCTTTAAGAAGAAGGTTCTCTTTAATTAAATGGTAAGTACATTTTAATATCTATATAAAGTGTATGGAGGAAATTTGCTCTCCCTTTCTTTATAACTATACGTGATAATCCATTTTTTATGAAAATAATATAATTACTTAAAATTTTTCTTAATAAAAATTGAAGAATTCAATGAGAAAAGCTAAGAAAGTAAAGTAATAATGTGTTATAATGTAATAATTGACAGTATAACCTAACTTTCTTAATATCACATTTTCCCATTGGATTGTTCAATTTTTATTAGAAAAATTCTTATTTATATTATTCACAAAAAACTTGCATTATCATTTATGAAGAAAACGAGAACAAATTTCCTCCCTCTAAACATTTTACATAAATATATTATATTAAAGTTTACTTTCCATTGAATTAAAGAATCTAAGGTGACGTTTATATAAGAATTTGTACTACTTCTACAATGAAGGCCCAGATCTTGACGAAACCTTTAAAAAATACTTATTATTTTCTCAACATTATTTAATTATGCGAAATTAAAAACCACATTCCTCTAATAATACTAATTTGTCACTAATATAACATACAAAAATTAAATTCAAAGATTATGGTTCCAAGTACTCAAGATGACCTTCATGGCCACGGCGTGTTCCACTTTTCTAAATGAATTGTTTCACTACACTGATTAATTATTTCGCAGTGATATTCATGAATACCGCCCTTACTTTATTCTTAATATTTCTTTTTTTCTTGATGTTTTCTATACTTGATCCTTAATTGCCCCAAAGAAAGGAATCTCACAGAAGCAGAAATGGTGATCTTTAATACAAGAATTGTATTTTTCCCACACTACTTGATTAAAAATTAATCGATTTGCATAATTCCTGGAACCCCAGATGAAAAAATAAGAAATAAAATAGAAATGGTATCATTGTATTCAGAATGCGATTTATTTATAAATATATGGCACCAGCATTATTTTCGATTATGTAGTTGTGTTTGTCGAATCTCTGTTTCACTTTCATTGGTCTCACTCCTTTATCTAAATCGCAAAATTTTGATTTTGTAGAACGTAGTCGTTATTCTGTAACATCCTCCTTGAGCGGGTGGGATATCTTCTACTGTTGGTTCTCCAGGTTTCATCTCACGCACATTAGCTGCAGTAAGTATGATAAATGCTTTAATGTTTATTGTAAAAAAAGTTCGTTAAAAGTTGATTTTTATGGAAGCAATATTATTACGAAATGGTTTCACAGAAACGAATTACTACGCAGAAACTACACAAGACCTGAATCAATACAAAGAATTTTCGACTTTACCTTTAAACTGAGTTAGGTTTCTTAATTGAAATCTATGTACTCCGTTCCAATTTTTTCTTTGGTACTTGTACAAAGTATGATTATTTGCAAACGAATTTTTAACTATTATCGAACATATCTAAGCTCTCAGGGGTAAGAACAACATATCTTAGTTTGAATTTAAAATTGCGAGGGTAATTATACACTGTGTCCCATTTTGATTGAAATTGTAGGGTATCTCGTGTGCGAGCAAAGTAGAAAGATGCGGTTTTCGCGACCCTATTCTACTTTTGCGTGAAACGAAAGATGCCACAAACAGAATTGTCATAGTCCTCTTAGTATTTGAGATACAGGGTGAAATTCGAAATTTGCACATTTTAAATACCCCTCGTAACTGCTTTGCCTTGTAATTTATCGAAATAGTGAAAAGTGGCTTTTAAACAGAATTTTCCGTAGAATTTAGTGACGTGCATAGTTTTCCCCACAAAAAGTCAGTTTCTTCGCAATAGACCAAAGTTTTGTTTTTTTAAATTGAACACCCTGTATATTTTTTTATTATGTAATAGAGCTTACTCTCAACTTTCAAAATATATATTGTGTGGCATTGCTTTTGCATTATTAACCTCAAAAATGAATATTACGTTAATTTAACATTTTGATGATATAGTTGGCCGTGAAACCTATAAACTCAATATAAACGCGTATTTTGTTGAACGTCCAAGATATATTTGAGTATTAAAAAATGGCTACTAGATTCTTACTGCTTTATTATAATTATAAACATGTAAATACGCGATTATAATAAATCTAAGGACTTTTACGCAGAAATGCAAAAATAATAACAAAAAATTATGCAAATTAGGCACCATAGTTGAATAATTGAAACTAGCAATTGTTTATTATTGGGTAAAATGCATCTTACAGCTTCAAAAAAAAAAATTAATGGCAATAAAACTTATGAATACCTTATATTTAAATTTGTAAGTAGGCTGGGCCTAGTCTGATCTAAACGTAATTGACTTATCAAATCTGATTAAAATTATTTTTGTGCAATAATCGTATGGTTTGTTCATTGTGCAAAATATGGCAGAAAATGAAAATTTTAAAAACTTTGAAAAATATGATACGCTGATTTGCTTTGGTCAGAGTAATGAAAACGTCGACACAGCAATAAATTTATATTTTAACAGGGAAATGTACTTTCCTTGGTATTAATTTTGGTTATTAAGTACCTTTACATCTATGTAGACAGAACGGAGACAACCTACTACAATCACGTTTTATAGATTAAAAAGGAATTTAATTAATTATGAATCATTTTCTAAACCCAGGTGAATGAAATATTGTAAAGAAAATCGAGAGAATGATGAGGTTACCGTTTTAGCCAGTGTGGAGGGTAATTATGTAAGTTCTTGCAGAACTATAGAAAGTAGGATTGGAGTTTCGAAAACAAGAATCCAAAGAATACTTCGCCACCATAAATATAAACCATATAAGTTTATATTTGTTCAACAACTACATCCTGGCGACGCTGAACGTAGGTTAATATTTTACAATTGGTACTTAAACATGTTTAATATAGTACGCAACTTGGGAAGAAATGTCATATGATCAGACGTGGCACATTTTAGCAATTCAGGTGTTTTAAACAGGCACAATAGCAGATTCTGGTCTCAAGAAAATCAACACCTTTATATTCGGATTAAAAATAAAATTTTACATTTTCGAAGGGAACTTATCCGCTCCTAGATATTTGGACTTTTAGAAATAGCAGGATGAAGCCACATCTCACAATGCGCAAATTATACGCCCGTTTTTGAAAAACAATTTTGGTAATAGATGGATTGGCACTAATGGACCGATAAGATGGCCTCCTATATCTCCGGAGTTGTATGCAAAATTATATATATA
This sequence comes from Vesta saturnalis, assembly GCA_036346205.1. NCBI lineage: Eukaryota > Metazoa > Arthropoda > Insecta > Coleoptera > Lampyridae > Vesta > Vesta saturnalis. Next base: position 2,181,994 of record JARFJB010000438.1, read on the forward strand.
TATATATATATATATATATATATATATATATATATATATATATATATATACGGTCAATAGTAGGTTAGTTACATGTTTACGGAAACGAGACAGCATCGTCCTTCTACTTAGGTAATTGGCTCTGCTCTGTCCATCTAAAACATTTCCAACACTGTAGTGTTGTCGCTTCTACGAAATTAAACTATCACCTTTGTTTAATGTAGTACCCAACTTGGGAAGAAATGTCGTATGGTCAGACGAGACACATTTTAGCAATTCAGGTGTTTTAAACAGGCACAATAGCAGATTCTGGTCTCAAGAAAGTCAACACCTTTATATTCGGATTAAAAATAAAATTTTACATTTTCGAAGGGAACTTATCCGCTCCTAGATATTTGGACATTTTAGAAATGGTTGTGCCTGAATTATTAGATGGCATTCCTTTACCTCGCTTGAATCAAATTAATTTCCAACAGGATGAAGCCACATCTCACAATGCGCAAATTATACGCCCGTTTTTGGAAAACAATTTTGGTAATAGATGGATTGGCACTAATGGACCGATAAGATGGCCTCCTATATCTCCGGACTTGTCAGCAAAATATATATATATATATATATATATATATATATATATATATATATATATACACGGTCAATAGTAGGTTAGTTACACACTTACGGAAACGAGACATAGCATCGTCCTTCTACTTAGGTAATTGGCTCTGCTCTGTCCATCTAAAACTTTTCCAACACTGCAGTGTTGCTTCTACGAAACTAAACTATCACCTTTGATATTTTAAATGGAACACCTTACATATTATTGTATCTTCCACTTCCCCATTGCTTTTCTATTATTTTTTTATGACAATTCCCCATACCAATCTTCCATGGTTTTTGAGAAATCAATTAATTTCCATATTTTATCTTCGAAGCTGAAAACAAACTATTTTCAGTTTATCAAATATCTAGTTCAGTATCTCACTGGAATCTAGGTTATCCATCTTACTTATCACTCGCTGGCCCAGGTCTTGTTTAATGTATACCGATATCACTTTTCATTTCAAATTACTCCAACAGTAAAAATCAAGTGGTGTGAAGTCGGGTGATCTTGCAGCCTATGCCACGGTCCTAAACGCCTGAACCAACGATCTTCAAACATTTGGAACAGCTTAGTTGTTACTTCCCAAATGCAATGAGCCGGCGCCCTATCCTGTTGAAACCAACAGGTATGTTATTCTCCTAATGGCAGATTATCCAAAAAATAGTTCACCACTGACCTCAGAATTTCAAGATATTTGTTAGAATTTAACGGTTCATTACGAATTAGATATCTTATTCGGTTATCTTTCAAAACATTAAAACTAAATTTTGCTGGACAACATTTGGATTTTAGTTCACCCAGAAATCTTCGTTTCTTCTATTAAAAATGCCTTCCCTGGCATATTTAGCTTTGTCTATCCAAATTATTTACTTCAAAGAGTTACGATCTTCTTGGATGTTGATCAGAATGGTCTAAAAAAAGTGTATTCTATTTACATGATACTCTGGTTTCAGGACTTAAACTTGCATAGGTGCATATCATATTTATACAGGAACGTTAGAACAGAAGCATGAGTTAAGTTTAAATCTTCTTCTACACTTCTTGTAGAAGCCAGAGGACAAGCGGTTTTGACCCATAATTAATGAAATTATTTGTAGTCGTACAAACTTTCTCTCGTTCATTGAACTTCTTGCATGTTCTTGCAATAGTTTGGTTACATTGTCCATGAAGAAGAAACAATTTGATCTATAAGAAGAATAAGATTCTTGTAGGAATCTTCGTTGACTTGGCGATGTTTCGACAAACTTTCATTTGCCATCTTTAGGACACTAATATAATCGTTTTCTGCTTCGCGTTATTCGAATTGAACGGGTGCCTAAATACAATATTCTTATCCACACACGAGGTTCTGGACCCGGAAAAAATGGGAATACACATAACGCTCATGGAAATCTCGAACAAGATTTTTTGCTATATCGCAGTAGCCATGGGGAAGAGGACGCACAATAATAATTTATTTTAATTTTATGTTAATCGTATTCCATTTAACAAACGAATGGTAAAAGAAAAAAAAACCAAAAGGAATCAATTAAAAGTATTTTAATTCAATGAGTTTCTCAAAATGTCGTCCATTTTATTTAAAGTCTTGACATTTTTGTGTTGCATTGGAAAATGCCATTTTTATTTTGTTTTTTATTGTTTCTTGCATGATACTAGACAACAAATTATCAATATTCATCATGGTATGGATGATATTTACGAGTACACATTTTTATTGAAGTAGGTTTTGCTATATTTACAAGAAATACAAAAACAGAAGCTACATTATTGTTTGGCAGTCACAAGAAATAGCAGAAACTGACTTATTAGTTGCAATTAGCTCTTAATCAACATGAATTTTACTCAAAACGAATTAGTGGAGATGGTATTTGTTTTGGGCGAGTGTCAAAGAAATTATCTTTTGGCTATTCGTGTGCATAAACAAAGATATCCTTATCGACGTCCTACAAGCATCCGTGCGTTACAAAAATTATTGGCTCGATTTGAACAAGCGGGATGGGTACACTACAAAGCAAATATTCAAAGAAGACCAGTTAGAACAGAAGAAACTGAATTTATGGTAATGTAGAGCGTTGTCAGTACAAGCCAAAAATCTAATCCCACTGGTACTATTAGTATTACTTCGGTAAGACGGGTACTAAAACATAATAAATATCATCCATAGCATGTAGAATTAACCAAAAAACTGTGGGTGATTTTAATGCAAGAAGAGCTTTTTACGTCCATTATTTTATTTACTGATGGAGCTACCTTCCACGGCAACGGCCGAGTAAACCGTCATTATTATGATAATATAAATCCACATATTTTGCGATATTTGAATCATCAGCACCGATGGATGGTAAATGTGCGGGGAGGAATTGTAAATAACTTTGCGATGGGTCCTTATTTCTTTGATCAGAATTTGAATGGTAACCGATAGTTGGAATTTCTAAATAATGTTTTACCAGAATTACTCGAAAATGTTCCTGACAACATAACATATCCTGTGGTATCAGCATGATGGTGCGCCTTACCACTATGCTAGGAATGTACAGAATTTTTTAAATGTGGATTGGCCGAACAAGTCCCGTGTCATAGCCTGCAAGGTCGCCGGACCTAACTATGATGAACATTTTTTGTGGGGGTTTGTGAAAAAATTCGTATATGAAGAACCTACAAAACAAGAAGTAATGAAAAACAAAATAAGAATCGCATTTGCTAACTTAATTCCAGAAATGCTATTAAAGCGTCAATCTCTGCACCAAAGGTTTGAAAAGTGTTTGGAATTAAACGCACAGAATTTGGAGTACTCTTGAATTAAAATGTTTGTTACTGTTTATTTTTATTTTTTGCCAATAGCTTTAGTTTGTTAAATGGAATACGATTAACATAAAATTAAAATAATTTATTATTTTGCGTCCTTTTCCTTGTTTTTCTGTTACATGGTTACTGCGATATAGCAAAAAAGAAAATAAAAAATAGAAAATCATCAATTCTGTAAAAACGGCTAAAGATAGACCCATATGTGTATTAACAACATCGAAAGAGAAAAAAAATCCGCATCTGTCTATGTAAAAAATTATATACATTTCTATTTAAAATGGTTAACAAAGTGCTCCTCAATTTCAACAGGAAATTCAAAAATGTAGTAATATACAAGGTGTTCCATTTAAAGTAAAAGAGTAGAGTGCTGTGTAGCAAAAGTGGAACACACTGTATACATGAAAATATTTTTGGGTTGTAGAACTTGAAAAATAAGGTAGTTTGTTTTTATACTTTTTCTTTACAACAAATAGTAAAGATGCTCTAAAGGAATGCCAGAGCGATGGCGGACCAGTTATATATATATATATATATATATATATATATATATATATATATATATATATATATATATATATATATATATATGTATTGATGATTATATAATTCACGTATTGTTGATAGTGTTCATGCAAGAACCTTCGCTGACTTGACGCTTTGGATAACCCTCACTTGCCATTTTCAGGTCACTAATACTCTTCGTTTTATTCGAACTGAAATGATGTCTCCTGTGCGTTCCTTGTTATTTATAAACATTGTAGGTATAAATAACAAAGAGCGTACAGCAGACATCAGTTAAATTCGAATAACATGAAGTTTGCCGAAACTTCGCACGCATTACGCACTCATGTCCCCCGGACACACAGACGCGGACTTACAGACACGGGCACGCGCGCACACACGGACACACAGACACATAAACATAGAGATAGAGAGGCACACATTCACACACGTTCACTCACGCACACACAGTGGTTTTGGTTTCAGTAGACCATAGAGTCAATTACACGATTTAAATTCATAGTTTTTTCCAGGTTTTTAATCATTATTTGCATAACTTTAAATAAACATACACGACTAAAATACCCAAACATAAGTATTTGTAACAATAAAATGAAATATTTAAGTTCACTTTTAATGCAATTAATGTTACGTATAAAATGAATAAATTACATACAGAAGCTCGTGATGTTCTGAACAGGTTTGTTGAACTGAATAACAATCGCTCTTCATTTGAACCTTCTTCAAAATTTTTAGCAAATTCTATTTTCAAAAATTTATTTTTATAAAATCCAACACCGAATAACTGCAATGATGAATTTTGTCTGCTTATACAAATGTTACTTATCCACATTACAATTTTGTAATAAGTAACTGCGTCAAGTGCTAATTAATTTAAGCATGAATTAAATAGCTACATATTCATAAACATTCTTTGTTTACGAGAGTGCTTACACAAAAGGAATTTTTAATGTTTTAATTTCATAATACAAAACAAAATACTTAGCAGTACCTATCTTAATTACATGTGATTTATTTTGTACTGTAGAAACTAAAAGTAGATGTTTATAAGAAATTAAGCAAAAAAAGTAAATATATCAAAATATTTTTTCTTTATTTTGATAATAATAGATGCGGACTCCGAACAGGCAGAAGAAACATCAACCCCAAAAGAACAGCACCTATATTCATATCGGAAGTAAAAAATATAAAGCCACTAACAAACCTGTTAACCGAGATAGCCAAACGTAACTTTAGCCTAAAAGCACTTGGTAATGAACAAGTTAAAATTCAAAGCAAAACAAGTGCAACACTACTTCAACATTATCAAAGAACTTATGAAAAAAACACTCAATTTCACACATACGAAACAAGAAAACAATTTTAAAGGAACCATAAAAAATATACACCACTCGGTAGACCTTAATGAACTCAAACTGAAGAATTGAAGCTATCAGCCATGAAGTAAGGAACGTTTGGAACATCAAACAAGCAATAACCAGAAATCCATTACCAATATTCATAATAGAACTAAAAACAATGATCAACATTTACATTTACAAAACCAAACTTTTGATGCACACTAACGTAGTCATTGAAGCCCCACATGCGAAGAGAACAATATCGTAGTACACTAGATGCCAGAGCTACGGTCACACCGAGAATTATTGCCAAAGGATTTCCAAGTGTGTGAAATGCAAAGAAATTCATTTGACAGAATGTCCACAGAAAACGAAGGATAACCAAGTAAAATGTGTGAATTGGGGTGGCAATCATCAGGTTAATTACAAGCGAAACTTTGCCTACGACTAAGAAGCTACAGCGAAAGATATTAACTGGAACATCGTATGCGGAAAAAGCTCAATTTAATCCACAACTAATGAATAACACCCAGACTGGAGCAGGAAACACGAACGCACAAGTACAAATTACACCAACAAACCAACAAACAAACGATATGGAATAATTAAAATCCATGATGACAAATCTCATAACTCAAATGGGGACTATTATGAATCTCCTCACCACCTTAATAAGTAAAATGACATAACGGACCGTCTACTAAAAATAGTGGCATGGAACGCCAATGGATTATGCCAACATGCCCATGAAATCAAAACATTTCTAGAAAATAACGATATTGACATCTACTTATCTTCGAAACCCACCTCACCGTCAAAGTTTCCAAAACACATCTATCACACAAATCACCCAGATGGCACAGCGCACGGAGGAACTGCGGTAATCGTAAAAATTAATATAAAACATCATGAACTCGCCAAATATCAAACAAATTATCTAATTGAAGATCAGTTAGCTCCGCTAAAAATTACCACCATATATTGTCGACCATAACACATTATTACAACAGAACATTTTTCCCATTCTTCTAAAACCCTGGGTAACAGATTCCTGGTAGTAGGCGATTTTAATGGAAAGCACGAACCGTGGGATTCACGCGAAACGAGACCAGACGGACAACGACTGCTAGCTGTTATTCATGAAAACAATCTTAAATACATAACCACCGAAGACCCGATATACTGGCCCACGGACCGAAGAGTTCCGGGCCTGTTCGACTTTGGCATCATTAAGCGATTAAACATCAGACAGTGCGATATAAAAACTTGTCTAGAGTTAGCTCCTGATCATACGTCTTTAACAATTACGCTGCACTCCGGCCACTATAACTGGGAATATTTCCGGGACTAACTGTGATGTCACTCATGAAGCTAATGCAGCAAGTAGCTTGGGAAGCAACACTGGAAATACAAAGTAAACCCAGATCCACAGATTGTCCCATAATAATAAAAGAAAAAAGAAGACCAACACAGTGCTGGAAAAACACTAAGTCAGAAACAGATAAGAGGGCACTAAATAGAGTCGTCGCAAAAGAGTTAAAGGAGCTACTGGCACAGCATTAAAACCAAGGCATACAAGATAATCTTGAATCACTCAACGCTACCGAATAAACCGACTATTCACTGTGGAAATCGGTAAAAAAAACGATGAGACCCACCGCTCACATTCCACTTATAAAATATCCGGATGATAACTGGGCTAGATGCAATAAAAAAAAGCCACAATAGTTGCTGAACATCTAGCTAATGCCAGCACACTATCCAGAAAAAGAAAAGGTAATGATCCTTCCTAGACACTCCATACCAGATGAGCTTACTAGTCAAACTAATAAAAAATAGAAGTAACTAAAGCTATTGAATCAGAAATAAATATTACAAAAGCTGCAGGGTACGATATCATCAGCGGAATAATTTTAAAGCAAATATCTGAAAAACCAGACGAGCCATCACGCAAATTTTTAACGCTATATTAAGAACGTGCTACTTCCCAAGTCATCATCATCAATTTGGATTTAGAAACCAACACGGCACTTTAGAACATATACATCGAATAGCACACAAGATTCATAAGGACCTAGAAGGGAAGAGATACTGGTGAGCTGCATTTTTGGAGATATCCCAAGCATTTGACAAAATGTGGCACTCGGGATTATGCTACAAAATTAAAAAAAGGTTACTCCACCAACTGTATCAAATTCTGAAATCATACTTAACAGAAAGGTATTTTTATGTAAAAGCCCAAGACGAAACATCGTGTCTACAACCAATACTATCAGGACTCCCACAGAGTAGCACGCTAGGACCAGTTTTATACTTACTATATACAGCTGACCTTTCAATATCAACCTTTGCGGATGATACGGCGTCTCGGCGTCCCATGTAAAGCCTGAAACTACGTCCAGATATCTTCAAGCTCATTTAAACAAAATTCAATACTGGCTTCAAGTGTGGAGAATTCGAATGAATGAAACCAAATCCTTACATATGACATACACAATCACCGGTCACCTTTAATGGTCAACAATTGCTACTATTAATCTATAAGGTCGCCTTAAAGCCCATATGGACCTACGGAATAACCTTGTGGGGAACCGCCAGCAACTCCAACGTGGAAATATCGGAACGTTCCCATATTAATAAAATGCTTCGAATCATAGTGAACGCACCATGGCACGTGTCAAATAAAGTTATTCAAGGTGATGTAAGTGTACTAACTGTTAAAAGTGAAATACAAACTTTAGTGAAAATACAAAAACAGATTGACTATCCATCCTAATCATACAATTAGTAATTTAATTGACGAAAATGACGAAACACGGCGCTTCAAGCAGTTCAAACTAAATGACTTTTTAACACGTTTTAACTAATATGGTATATAAGGTCCTGCATCTTAGCTCCTGTCTTCTACTACATCTAAATGATTTATATTAGAAAAAATATTAAAGTTAAGCATTTAATTGCTTGCTAGACACCACATTTTAAAAATATTTTTACAAATACAGGGTGACCCATAAATCCATGGCAACACAAACTTGTATATTTATTAATGGAACGCCCTATATATTATTCCAGATTTGAACTCTCCTCCCTTCGTACATTACCACAACAATATTTCAGCATCTTATACAGAGTGCTTTCAAAGATATAACAATTTCTTTGTCTGAATGGACGTGTGTCGAAATTAATTATTATTTGTAGTAGGATATTTTATGTACATGGTCTATTTTATTTTTATACAGATGGTTATACGGAATATCGGAAGTCGTATACAGTACGGTCCAAAATGAGAATCGTAGATTTTCTCGAAATTTTCAAATGGAACACTATATTTTTCATCGGCGTGGGATAGCTTATTTGCTACTCTATCAATTTTATTAAACATTCCCTATACCCAAACCCACTCGTTTTTTAGTTAAATTCGTCTTTATCCGAAACTACCCGTTATTAATCAAAACAAAAGTTACAGCTTTTAAAGGAGCACCTGTATATTTTATTCCTATTGGGTGCGGAATAAAGTACGCAACATCTTTTATGTTTGTAATTATGCTATGTTCCAAAGTTCCAGAGATATTCATCAAAAGCTGTTGTTAGACATAGATTTCTAATAATAGTTATACCATTTACAACAAATTTTAATATTTAAAGAATATAATTTTTTATATTCGGACTAGTATCTTTTTTTAACGTGCTCTTTTACTGCGTTTAAATATGTTAGATATGAAGCGTAAACTAAGGTGAGTAAAAAAAACTACCGTTATCATACTTTCTTGGGAAAAATAAGATAAGGTATCTAATAGCTGGTCATGGAAAAAAAATGCGTGGTAACTGTCAAATACTCGTTCGATGTGAAGAAAATGTTATGTTGTCTTTTACCTCAAATCCTTCAGTTAGTAAAAAAGCAATTAGTTCTGCTGTAGGTGTTAGTAAACGAAACGTTCAAAGGATTTTGAAGGATAACTGATTTCATGCGTATCATATCCAGTTTTATCAACAACTATTTGATATGGATTTGGAGCGACGTGTTGTATTTTGCAATTGGGCTCAACATAAAATTGATATGACTTACAACGCTAACAACGATAAATGTTTAGGGCGGAATTATTGATGAACATGTTATTGGACCTTATTTTTTAACGGGCATTTGAATGGAGTTATAGATTTTTTGCAAAATCTATAAATTTGCCAATATCTATGAGATAGAAATGTGGCTGCAACACGATGCAGCCCCCGCCCATTATATCATCTTCTGTAACCCGCCTCCAGTTGTGCCTCCAAGAAAACGGAAGACATATCGAACAAAAATTTTAATTAAAAAATTTTGAAATGCTAAATTAATATCAAAAACTATTCATACATACGTTAACAATGTCAACAATAATTTTCAAATAAAACTATTCAAAGTTTGTCATATCTAATAACAGCTTTTGATGAATATCTCTGAAACTTTGAAACATATCCGTAAATTACAAATATAAAGGATGTTGCGTATTTTATTCCGCGCCCAATAGGAATAAAATATGCAGGTGTTTTACGCCTAGCTTTGATTAATAACAGGTAGTTCCGGATAAAGACGAATTTAACTAAAAAATGAATGGGTTTGGGTATAGGGAATGCTTAATAAAATTGTTAGAGTAACAAGTAAGCTATTCCATGCCAATGAAAAATATAGGGTGTTCCATTTGAAAATTTCGAGAAAATCTACCATTCTCGTTTTGGACCATAATGTATACGACTTCCGATATTTCGTATAGCCATCTGTATAAAAATAAAATAGACCATGTACATAAATTACCCTACTACAAATAATGATTAATTTCGTTTGTACTTGACAGGTACAGAGGGATCAACACATGCCCATTCAGATAAAGAGATTATCATATCTGTGAAAGCACTCCGTATAAGAAGCTCAAATTTTCTTGAGGTAATGTACGCAGCGAGGAGAATTCAACTCTGGAATAATACATAGGGTGTTCCATTAAAAAATGTATAAGTTTGTGTTGTCATGGACTTATGAACGCGTTCTAGGAAAGTTCGGATACCAAAGAGTCAATGAGAATGGTGGACGCCTAGTGAACATCTGTGTGGAGAGAAGCCTGTTTGTATCTAATACGTGGTTTAAACATAAAAATATGCATATGTATACATGGCAAAGAGGTGAATCTAAAGGTATGATAGGCCTGATAGTGTATGATGAACGACTTAGAAACCTGGTGAAAGACACAAAAGTAATGCGCGGATCGGAGTGTGGGTCGGGCCAGTTTTTCGTTGTATCGAGAGTATGCAGGGCAAAAGTGGGTCTGGACAAGGAAAGCACACGTAGTGCGAACGTCCAGAATTAGGGTAGACAAACTAGTGGATAATGGTGCGAGAATGAAATACGCAGATGCAGTGAGTAAAGAGTTGAATGTGAATGAAGCAGTGTGGAACGAACAAATAAAAGACACTGACTTTGAAAGTGCATGGGTAAGCCTGAAAAACTGTGTTGTCAATTGTGCCATGCGGATATGTGGAAGAGCGACTGTAGGTAGACAGAAAAAATATGCTTGGTGGAATGAGTCGGTAAAAAAGGCAGCATGTAAGAAAAAAGATGCGTACATGGCAATGATTGCTGCAAAAAATGAGACTGAGAAAAATCGATTGTATGAGGTGTACAGATTAAGAAACAAAGAAGTGAAGGAGGCAGTGAGAATGAGTGAAGAGGAAATGATGGCTGTGGAAGGAGAGAAAATGCAGAATGATTTTGAGGAAAACAAAAAACTCTTCTGGCAATGGGTCATAAATACAAAACGTAGCCCAAAACAGAACGCTGCAGGAGTGATGAATATGAGCAACGAAATAGTATGGGGCGATTGTGAAGTGAGGAAATTCTGGTAAGAGTATTTCGGAAATCTGTATGGTAGTGAGGAAAGTAAGAATGAAAGGTTAAATAAAGAGAATGTTGAAGGAATGGTCAATGAAACTGAGAAGGATATTGGGATAAATGAGGTAGGAAGGTTGAAAAACGGTCAAGGAGCGGGTGTAGATTAAATCACTTGTGAAATGCTAAAGTATGGAGGTGCAAAGCTCATACGAAGATTGTGTGAACTATTCAATGTATGCGTTAAGGGTGGAAAAGTGCCGAGGGATTGGTAGAGCGCGATAATTGTACCACTGTATAAGGGTAAGGGGAACAAGAGTGTTTGCAAGAACTACAGAGGAATAAGTTTGGTAAGTGTGCCTGGTAAAGTATTTGGAAGAATACTGATTGATAGAGTACGAGAAACTAACAGACTAAGATTTGGGATGTGTAGGGCGACTTCATGCCAGGGAGAGGATGTGTCGATCAAATGGTTGCTCTCTATCAGGTGATCGAAAAGTGTTTAAGTGTAAAAAGGAAGCTGTACTGTGCGTTTGTAGATCTAGAGAAAGCATACGACAGATTGAATGAATGGAGGGCGAGATTGGACGAAGGGTCAATGCTGGAAGGAAAGTGATTGGAAGTATGTAGACGATAATGAGAAACAAAGGCCTAGCTGCGAAACGAGCAATTTATAATGGCGTGTTTGTCCCGTCAGTACTGTATGGAAGTGGGACATGGGTATGTAAAAAAAAAGCACGAAAGAAAAATAAACGCCGTAGGTATGGGATTTCTGAGAAGAGCATGTGGTAAAACGAGAAGGAGCAAGATGATGAATTAGTGCATAATGACGGAGTGTGGCGAGGAAAAGACAATGATGGATAGATATAAAAGTAGTACATTACGTTGGTTTGGTCACATTGAGAGAATGAACAACGCAAGATTAACGAAGCAAATATACAGGGTGTTCATTTAGTGTGTAATTGTCCGATTATGGGCTCCCAGACTACTTGTCCGAAAAGGTGTGAGCAGGGTTCCCAAACAGACTAACCAAACTTGATTTTGTTTAAATTGAACACCCTGTATATTTTCGCACCATCGAATAACTCGTAAAATGTTTCGTACATTCATATCCCTAGCTTCAGCGGTTTTCGAGTTATTCGGATTATTTCAAAATTTTTGAAAGGTGCACGGTACCAAAGAAATTATTGTACCGTGGAAGTTATTGTAGAGATAAAAATGATTATCTGAGGTATTAAAGTCGGAGTACGGCCCTACTAAGGACCATTCCCAATACCCGAAAATATTTTACAGGCCGTCCGAAAAATTTGGTTCAAACTTTGATATCACAAATATCGGAAAACTCAATTTTTTCAAATGGAAACCACCGTTTTTTATATCACTAGTGAATTCTCCTTTGAAAAGCAATACGAAAGTATTTGACATGTCATAACTAAAATAAGCAGTTTTTGATTTATTCGATAAAAACCAATTTTTTTTTTACAAAACGCGTTAGGAAGTCCCCTTTTTTGTAGAGTAGGCTGTGAGGATTGGGATAACAAGTTTCTTACGTTTGAATTGCTTCTGTGACCATCTAATGGGTGCTTTCGCAGCTGAATAAAAAAAATACGTTTTAAATGTGCATTTTAGCAGAGAAGGCTGCGGAATGATTGTTTTCCTAACATGACAGTTTGTTTATTATTTACTTGTTATCCAAAATGGCTTTATTGTCATAAACTTCGTTAATTTAAGTTGTGTGTACGTGTTAGTAAAGCAATGAATCAACCAAATTATTCAAGACAACAACTTGTGAGCGTGACGTATGCAATAGGAGAAAGTGATGGAAATTGTTTGTTAGCGTCACGACTCTACGCTCAAAAATAGCCAGATAGAAGACATCCCCAGGTAAAGTGTTCTGAAAAGTTAAAAGACCGCTTTGAAAGAACAGTCAACGCAAACTATGAGAAAAAAACAAGAAGCAAATCTGTTTTACATGAAGAAATTGAATTGGATATTACTTTATCCGTGGTCGAAACTCCAGAAATAAGCGTACGAGAAGTTAGCAGGAATCTAGATATTGGAAAATCCTCCGTATCTAAATGTATCAAAAAGAATAACTACATCCCTATCATGTACAACTTCACCAAAACCTTTCCGCTGATGACTACATTCAACGAATTAACTTTTGTCGATCGATGCAAATTAAATTACAGGAAAATAATCAGTTTCCATTCTACATATTATTTACAGACAAATGTACATTCCATCGAAATGGATTTGTTAATAGACATAATTATCATTCCTACGCCACCGAAAATCCACATTTAGTACATGTAAATCATTTTCAACCGCAATGGAGTTTAAATGCCTGGAGAGGTATTATTGGCAATTATGTTATAGGACCGCATTTATTTGAGGGCCGCGTAAACGGAGATATTTTTTGAATGAAGACTTTCCACTTCTTATTCAACATATTCCGGAGGAATGAAGAGAACAGATGGTGCTACACCTCACTACCATAGACAAGTCCGAGAGCATATAATTGCTTTATTTCCAAAAAAATGGATCGGTAGAGGTGGTCCTACAGCTTGGTCCGCTCGATCGCCAGATCTTACGAGTTTAAATTTTTTCCTCTGGGGGTTTGTAAAATCTGCAGTTTATAAAACACCGGCTACCACGAGAGAAGACATGAAAAATCGTATCACAGCGGCCTTTCAAAGTGTTACACCTATATGTTGCACCTATAATGTTACAAAATGACAGAACTTCATTTCCGAATAGACTTCAAGTTTGCCTGAATCGAAATGGGCAACATTTTGAACATATGTTATAATTTGCTTATTAGCTGGACCAATTAATGTGGGAACAAAATAAGAGAATTATCCATAAAACACTACACTAATTCCGACGCGAGTTTAGTTAATCGAGTTAGCATCTTCAAAATAGGTATGAACTCTCTGGCTTTGTTTTCATGATTGTTATCTTTCATATTACCTTGTTATTGTAGAATTTAACCTTAACTTATTACTGAATATTTGTAGATACAAAATAAATTAATAATTATTTGTATGCTCCTAACTACGTAGTGGACTGTAAAAGTATTTTGTGTCCAAATGCGAATGAAGTGCAACCTTTGAGAGAGAAAATTCATGATGTCATAATAATGTACTGCATGCAAGTATTTTTTTATTCAGCTGCGAAAGTACCTATTAGATGGTCACAGAAAAATTCAAACGTAAGAAACTTGTTATCCCAATTCTCATAACCTACTCTACAAAAAAAGGGACTTCCTAACGCGTTTTGTAAAAAAAATTTGGTTTTTACCGAATAAATCAAAAACTACTTATTTTAGGTATAGGGCATCTCAGATACTTTCGTATTTATTTTCAAAGGAGAATTCACTAGTGACATAAAAAATGTTGGTTTCCATTTGAAAAAATTGAGTTTTCCGATATTTGTGATGTCAAAGTTTGAACCAAATTCTTCGGACGCCGTGTACAATATTTTCGAGTATTGGAAAAGGTTCTTAGTAGGGCCGTTCTCAGACTTTAACACCTCAGAAAATCATTTTTATCTCTACAATAACTTCCACGGTACACTAATTTCTTTGAGACCGTGTACCTTTCAAAAATGTCGAAATACTGCGGATAACTCGAAAACCGCTGAAACTAGGGATTTGAATTATGCGTCAAATGTACGCAAAATTTTACGAGTTATTCGACGGTGCGAAAATATACAGGGTGTTCCATTTAAACAAAATCAAGTTTGGTTGACCACGTTTTTCTTAATCACCCTGTATATATGAAAATATTTTTAAAATGTACAACTTTTAGTCTATTTGGGAAGCCTGCTCACGCTTTTTCGGACAAGTAGTCTGGGAGGCCATAATCGGACAATTACACACTAAATGGACACACTGTATGTGGGTGAGGTTAGAGGTAAGGCCGGGCCTGGTAGGCCGCGTAAAACTTGGCAATAAAAGAAAGATAAGGAGTTTTAAAGGTAAAAGGATATGTCAGAAACAATGTATGAATCCTTCGGAAGCAAGGGAGGTACGAGGAAATAGGAAAGTATGGAGAAAGATTGTGAATGCAAAATAAATAAGAAGCAGGTATTGTTTTGCCTACGCTGCAAGGGAATGGCGTGAAGGTTAAGTTAAGTTAAGTTTGTATTTGGGAAAATATTTTTAAAATGTGATTGCTGGCAAGCATTTTATTGCTCCATTTTAATATTTTTTCTAATGTAAATCATTTAGATGTAATAGAAGACGGGAGCTAAGATGCAGGATGCATTTTTTTATTAAAAACTAACCAAATCTTATAAATTGGTTAAGAAAAGAAGGGAGAGGACTTGCTGGAGCGTTACTCTACACGACTACGAGTAAATGACAGCTTCTCTGCCAATTACCAGAAATGTAATTAAAAAAAATACTTATTGCTCTTCAAACTGGGCAGATTGTGTGCAAATGTATGCTGTGACTTATCTTGTTTACTCAAAGTAACACATTAAAGAAATTTTATGTAAAATAATACGTAAAAGTTCTTATGCGTTTGGTTCTATTTGGTTTTATAATAATGGAGTTTTGTAGTATAACTGCTAGCACTTTACTGTTAAGTGTCGTTATGTGTCAAAGTAACTGTAACGTAAAACCCTGAAAACGATCGGAATTTTTTTGTTAAGCTTTTTGGTCAAATTAAAACAAAATTATTTGCGGATAAGAAAATTTAGTTTCTTAAATGGAAGTACAATATTTTTCAAAGTTAACGTTAATTTAAGTAAATATTTACAGTTTCTAACATATCCTTAAAACTGAACAAATTTGTTTAGTAATAAAAGGCATGCTTGTTTTATTATAACATGTATTGTAAGAGAAATCCGTGTATTAAACGTTAAAGGTCAGGTTTCTGTTGCCAATTTTAATGTAATCTTAACTTCCGGGATTTAATTTTTCTGAAATTAAGGTTTTCTCATTGTATATCTGTAAGTTTTGTTTGAAAAATGTTGTAGCCTTTACTTAAGGTATCCTTAACAGACGGAAATGACATTCCACCATGTCTATATACACTGAAACGAGGTGTGTAATTAATTTCATATTCCACAGGTTGGTGCCAGTTAATTGCCATGAATAACTTCTCAAAATTGGTTTTAAATTAAAAAACGTCAAAGGGCAGAGTATCTCATAAAAATATATAACGCTACAAACTGGGTACATTACTACACATACAGGGTCCGCCTTTGGGAGCTGATCCTATGAGTATCTGCTAAACCAAACTGACTATAATTTTGAAAATTTGGTGACAGGGTAATGATGTTAGGGCTAACTCATCTAAAATATTTTCACGTTCGTACCACTTCCGGTTATACCGGAAGTCGGTACTTAGTCGCTTATTTTAAATGGAACACCCCGTATATTAATACATTTTTGGATTCTATGTCGAATTTTAAGATAAGTCTGTTAAATAAACTAGATACGAAATTTCAGTCGTTTTTAAAAAAAACATTTTTCTAAAAAAATTGACAGATGCGGTCTTAGTAATAACTCGTTAATTGTTCTGTTCATGTCAAACAATTTGAATAAAACTTTGAGGTGTTGTATGCTAAGGTTTATTGCAACAGTCTGCAAAAAATGACATTTGTATTTTTCATAAAAATAAAATTATGACTGTCTAAACTTGACTATCAAAAAATACAAGTTACTCAAAAAAATCAAATGGAAACCCCTATTTTTTATTACTCAGATCGATTTAACGTCAAAAATTAAGGTAAGTTTGTTTAAAACTTTATTTGCCTAAACGTAACAGTTTCATACTTATTATCAAAAAAGTCCCAATTTTAAAATTTGTGATAAAAATGAGCTACGTACTTAAATCTAGTATTCCTTGTTCGTGGTCACCATGGAAACCAAATAATTGAGAATTGAAATAAAGCAAGATATTTGAAAAAATTACTGCAAAAAATTATAAAAATTGATAATTTTGTGATTCAAAAGTCATTTTTGCCAAATAGAAATTTTCTAAGTCATTTTTTTCAAATTCAATATACAACATAAGTGTAACAATTGAATACTTTATGAGTAAATCGAGAAAAACTACTTTTTACTGCGGAGGTAATACATACTTATCAGCGCCCACCATTACACGATAAAGATGCTTATTTATTTTGTTTTTTTTTTGTAGTCAATAATTTAATAAAATTGTTGACAGTTTGTGTTTTTCTTGATGAAATGGCTCGACTTGAATATTCTAATACAGATTATTTGAATTTAATTTTAGTTCACGGAAAATGTCATAGAGTTGTAAAACGAACAGTAAGAACATTTATCGAACGCTATCCTGAGCGCCCCCGACCATCAGCAGATACAATAAGGCGTGTGGTTCAAAATTTGGAACAGTTTGGCACATTTAAACACTCTGCGCCCCGCAAAAAAACTGCTATTGATAACGAACAGAATGAAGTTATAACTTTAGGATATTTCCATGCCTATCCTTGTAATTCCATAAACGACGGGAAAACAGATATTGGCTTAACACCAACAACTATCAGAAGAATTCTTAAGAAACATAAGTTTAGACCATACTGTTTACAATTAATTCAACATTTGAAAGAAGCGGATTTCTTGAAACGTATCGAATTTTGTGAAACAATTTTGCTCAAAATACAAGAAATTCCTAATGTTTTGACTAATATCATATGGACGGACGAATCTAAATTTACGAAAAATGACATATTTAATCGCCAAAACTCGCATTACTGGAATAACGAAAATAGCAATCCAATTCGCGAATGTGATTTTCAGGAAATTTGGAATTTTAACGTATTTTGTGCTATTCGAAATAACGAAATCTTTGACGTGTATTTTTACAACGAAAATTTGAGAGGTTTAAAATAGTTGATTGTTGCGATTTATGATTACAAATCTAATTTCTAGGAGAAAATTATCTTGAGATATTAAACACTCGAATTCAACCCCGATTAAATCTAGAAAGGGAAAATTTATGGTACCAACAAGACGGTGCGCCCCCTCACAACACCAGCGCTGTTTCTGTGAAACTTTATGAAATTTTTGAAGATCGTCGGTTTGTCAATAATGGTCCCTTTCCATGGCCATCTAGATCACCTGATCTTAATTCCAATGGATTTTTATCTTTGGGGTCGAATTAAAAATATTGTTTATGCTACACCACTAACGACTAAAGAAGATTGCATTGCAAGAGTGCAAAATGCCTTCAGTTCTCTTTCTCCACAAGAAATTCAAAGGGCTACAAATGAAGCCCTTATAAGACGGGTTCAACAATGTCTTGCGTCTAACGGGCAACATTTTGAACATTTATTGTAAATTAATTTACATTTGATCACGAGCAAGAAATACTAAATAAGCGACTTTATCGTGTAAGAATGCACTGATAAGTATGTAGTTACTACCTCCGCAGTAAAAAGTAGTTTTTTTTTCGATTTACTCATAAAGTATTAAATTTTTACACTCATGTTGTACATCGAATTTGAAAAAAATGACCTAGAAAATTTCTATTTGGCAAAAATGACTTTTGAATCACAAAATTATCAATTTTTATAATTTTTTGCAGTAACTTTTTTAAATATTTTTCTTTTCAATTCTCAATTATTTGGTTTCCATGGTGACCACGAACAAGGAATACTAGATTTAAGCATGTAGCTCATTTTTATCACAAATTTTAAAATTGGTACTTTTTTGATAATAAGTATGAAACTGTTACGTTTAGGCAAATAAAGTTTTAAACAAACTTACCTTAATTTTTGACGTTAAATCGATCTGAGTAATAAAAAATAGGGGTTTCCATTTGATTTTTTTGAGTAACTTGCATTCTTGATAGTCAAGTTCAGACATTCATAATTTTATTTTTATGAAAAATACAAATGTCATTTTTTGCAGACTGTTGCAATAAACCTTTGCCTACAACACCTCAAAGTTTTATTCAAATTGTTTGACAGGAACAGAACAATTAACGAGTTATTACTAAGACCGCATCTGTCAATTTTTTTAGAAAAATGCTTTTTTTTTAAAACGACTGAAATTTCGTATCAAGTTTATTTAACAAACTTATCTTAAAACTCGACATAGAATCCAAAAATGTATTAATATACGGGGTGTTCCATTTAAAATAAGCGACTAAGTACCGACTTCCGGTATAACCGGAAGTGGTACGAACGTGAAAATATTTTAGATGAGTTAGCCCTAACATCATTACCCTGTCACCAAAATTATAGTAAGTTTGGTTTAGCAGATACTCATAGGATCAGCTCCCAAAGGCGGACCCTGCATAAACAAAACCAAATTACTAAGGTTTATTGTTCATTTTACAAGCTCATCCGTTACGCAATGTTGCAAAATGATAGAATTATACAATTCTTCATTCAACAGATTTGAAATGAACAGATTAATTGATTATTAGTTGTATGATTTCTTTCAGCGCACTAGCACATTATTCTTATATAATAATGTAATTCATCACGTAAGTAATTAAAATGAACAATACACATTTATACAGCGGCGGCAATAAGGCAGTAAACCTTTTGATAATGGGATAAAATAAATAATATTTTTATAAGCAATTATTTGAAAAATCAGTGAAGTAGTGGAAAAATGTATCATTAACAAAAAACCCAGATTAAGACAATTTTATTTGAAGAGTTCAAGTAAACATCGTCCATAAATCAGAAATTGTACCGTGATGACTGTAATGAAATACCTATTATGTTTAAGGCTTTTCAGATACACTTAAACGAAACGGACACGTTTTGTATTGGAATGTTTTACTGCTCCTATACTGGTCTGGTCTGTGCATAAAGTAAGTCAACTGAACAATTTAGGAAAATTTCATCACATTTAATTTGAATTTAACATATCACTATTGTCCTAATCAGTGCCGTATTTACCATTACGCAAATTACGCACGTGCATAAAGCGCCGAGTTTTAGGGGGCGCCAAAATTTATAGATGACACAAAGAAATTTAATTCAGGCAAAATTAATTGTTGGAAATAAAACTTTAAATCAAAATCTTGTTAACTGTTAACTGTACTCATGTTTATCTTACCTTGATTGCGTTATGAATGTATTCATTACCAACTAAAATGTTTGAGTTGTTTTTTTTTGTTTGGGTTTGGTTTCAGACGTAAAAAGCGTCCGACCAAACAACCGACTGGAGACTGCCACAGTTTGCATTGAGACGATACAGTCTCGAGGATGTGTTGAGGAGGTACCCTGGATAGTTAATATTCTTATTTTATTGATCCGAACACATTAAGTTTCTGCAGTCAAAGATTTCTTTTTTATTTCGATTCAGTAGGTATATTACATTCCGGATTCTGATTTCAGTTGTACGTTGTAGGGGAAGGTGGGGTAATTGAGAACGGCGGGTAATTAGGAACAGTTGATTATTATATACTCCCCCCTGCACTACACCGCCGTATACCTAAGCTTAAGTAGACGCGATTGACGTTTTTTACTACACCCGCAGAAGTGAGAGTGAGAGTGCGCGCATGCTGTCTCACGGTAAGTCAGACAATATTTTACATACTTTTGTTACAATTTTTGTCGCATGTAGAAATCAACATAAAAAAACGTATTTTTGAACTTAACGACGTCATATTTTGTTACTATCTTACATGTACCATCTGTTAAATTACAATGCTGCATTAAGTTCATAGACAATAATATTGGTAGTAATGGCCATTTTAATTCGAGTGGTCTACTTCGGGTAATTAGAAACGGCATCAGAAGGGTAAATGTGAACGTTCCTAATTACCCCTAGTAGTTTATTGATCCTGTAAAAATGTTGTAACATTAGAAATTGTTTTAGATGCCTAGATATTACGAAAGAAAAACCACATCCAGATATGAAATTGAAGATCTTCGCCGTGCAATACAAGATGTTAGGAGTAAACAGCTTACTTTGGGCAAAGCAGCTATCAAAAACGACGTTATTTAACCAGGTTAATCAAGAAATATTTAAAATACCAAAAAAAGGTCGGCACTCTGTCTTTAATAAAAACCAGGAAGACCAGTTAGAAAAATACACACTCGATTGTTGTGAGTCTTTTTATGACATGACACCAAAGTCACTACGAAAAATTGCTTTTATGTTTGCTGAAGCTTACAAATTCAACAAAGACTCTCAGTTAGCAGGTAAAGACTGGTACTATTCTTTCATGTCTAGACGTCCTTCCATCAGTCTACGAACTCCAGAAGCTACGTCGCTTAACCGAATAATAGCTTTTAACGCCACCGAAGTCAAACCATTTTTGATCAACTAGAAGCCCTCCAAACCAAATACAGTTTTCCTAGTTATAGTATTTTCAACATTGATGAAATAGGCGTAAGTAATAAGTAATTTTGGCTCTAAGAGGCTAAAACAAGTAGGAAAAGCGACAAGTGGAGAACGTGGTGTCACCACAACTGTTGTTTGTGCCGTAAGTGCTAGTGGTATATATGTACCTACAATGTTTGTCTTCAAAAGAAAAAGAATGAGCGAACTGTTGCTTAAAGGCTCTAATAGTGATATGATTGCTACGATTTTTGATTCCGGTTGGATAAATGAGTCCATATTTGTTGATTATCTGAAACATTTCATTTCTTTTGTAAAGCCCACCAAAGAAGATCCAGTCATGATAATACTAGATAATCACGAAAGTCACATTAGCCTGGGCGCATACAAACTTTTTCGAGAATACAATTTGCATGTTCTTTCCATGCCGCCTCATGTATCTCTGGACTTGACCTTCTCCAGTTCACTGGAAATGGCATAAAAACGAGTTAAAGGTAAAGGTGTCAGAAATTTGAAGGAGTGTTCGAAGAAAATGAAAATGAAGAGGAATGTTACTGTATAATCTGTAGCGAAAGAAATGAATCACCACCTAGAGAAGATTGGATTATGTGCGTCATTTGTAAAAATTGGGCACATGATGAATGTACCACCGGTCAGTCTAGTAAGGGTTACATTTGTGATTTCTGCCAAACAAGGTAATTGTAATACCCGCCAAGACTTAATTACGTTGTTCACAATTACCCCATATCGTTCCTATTTTCCCCACGGACTGATCTCGATTACCCCACATAAATCGGATAAATAAGATAAATAAGAACGACAGTGCATAAGATGTTCTTGTTAACTTTTGTGTTTGCATTAAATAAATTACGTAAAGTTTCCATCGTTATTAAAAATATAACACTATTTTAGTTTTTTAATTTTTAAATTCAATAATGAGTGAACATCGGAAAAAATTAAGTGATGCGCAGTATTGTGATGCTGATGAAAAACGCAAACAACAAGAAAATGTTTTGAATAAAACTAAAAGACTAGAACACGATTTCAGTTTACAAGCGCCTGCAAAACCTCAATCTGAACAAACTTTGTACATGCCCGAAAGCCCCGATGTTACTTATAGCATTAGAACTATCTTAGAGTGATGATACTGACGCTGTTTTAAATGTGCATGTTTCAACTGAAAGTGTCAGTGCTGCTGATGGTAGTGGTAGTAATTATGGGTTGGGAACAGATTATATTGATCCTCAACCAGGTTCTTCAAAAGATGCTCAATGTACATTTTCGGTTTTGGGTGAGCAGCAAGAGCAAGTGCATGTAAGTGACGATCCCGCTGAATGGGTTCGGTTAAATAGTCATTGACTATTTATTATCCCAAAAAATCAATCAGCACATGTTCAATGATTTTTCAGCAACGATAACAAAAGCTGCTGTAGCAAGCGATCCTAAAGGTATGGTTCAGCATTCCTTGAATAAAAGCGTGTTTCGTTGAAAATTTAAAAAAAAAGGTGAAGAACAGTTACGAAAATTTTTACATACTCTTCTTCGAAACAAAAGTTATTTTGTATCCCATGCCGTCTTTTTGGTGGAACTTCAAAAATAGCAACAGAAGGTATCAATGACTGGAGCAATGTAAATAGAATATTAAATCTTCACGAAGTATCTCGCAACACTCCAAATGTCAAATTTTATTATTACATAGAAAAAATAGTGCTGGTACGGACAGAACAGACTCATTACTTTGTGAAGGCTCACATTATATTTAGAATTTACATCAGTTCTACACACATAAAGACAAAATTTGCATCGATTGGGGCTTGAACCTCGATGGCACAGTTGGTTAGCGCGGCACTCTAGCAAAGTACAGGTCGTAGGTTCAAATCCTACTCGAGGTAAATTTTTTAATTTATGTATTTAATAAAATTAATAATAATTTTTAATTACAAAATTAAAAGTCAAACTGAGTATTGGAAAAATGTGTAGCAAAGAGTAGTTGCTGTAGTAAAAATGTTGTAATGTAGAGGTTTAGCTTGTAGGGGAAGCGTAGAATAGTTTGGGACTCTGAAGAATGGAAATTACATGATGTGTTTAGAACTTATCTCAGAGTTCGACGCCTTTTTTAGTAAAACACATATCAGAATGTAGACAACCTGGCATGTTCAGATAAACGGAAAACCTGTGGAGCGGTTCATTGGATTTTTGCCGAACGTGGGTCATAAATCAGAACAAATAGAAAATGCGTTATAATCAAAATCGGAGGATCTTAACATAGAATTAATAAATTGTCGTGGTCAATCTTATGACAACGCTAGTAACATGTCAGGGGTTTACACCGGCTTGCAAGCTCGTATTATGAAAGTATGTATGTATGTATGTATTGTTACACGTCCAAACCGCACTAGGCGTCGTGTATGCTTACTAATGTAAGCGGGTTGCCAAGCCAGCTAACAGGGAGATGGGCGTGGTCGAAATAATAAGTAAAATGAATGATTAATATGCTCAAACACCTTACACCTACATTCAAACAGCTCAGTCCGGAAAAATATGTCTCTAGGCGCCACCACAATCGAAACTTTGCTAAAATAATTGTCTTAAGCTGGATGTTAATTAACCCTACTTGATTGTGGAAAGTAGGATTGTGCTTACTCAGTAAACTCTTACACGAGGGTTCTAAAACAAACACTCGTCCAAAACAATTCAACTCAAACTCCAATATATTTAGTACTACCCAGGTTATTAAAAACTTTTTGAATACACCTCGTATACCAAAACTTCCAAAATAAAATTTATTACTCAAATTCATTCACGTAACCAACAGTTATATTTTCTACTCATTAATGAATAAACTATTCTTCATTCAATGATCGGTAATTAATTTTTTTAAATTCTTAACAAGAACGATATCTTTTAAATTTAATTTACTTTTTATAACACTTCTGAATCGTATTTGACATTCGTAAATATTTAAGGTTTCAAAACTCCAACTTTTTATTATACTTAATGAAATTATAATTAACAGCTGATCCGTCACTAGTGCATTGCGCTAATGAAACTAACATGAAAATTTTTGCAATCAACCTGGCAAATATGACTTTTCAGGTTGTTCATTAATCTTAAAATCCAAAATATGCAAAGTCTACACTTTAACTTGTGAAAAACTACTAGGTCACCAATTAAGTAATCGTCACAACTATATCTCATACCTGGCTGAATAAACAACAAAATAAAAAGATAACGATTATTATATATTGTCGTGCATAAAATAATAAACAAATGACAAAGGAACAAACACAAATATATTTACATATACCACTACAGCGTGGTTGAAAATCAAAACCACACGTCACTACCAATATAACTTTCTGCAAAATTCTTAATACTTTCTTCCGTAAATCAATTATTTGTAGTCCATTTGTAATCCTTAAATTGCATGAAGCCACATAACCAGTACTTCACAATTTCACAAACACTTATTCCTTTCTGTGCTCACAAATAGTCCAATAACATGTAATAAACTGTACACGTTTGGTTGCCTCTTAAAATTTCTAGCAACCTTTAGGAAAGTTTAGTACTTCCTTACACAAATAAACTTTTAATGTCACATAAAATACCTTAACATTGGCTTAATTTATTACGAAAATTTCGTTTACTTAAAGGTGGTCCCATAAATAATTTTAACTCAATATCGGTACAAGAACACGCGCTGCACTTAACACTAACGTAATAACTGTTAACTTTTTATAAATCTGCTTACGCACTTTTTACTTTCTTGAAAATAAACAAACTAATTTTATCTTCAATCCCAATTTAATTAATTGTTCTATTTATGAATGTCTTATATGATTCATCCCCTTTCGGGTAACGCAGTTGTTTAAACAATGACTGCCTTCACTATTATTCACAAATACAACTCCGACTCAACCCATTCTAACTTAACCCATCACCTCGCGCGCGTCTCTCAGCAACATTCACCACAAGCAACAGCCAAAAACGAAAAAGCCCCCGTCAATCCCTGACTTTCCTATTTATAACTTCAGTCATCCATCTTTAAACATGTCTTCCTTCCGCGCTATATTCTCCAATAGTATTCACTCAAAATTTCTTAGTGCCGATAGCTACTACCATCTGTACAACCACGCTCATAACTACAATACATCGCCATATTTGTTTTTACTTACAAATTTTACAATTACTTCATGAAGAAATCATTTTTCGTCATTACATTCATTCAGTAGCCACTCTGGACCATTACGCAACTTTCAACATTTATCTACAACCTGCGCTCAATCTCCTTCCGCAACATTTGCAAAAATAAGTACCGTCTAAGGTCTCAAATCCCATACACACACATATATTCTCAAAACAATTGCACAACATTACGAAAACCTTCTGAAATTAACACTTAAACATACCCAATCTTTCTCTACATATTTTCTAAAACATTCTACACTTATACACTCACATCTTCTGGCAAAGATTACTCATTTATCCTCAAACATTCCATTCCTTACAGCAGCAAAACAGTAGCAATACAGTGGCAAACATTATCGTCCCATCGACAAATTTCTCTTCACATTTACATTCATCAGAATCTAATTATTCCAACACTAAAGTCTCTATAACATTCAAATACACGTATCTACATACTGAATTATATTTCTCCTAAATTTCCAGTGGCGTATCATACACCCACATACATTATACATACACACAAAAAAAATTTTTTTTTTCGTTCAAACTCAATACACTCGCACTCAAAGCACGTCATTATAATATCTTACATACAGGGTGCGTCAACGCAACCTGACAGTATGTATGTGTATATATATATATATATATATATATATATATATATATATATATATATATATATATATATATATATATAATTAAAAAAGCTGTTACATTTTTCGATGCTTTGCAACGTTTATATAGTTTTTTCTCAGATAGAATCTTCACAATCCAACTTAAAAAATAATGCTAAAGTTCCAAAACGAGTTGACGGGACACGTTGGTCTTCACGGTATGATGTCGTAATTAGTTTGTGTGAAAATTGGAATTAATATTTGCAAACTTCAACAGAAATCATGGAAAATTTATCTGCAAAGCCAACCACACGTATAGAAGCAACTGGAATAAAACGACAACTGCGTCTTTATGAGTGTATTTTGGGAAGTATTATTAGAACGTTTTCATAAAACCAATAAAAGTCTTCAATCTGTTGCTATCAATATCGGCGATATAAGGCAGCTCTTTTCTTCTTTAATTCGGTTTGTAAAGAGTCCTTAAGGTCTGAAGACATGTTTACAACTTTTATTAACAAGGCAAAAAAGCTTGCAGTAAGATCATATGCTTTACTGTTAGAATAGCATTTCAAATTTTAAGTTTTCCGTTCATAACAATTTACAGAAGTCTACATCTACTTTTAAAATATACCAGTAGATGGAGTCACATGGAATGTTGTTTCAAACTTTGGGTTTTCCCACCTTCCGTTCCTTACCGCTAGATGGTTATCTCGGACAACTGGTCTAAACCTGTTGTAAATCTTCACTCGATCAACACACACTTGCTATACCTTAAATCGTACATTTACTGTGTTATGTAATTATTGTTATTATTGTTGTAGAATGGTGAAAGTTGGGTATAATAAAAGAAATCTTTGTTTTTGCGTTAGTAACTTCCAAGCTGTGATTTCATCTACAACAAAATTAATGAATTCGCTCTATTATGAACCCACGGCTGAAGATATTCGAGATTTTGAGGATTTAAAGGTAAATTATTATTGTATAACAACACCTAAAGATGAAGTCGCAGAAGAAGATGAAAGCGAGTCGAGTCTGAGATTGGGGACAAAGCTAATGCTAGCACTGACATCGAGAAGTCCGAGGAGGAAGGAGAGATAACTGCAGATCTAACGGATAGGGTGCTAATACACGAAATATGGTTTATGTAACCTTAAAAATAGGGATATTATGTAATTTGTCAACCTACGTCCGTATCTGTATATTATTATTGTTATTAGTTAATTCGTTTTATAAAACCAAGTGTTATAGGTATTAATTTACTTATAATAAATTATTAAAAACCCCTTTATCTTTTAATTACTGGTATATCAATTACAGGAAACTTTCCATGAGACCCTAGTTTCGGAATGCTATTTCCAATTTTAAGTTGCCCCAGACTTTCGATACTTTTAAAATGGAACCGAGAACAGATCCTAGTACAGAAATTTCAAATTAACTTTTTACAACATACACAACTGGATGGAGCCACAAACAAACAAGGGGGCCACTGCAGTGGGGCTAAAACTCTGTGACAAGTTTAAGAGTTCTAACAGTGTATTATGAGATAGTGTGCGGGCCCCATACTATTTCAAATTCCTCGCCATAACAGTTAAATGTACTTTTAAAATATACTACTACTAGGTGGTGCCACGATCAACCTATATTACAGGAAATATTCAATAGTTTTAAAAATACACCAGTAGATGGCGTCACAAACAATCAGAGGGCTCGACAAGGGACGACGACCTGAGAACACAGTATAGATACTGTATCAAATTCTCCAACACACACCTGTCATTAGAATAGCAGTAAGAGAGCACGTTTTAAAGTATGACGATTGCTTATATATTTCATTTGATATTGTTCACAAAGAAAGCTGTTAAAAATTTTAATGTATTATTACCCTTATAGGTTGGCGTCATACACCAATTCTGCAATAGCGTCAGCTGTTATTCCGTAGACTCGATCTCAGGCCGTTGGTTTAGTTAATTAACTAAAGGTATGGCTGTTATGCTATTTTAAAATCGATAACATTATGTCGCACGCATTTGTAGATTTAAGTTATATAGATATTGATTTGCATATAATAAACTATTAAAACCTTTTATCCTTTATTTCTGATATATCAATTGCGGAAAGGGGCCCGTACACTTCAGTATGACTCCAGGCCAAGTTTGGGAAGTCTAATGCTGTCGAATGAGTTGGTATGGGGCACTAGTATTAGAATGATATTTCAAATTTCAAGTTTTCTCCTTCATAACAATTACGGAAATCTACATCTACTTTTTTTAAATATACCAGTAGATGGAGCCACGCGCACAAACAAAGGGAGCAAACTGCAGTGGGGCTAGGACTAGTTGCGGAGTTCTAACGGTGTCATACGAGATAGTATGCGGGCCCTGTATTATTAGATACTATTTCAAATTTCCCGCCATAACAGTTAAATCTACTTTTGAGGTATACTACTACTAGGTGATGCAGCGATCAACCTCTATTACATAACACATTCATTAGTTTTAAAAATACACCAGTAGATGACACCACAACCAATCAGGGTTATGCTATTTTAAAATCGATAACATTATGTCGCACGCATTTGTAGATTTAAGTTATATAGATATTGATTTGCATATAATAAACTATTAAAACCTTTTATCCTTTATTTCTGATATATCAATTGCGGAAAGGTACACAGTATGACTCCAGGCCAAGTTTGGGAAGTCTAATGCTGTCGAATGAGTTGGTATGGGGCACTAGTATTAGAATGATAAGGGTATTAGAATAATTCGACAAGGGGCGAAAATCTGAGAAGTTCCGGGACCTATAGTTGTCTTGTGAGATAGTATGCGGGTCCTCTTATTAGAATGCTATTTCAAACTTCTAGTTTTCCCGCCATAAAAACAAGGGGCTTGATAACGGGGCGAAGACCCGACAACAGGCGAAGACCCTAGAACAAGTTCCGGAGCCCTGTAGTTGTCTTATGATATAGCATGCGAGTCCCCTTATTACAACACTATTTCAAATTTCCAGTTTTCTGGGGGCCGATAAGGGGCGAAGACCCCGACAAGGGGTGAAGACCCGAGAGCATGTTTCGGAGTCCTATAGCGGTTTTATGAGATATTATGTAGGCTCCCTTATTAGAACGCTATTTCAAATTTCAAGTTTTCCCGGCATAACAATTACAGGGGCGTACATCTACTTTTAAAAATATACCGCCAGGTGCAGCCGCGATCAGCTTCTATTACAGAAAACATTTATTAGTGCTAGAAATATACCACTAGATGTCGTCACAAACAAACAAAACCAACCAATCAAAATGCAGCGCATTAGGCCTCCAACCAGAACACAGCCTGGAGACTGGGCGGAGTGTAAGGTACAATGAAAAACCAGCAGTGTGGCCTGTCTTAGGCCCTCCAATTAGAACGCGCGGGCTGGGGCGGTATGCACGCGCATGACCGATCAGCAGGAAGCGGGCGTGGCCACGTGGGGGAACCAATCAGAATACAGAGCCTTAAGCCCCCAACAGAGCACAGGGCCTAGAATCCGGGCGGGGTCTAACTACCAGTTAGAAACCCAGGGGAGTCGCCTACCCTTAGCGCCTTCCAATCACAGTCGTCAGCCTGAGGCGGTATTCGCACACAGGACCAACAGCTGGAAGTGGACGTGGCCACGTGGGTGAAGGACCGGGTCACGTGCCATTCGATTAAAAGTGGTGTGAGGAAAGTCCACCCATTCTACAGTCAATATTGGAAGCCCGGACTTCAAACGCGTAGTCGACACAATACAGTTTACTGCTACCGGTTGGTCCACAGAAAAGGTGAACTCCTTCCGGATGATAACATCAAACCTCACACCGTTATATCTTAGATGTTATGTGTTACCGTACTCACCATATTTGTGAGATTTAAAATGATCACTATGGCAACTATAAAACATTATTCACTTTTTGTTCTGGTAGACATGATTTGACTTTGAGCAATAACCAAATCAACCCTGATGTTCCGCAGTGTAGTAATACTGAATGTCATTATTCACTAAAATTCTTATTGCTCTTATCCCGTAAGATTGTTACCACTTTTTCTTCGTCTCGAATTTTTTATAACAATTTATATATTTTATATTTATATAATTGTTACTGTTACACGTTTTTCTGTATGTTTGCATTAAAAAAAATTAATAATGATTATTTTTATGATTCCTATGCGTCATCATGTTTTAAGAACAGTCACAAAAAAACTGACATTTGGTAAACCCTTTATCACAGCATCACAAATTCCTTCAATCCCTGATATGATTATTACGTGATATAATGTCTGATAATTACGAATTTGAAGTCAACATTGAATAAATAATAACCACAGTAAGAGCATCAATCAGGATTTTTCAATTATATACCTAATATTTTCATAATTACCTAGAAAAGTCTTTTCAATACGTTAAACACTAGGGAATTTGGAATAAAAATTTTTTAGAAACTAAAGCACTTAATCAAGAACTGTCAAAAAGAAGCAATGTGTTTCCTGAACTTTTTGCTATTCTTTCGATATAGATTTCTCTAACCACTTCTGTTACTATCTAAAATGGATATATATATATATATATATATATATATATATATATATATATATATATATATATATATATATATATATATATATATATATATATATATATATATATATATATATATATATATATATATATACATAGATATATATCCAATCGAGAATTTTGAATATTTTTTGATTACTGGTCTAGTGCTTGTTCTACGATTAAATTAATTGCTTTCTGTATTCAGAAATTAAAGTGCCCAAATAACTACGTCATATAACTTTTTTTCTTCGGAGAATAATAACAATAATAAATTTGTTAAAAGAATAGTTGGTGAATTGATATAAATGTTTATTAAATATTTTGACTATATTATATGAAATTAAACGTTCACGAATGGCAGTAATGTTAAAGGAAGGCGTTAATCTAACTTTAAACCTAAGATTAAGATTATGAACATCACAACGAAAAGTGATTCTGCGATATAAAGAAGGTGTTTTAAAATTGAGCAGTTTGTATATTAAACTACATAGCTGTATGAAGATATTACCTATTATACATGTCTAGCCATCCAATTTAATTTATAATGAATATGGTCGTATCTTTTTATCTCAAAGATTAGCCGCAAGCATTAGTTTTTTAGCTTTTGAATGCGATATTTGTCTGTGCCTTTTAAAACGAGGACCACAAGTTCCATCGTTGCAATCGAGTTGTGATAAAACCAAGCTTTCACAAAGGCGTTTCTTCAAGAGTAGAGGAAAGTATTGACGGTGAGGATAAATCAATTTTAAATTCATGTATGATTTCTGAAGTGTCTTAGTGATGTGGTCGGTAAATCTTAAGTTTGCATCAAGGTGCAATCGTAAGTTCCGTACGTGATCTTGAAGTGAAATCGCGGTATTATTTACATAGATCTCAGAAGATTATTTTTCCAAATATTATGGCAGCTGCTTTTTTTTGGATTAAGTACCAAACAATGATCTAAAGAAACCTGATAAATTGAAGCCAGGTCATAATTGATGGTAGTCAGTGCTCTTCATTTGGTTCAAATGAAAGATACTGATGAGTGTCATCAGCGTAATGGTGATAATTACATGACACCAAACAACTATTTAAATTGGATGTGTATGTTAGTAATAGCAAGGGACCAAGAATGGATCCTTGAAGAACCCCAGACATAAGACCAGAAAATTTCGATATATCATTTTCGTATACAACTTGATATCTTTCAGACGGGACACTAGGAATAAGATCGCAGCTTCTGGATTTAATCCTCTATACCTCAAGATTGCTACCATTAACTTATGATTCAACGTATCAAAGGCTTTCGTGTAATTATACAAAATACTAATAAAATTTTGTGGATCAACTTTTTTTAATAGTGGTCTAACGTAGGCCTTTTTCCAGGCCAAGGGAGAAACCGATTTAGTTAAACACTCCTTAATAATATGAGTAATGTACGGTAGCAAGAATGGTATACATAAATGTAGAGTTTCAATACCTATCCCATCTGACCCTAACGCTTTTGATTTGACTTTCTTAATGATATTAAAAACTTCAAGCTCTTCTACCGATTTAAACTGTAATTTACTTGTAATTAGTAATATAGTATTGGACATGTAATGATCAAGTGGACTATCATCGGGGAGACTAGCTGCAGTGGCGTTTATAATATGATTCATATCATTAACATCGGTTAAATTTGAGGGGAGTTGATTAACCAATTTAAAGGTTAATAATAGAAAAAGACTAACCATTAATTATGCGATAAATAATTTGTATGTGGTATAATATCTTAGAGTTAGTTGTGTATTTGAAAATACTGAAATTACAATGCACGTGGTGTATTTTCATATATAATACCATTAGTGATGATAGTTTTGCCGACAATTTTTGTCGCTCAGTCTACGAGGGTCCGTAGTTTTTGAAAATTTGAGTCCAAATTATCTAAAACTACACTCACGAGTTAAGCCTGAACGGCAATGTGTTACCTTGTGCCAGCCAAAAAAACTCGATCATTTCCTGTTGATCTTAAGTTTTCGGACCATAGTGCTATATTAGGAATGACTGAATCTTCAAATATATCGTAGGTTGACCATCTTCTGACAGCTACTAGAGCAGCCGCCCGTTAAATATGCTTTTTGTACGGTCATAATAATAATTGACGATCTAATGCGCGAAGCTAACGGGTCGGTGGTGGATATTTTTACATCACAGAAACCTAAGCGTGTTTTTCTTAACACAAACCATATTTCACCAAGTACGCGGGTAGAGGGATATTTCGCTTAATGCTCATTGCATAATCTTGTTTAAGAATCCACGTGATAGAGCTCAGATACAGCATTTAACAGGACAAATTTCACCTTACAACCCGAAATAATTTTTAGATGCTGCATACCAGGATGCCACTTCAGATTCACACGAACATTTATTGTTCAATTTAAAACAGAATACGCTAGACGTGTTACGATATAGAACAAATGTATTCGGGCCTCAGGGCATTTGTCAGGTATATATAGCTAAAAGGGTTTAAACCGCACAGTCATAAAGATTACATCATATATAATGCCTGACGTTTTAACTAAAAACACCGATATCATCCACGCATTAGTCAGTTTTAGTAAAAGTCAACGTGACGCTTTACTGAAATGCCTGAATAGTAAGCAGGTCGAATGTATGTGCGAGTGTGCACACATTTTAAAAGGTCGTGTACCTCTGTCAGCTGATCAGAAGCATCGATTCTCTCAACATAAGCGCACTTTAAGACGCTTAGTACAGAGAGGTGAATCTACAAAAAGGAAGAAACAGTTTCTTGTACAGAAGGGCGGTGCATTTCTGCTACTCCTGCTAGGACCATTACTTGAAGGTATTCTGGGTAATCTGTTTCAATAACAACCATGGACCACAATCTGAAGAAGATTGTTATTCTACCACTGGACTTTATAAAGCACTTGCAGGCTCCAGACGTCACACAAAACAACATTTTAACGCAGCTTGGCAACGATATGGATAAAGTTTTAAAAACCAAAATGACTGACCACTGAATGCAAACGGTGATGTATTTTGGGATAAAAGGGGTACTGTCACAATAAAACGCGATCATCCCTCATTCCAATATTATCGATCTGGTTCACGAAACGCTAAGGCAACGAAAAACTACAAACCCCCACGGTTAGCGACAGTTTGCGACGTACATTAAAGAAATAAATATACCACGAGAGTTTATCGGTAATACGCGAAGATCTGATGCTACCGTAACACCTAACCTTGAACGGATCCTCACAACTATAGGTGAGAATCACGATGCTGATAGTGAATCGCGGGACACACCGAGAAGATCCTCTCTCGAAGAAGACTTTCACTAGATTGGTATAGTTGGCGAACAATATATGGATACTGTATACTACGATCCCACGCATCCGGCAGGTTTGCGGGTATAACACCTTTAGCTAACGCTGTAAAAGGCAAATATGGCGAAGTGAAAAACGGATTGCAGGAACAGGAAGCATATACGATACATAAACTAGTCAGGAAGAAGTTTCAGCTCAATAGGTATATTGTGAACAATATTTATGAGCTTGTGGCAAGCGGATCTTTGTGATATGCGAACTTTAAGTAACACAATAGTGACTACAACTACATCCTAACGGTTATTGATGTGTTTAGCAAGAGGGCTTGGGCGCGAGCTCCTAAAACAAAGACAGCCGGTGCTGATAAAGTCACCTCGTGATTATTTTGTATCAAAACCCATCTCAAGACAGATAAGATATTTAGAGGATAAATATCACGGTTTGAAATGGCAATCGGGATATGTACCCTACAACAATTTCCAATAGGATCTGATAAGAGCGCTGCTGCCATTTAACAAAATTCACGTTAAGGGCAGTGAAAAAAAATAGTTTTTAAGATTTCTTAACAAACCAATAATAAACCTGGACGAGACTGGTTATGCATCGCTTAAAAAATTGAAAAACGAAGCAAAGGCTTATAGTTGTTTAAATCATAACATCGCTGACCCTATATGTGCACGGGAAAATGCATTACCATTGAAGATTGGACGCAAAACAACTCCAAAGATGTATGCGGTATAAGTATTGAAATGTTTGAAATCGATCCACAGCCCCAAGAATGTGTTTCGACTTGCATGTGCTTCTAATCAACTACCGAGGCGTGCACCTAGATCGTGTGCAATTATTGTTAACACGGATCCAGCAAACGAACCAGGTCCGGATTCCTAAACATGTCTTATGAGATAGCATGTAGACCTCCTTATTAGAATACAATTTCAAATTTCCCGCTAATTACAAAAATTGCCGACAAAGCCGATACCGTTTCAAATTTCAAGTTTTCCCGCCAACAGAGGGGCAAAGTCGCGAGAACAAGTCCCGGCGTCCTAAACAAAATGGCTGACAAAAATAGCCTACAAGCTATGTCCACAAAATAGGGACCAGAGGTCGTATCTGGACGGGGACCACGGGGCCTGCCTTCGGGCCGCCAATCAGAACGCTGTACGTGCGCGCATTTGCGTACCCTCCAGGGGTTGGACTGCCAAAAAGATCCTTAATAAGGCTAAAAGGGCCCTAATCAGGGGGTGGGGACCATAAATACGTCATCAAGAGGTTGAAAATGACGCCGTTAAAAATAGGTTCGGAAATGGGCGGGGTCACATGGTGAAAGTGCTTTCCCCTCTTAATTTTTTCCTATTCTCGTCCTATTCTACTTACGTCGTTGAGTTGGAATAATACATGTTGTAAACCTTTGTAAAACTAGTGCCCAAAATTGCTATGTAATAACACCCCAAAAGCAGATTTCAAGTACAAATGTAGTGAAAGCTTTCTATCACGACAATTTTGAATCAAAAATAAGCTCCTGGTTCATCTGCTACAAAAATAATATTAATACAGAAAAGAGTAATAAGGATGTTGTTGTTTGGACAATCGTGTAAAAAATTTATCAAAGAAAATCTATTGATATTTCCTTCAATATATACATATATATATATATATATATATATATATATATATATATATATATATATATATATTAAGACAAATGGAGACAAATTGTTCATAGTAAGTAGATAAATATAAAAAGCTAAATACGGTTGTAGGTAGTGGACCGCGAAAATTTTATTTATTGTAATAAACGTTTGTCAAATCGCCATTGTTACCGCGATAGAAAAAATAATTAGTGGATTTTTAATATCTTGATAATACATCGTAATTTGCTAATGTTTTCGGAATATTTTATTTTATGTACCTATTTTATGTAATAAATAATGAGAATGTATGTAACTGATATTTGGCTAAGGGTTGAAAGACATATGTTTGGGGGTTAGCTAGCAGTGTCCGCTCGAGCTGCTTTTACTGAAGGAGTGTAACGAATCGTTGGGTAATGAGTAGTTTTACGCGCACATTCTGGATTTAAAAATGTCACTAATTTAATAATTAATTTAGGTTTTTCTACAGACCAGTACATATTTTTAAAATGAAGATTTCGTTCAATAATTCATATGCAACTGTTCCAACGTAACGTTTCTTGTTTTTTTTTACTTTTGAAAGACAGGGGTTGATTTTCGAGAGTAAATATAGTTAGTTTGAAATTGGAGGAGAACGCAATTACAGTTAGGGTTTTGATCGAGCCAGATTGATTAATAATTAAATACCTTCATTGTAAACAGTCTGACTTTAAATTTTTTTTGCGTGTAAATTTTCTTTTGAACTAACTAACGCGAATTTGTTTTTTGTTTCGGGTGTTAGTTTTAGTGTGTTTTTCAAATATTAATCTATAAATAACATGTCGCCATTTGGAAGTTAAACTGTGCATACTGCGCATTTGTGTCTGTGATCAATTAAAAGGATATATATATATATATATATATATATATATATATATATATATATATATATATATATACATATATTTATAACGTAAGTAGGTATTTTAATGTAAATTAAAGCTGCAGCAAATAATTCTACAGGTCTGTGTAACGTATTAAAAATCAAGCATTGCGTTACAAAAAGTATCTTATTAGACACGCGGGCTCATTAAGTTGAGATCTGTTAAAATAAATGGGCTAGTGTCTGACCGTACAGGGCTCCGTCCCTCATGTACTTGAGCAAATTAGCATTGTCTGTTGATTATATTTATATTTGTGTAGAGGTGGGCGTGGACAAACGTGTACAAGATAGTTTTCGGTTATAATTGTAAAGAGGCAATTACCGATTGATCTACATACGCACGAGTCCAGATGACCATTAAAACACCTCGAAGTATATTTTTACTATTTTTATTGTTTTGTGTAGATGGATGTGTAACCTGAGAATGGGACGCTGTATTTTTTAACGCTTAAGCTTGTGTATCGGTCACGTTGTTATTTATTTGCACTTACTCTTGTAAGGCTTTGTTTTAATCAGTTTTTGTGTCAGTTTGTTTAACCCTTTCAATACGATTTTTTTATTTTAATAATTCATGTAATATTTATAGCACAAAATATTTATTGCTAATTTAGTTTGACGGGAAAAACAAATATTTAAATAAATGATCATATTATTTATTGATTATTGCAAAATAATAATTGGGACATATTGTCCCAATAGTATTGGTGAGTGGGTCATATGTGTCCCAACAGTATTTTATGATAGTAAAATAGTGGAGCATATAAAATATGTTGCACTAAAAATAAAAAAAAATAAAAGAAAAACATCATTGTAATTCAACATTTCTTTTTTATTGCATATATACAAGGTAATCAAGAATGATACTTAACGAAACAATCATTGCAGAGCGCTACTGTGCACATTTGGCAAGTGATCTTTGTTCTTTCCTTTTTTGAAACCAGCACATCGTACACATCGTTTTCTTGAATTTCCCGGAATAGGCAGATGATCCCCAACATTATCCATGAATTTGGTTCTATTTGAGGGACGTCCTCTCTTCATTATTTTCTTCTTGCCCCGCTGGCATTTACCAAATGCTATCATATTTTCTAATACTGGTATAATAAAGATTATAAACGGCAGTTTTGAACGTCTTGGTTCATTGTATATTATATATGCATTATATATTGCAGTCATGAATAGCTTGTAGAAAACCTTTCGCCACCATTTGGAGCTTTTTCGATCCGAATCATACTGTGATATCATTTGATCGGCGTGATCGACGCCTCCCATAAATTCATTATAAAACATAATTGAATCGGGACAAGTAATTTCTTTTTTACTGCCATCTTTTGCTTTTCTTTTTATAGTACCGATACTGCCACTGTGACAGTTGCTTACTACCAAGAAATCTCTAGTGTCTTGCCAACGAGTGCAAATTATACCTTCTTTACATGCCATTATTTCACTGTCTCCTCTCTGCAGTTTACCTTCAAATTTTGGAACATTTTTGCTAGTCTTTATGCACGTTTCAACGGCAGCATATGGTAGTGCATGTAAAAGATGGATTGAGGTGGAAAATCGGTCAAAACATAAAACTATGTTCATATCTCGAATTGATCTGGTTAATTTCTCCACAACTCTTTTACCAAGTGTGCCTTCTTGTGTGGAATTTTCTTTTCCGGAGTAAATATTTGTATCGTATACATACCCAGTTTTGGAATCACATCTTGTCCATAGTTTTATACCTCGTTTGATTGGTTTTAGAGGAACATATTGTTTCATTGATGATCTTCCTTTGAATTTTGTCATCGTTTCGTCAATTGATTGATACGTACTTTCACTTCTGGCAGACAATAAAGTTTTTTTTAGACAGGATAATACTTCTTCTATGTAATACTGCTTGGAAGCGTCTTTTGGTTTTTTGGGGTTGTTGAAGTACAGTTTTGATAGAAGTGACTGACATCTATCTCTAGATATGGCGCTTTTAATTTCATCATTACCTAAAGATTTTCTGTTGGACCAATACATGTGATATGCTGGTAAACGATTGTAACTCATTATGAGAGAACAACCAAGCACGATCATTATTTCTGCACTCGATGTCTTTTGAATATTTCTTTTAGATGTTTTTTCTACAATTTCTAATCGTTGATTGGTGCATTGGGCAATCCATACAAATAAGCTTTTAGGAAATAATTTGAACACAGCATCCATTTCTGAAGACTTGTTTGTTATGTTACACAGTACAATTGTTTGTTTTTCTTGTGGAATATTATGTTTCGGTATAAAATTTTCAGTTTTTCTAGCCCAGTCAAACGCAACTCCTAAATTACTATTCGAACTTCGTTTTCCTTTTCATTTTCGCCGTTGAATTCTTCATCTTCAGAAGTAAACGCATCATCCAAAATTTGTGTCAATGCAGTATCTTGAACTTCACTTGAAGAATCATCGTCGCTAGATGGTTGTATATAGTTTTTATCTATATCACTATCATCACTGTCTTGAAATGGGTCTAATTCTTCTTCAAAATCAATGTTATCCACAATATCTTGGAGCTCTTTGTCTGACAAAGATTTATCCATTCTAAAACGAAAATTTTGAATATATAGGTTATTCAATACTGATGAGACATAATATCCCAATAATTAACACTATTGGGACATATAAGTCCCATTTTTATTTTTGGAAATAAAAAAACTCATAAAAACTATTGCTGCACACTAAATAAGTAAAATAAAATTATAAATAGCTTACTTGGCAATTCCGAGCACAGCACATATAAAAACACAGTTGGTAATAAGCGTGACACGTGTCTACTGTTTGCTAGCAACATCTAGACTGACAAAATTTTATAGAAAAGAAAAAAAGCAGACAGTAAACATCAACAAAGCAGACAGGTTTGGACTTGTTTACGAGCCTATGACCGTACAGTACTAAAATCCCAGATCCCAATGCATTCATAAGCATTTAAATTATTTTAGTAATTATTAGAAATTCTCTGGGACAATATGTCCCTACAGTATTGAAAGGGTTAAGTTAAATTGT
Organism: Vesta saturnalis; assembly: GCA_036346205.1. NCBI lineage: Eukaryota > Metazoa > Arthropoda > Insecta > Coleoptera > Lampyridae > Vesta > Vesta saturnalis. Next base: position 2,221,642 of record JARFJB010000438.1, read on the forward strand.
TTGGCCTGCGCACTAATTCCTCTTTATATGTAATTTATTGTAATTGTACGTATGTATTTTGTTCTTTATTAGTCACTAAACAATTGTGTACGCGTAAATTCATTGCCTACTTTCTTTCGCCCTTGCCTCGCAGTTACCTTATTGTCACCTGTGCAATCTTACTGTTGTTATATTTTATGTGTACCTTAATCTGCATTATTATGTTTATTTACTTAAAGACCGGCATGATTGGTTTTAAAGGGCCACATGTTTGGTATTACGATTTTAATTCTGATTTATTTACAACACAATTGTGGGTGTGATTACATTGTTTTTTTTTATGTTTATGTGTAGCTAAACTGCTTTTTATTTATTTTTTTTCTTAATGTTATAATTTTGTACGCACTTAAACCTCATTTAATGGTGTTTTGTTACATATTGAACCCTTTCATTGTTTTTTGTATTATTGGATTTATTAATGTACTTGTGCAATTGCCTATTTATGGATAAATTTGGTTTTCTTGGTGGTTCTTTCCCAAAATAGTACATTAACGGGTTGAACTATCATTGCGCAAAGCTCGTTGATTTTAATTTGAGTAGTTTTATTGTTTACCTGCCCCACATGATGCAATACTTAACCTCATCAAGCCTATATAATTCAAATAATACAGCGTACCTACCACTAGAGGCCAATTCTTTTGATCAGATTTGACGTTTGCGAGTAATTAAATATAAGACTTGTAAATGAATTCTAATGTTTTAATTATTGCCAGGAAAGGCCATGTAAGACAAGCAATTAATTTGAGTAAAAATAACATTATTGTTAGTAAAGTCAAGATGCATCACTTAGCGATGGTTTTGTTCTTGAATTTGCATTATTGCGAATAAGCTCAAATTACACAATTCAAGATAGGGTACCTGGGGGACGCTACACGATTTTTTCCTACCACTTAAGAGAATGGCGTGATGGGTATATTATGTATGTATCGAAAATCCAAATAAGTTGCAATTTCTGTTTTGGTCCAATTTTGATAACTTCAAAGCAAGACGGCATTAGAATTAAATGTTTGAATCGTTAAATTACACATTCTTTACTATTTAGGAAATATAGAATTTAGGTTAATTGGTCGAGAATTGGCTCCTACAGATTAAGTTTTAGGAAAATCTTTACAGTTGGGTATACCGTTTAATTTCTTATGTATAAAATGTAAAAAAAATATAAATATATACTTATATATAGGTAAATTCGATTTAGTTGTAAACAACTTTTTTTTGTTTATGTATATCTGTTTAAAAGCATGTCTAACTGTGATACTTTTATGTTATTGTTAACAGATTGATAAAGTAAAGTGAAATAATTTAGCTTTCTTGTTGAAACGCGTGCTCCATGTTCGTACCATGTCGATCCAGGGCTTGGTAATTACTAATTTGCGCACATTATATGATCTCCATGAAGCTCTGCTGCTAAACATACCATAAATGATACAATAATGTAACAAGTCTTTCACTTGGCAGTTTATAATAAATAATTCTTTAACGTTCATAGAAGTACAGTAACATTATTGAGCCCGGAGCGTCACATCGTTGCTAGGCAACGCACGGTGGAGTGGATTTAGGCTCTGCATCCAAGCATAGTCACGACTCACGACACGATAGTAGCCAGTCTAATGTTTGCAGTGATATTGTGTGGTTGTGCGAACGCGATTTGTTTATATTAACATTGTTACAGTAACATAACGGCTGTATAGTACCATTATTTTTTAAATATTACTTTCTAATCAAGAAAGCGTGTATGGGATTATTTGACTTTCAAAAATGTTTGCTGATTATTTATGGTGAGTTCATGAAAATAAATATTTATTTCAAAGATTATTAATATAAGTATTATACAATGTGTAAAATCCCAAACTGCAAAATTTCTGCATTAAAAAAATATTCGTACGTAATCTATAAATACTCGTAAGTTAATAAAATCCTGCTATATTTATGGTACGTAAGATTACATTTATTTGAAAAGGAGAAAATTGGAATTAACTACTATAACATTGATTTCTCCTTTTACATTTGGTTAATTTAGTACTTATTGCAATATAACGAATACAAGATTAAAATTTGAAGTCAAGAATCGGTTACATTAATACAGAATGTAATTTGGGTTTATTTTCATTGGGCGCGTTAGGTTATATTCAATACCTAGCGTAAATAAAACACTAAAGTAATTCATATATCCTTAAAGAATGATTTATTTGCTTATCTAATGCCTAGTGCAATTCAAAAACCAACTGCAAGTGACATGTAATTAAGTATAATTAAACCTATTCGCTAATGAACAATACGGATGCTTTCTCGGGAAATTTTCATATGCTTAGTCATATAACAACTAATATAAAAAAGTTTTTAACCTTTTCTAATTAAATTAAATTTCCTTTTATGGTAATTAACGTTATCGCTGTTGCAATTATTTTCAATTTTTTTTAATATCTCATATTTACGCCACCAATGTTGATTGTATTGTGGTTTAGAATCAATTTGAAGTTACGGAACATTTCTGGTTACATGAAATATTTACGAAGCAATAAAATTGGTAACATAAAATTAACTATAAAATATGTACATATATGCGTTTTTTAAATTAACTTCATAGTTTAAACAATAGTAAAACAAAACATTAATTAAAAAAATTTATACTGAATTTTTTTTATTATCACTTTTCACTAGAATATTAATTAATACACAAAACAAATTAATTAAAATGTGAAAAATATGTGGGGAATTTCCGTTTTTAAATATCACATTGTTTACATCCAAAAATAATTGATTGATGTTATTGGTGGTATTATTTCAAGATAAATGCGCTTTTCCAAACTCATTTCTCAGTGGCGGCTCGTGAGTTAGGTATGAAAGAAGGTGGGCGCAAGAAAAAACTTACCTATTTTTTGTACATAAAATCCATTCTCTTTCGCATTTTTGTAGTTGTGAATATATTAGAAATAACATAAAAGTTACCAAAATTCGAGTGTACGTTAAATTATTTGTTTAACAAATTAGTTGTAAAATTCCATTTTTTATGAAATATCTCAAAAAATTATTTTTTTTTGAAAAACTAACTGTGCCATTCGAAAGAACAGGCAACTTTACATAGGAAGATATTCAATTAAATAATAAATTGCCAGAGAGTTAGCAGAGATCTTATTTTCAAAACACTCTTTAAGGTACCGTTTCGTATATTTGTTTTAATGAATAAAATTTAAATAATAATAATTGTTTTAATGTAAAAAATGGACCTCGAAAACCCCTATAATATCAATTTTAGTAAACTTACTCTTAAAATTGTCATTTCTAAGAAATTGTTTACAAAAACCGGCCATATTAAATTTTTACTTTTTAACATATATTCTTGTTCAGCGGTTTCAAAAACCCCTACATTATTAATTCGAGCAAAATTACTAGTTGGGATATTTCAAATTTACCTTCAAAGAACGGTTTTTATTGTTTAAACAATTAAAAAATAAATTACTACACATTTTTATAACTTTTTTCTGTAAGGTATTTCGATGCTTTGAAATTGTTCTACGAAAATTCATTTAACCGCTATTTATTCCAAAATAATGACTTTCTTAATATTAATTCACATTACCATTTCTTTTAGATTATTTGAAAACCTGCAAAAATGTAAAATATAATACAAAAATCTCGACTAATTAATATAAATTTAAAGCTAAAATGTTTTAAGATTTGATACACGCGCGGTACGCGCTGAAATCAATGTGCAGTATGCTCTATTAAAGCAAGACGTTTACGTTTACTGGAGATGGAGATGCAGCTGGGACGCACAGCTCGATGCCCTAAATCACCCGTATAAGCGCGAAGATAACCGTAATCACCCGAATTATACTCGAAATAGGTACCCGCCTGATGTCCGGAACGAAACTTTGATACCATCGTTATAAAAACACGCAAGAATAATAAAATAGAATAATGTACAGAATTACATGCGTATTTCTTTCTGTTTATCTTGGTGGTTGGGTGGGCAAGTGGCCTTGTGCCCTCTAGTACCAGCCGCCAATGACATTTCTAATCATTCCAGTCGTATTATAGAAAGGATAGCTGATCAGCACTAGTTTGAGGGAAACAAGCGCTATGAGATGGGCCGCGAGCGAAAATGTTTTTCCCGAGGCTAATTTCATATCGTTCTAAAAACATTACTTTTTTTGTAAATGGTAATGGATGTTTTTGTATGATGTAGGTAGTATACTTATCAAATTTGCCAATCAATAGCATACCTCGGACTTCTTTCTATATCCCAACTTGTACGCTATAATTCGTATTCAGTGTTGTGATATCTCATGATTTTACAAGGGTTTCAATGATTTTGCTCTTCATCTCATGATCTAATGATTTAACTATAAAATCTCATGATTTTCGTATTTTGCGTTTTAACCTCATTATAAATTAAACAAATACAATTTTACGTGCTCGAATAATAAATTAGCAACCATATTTTATTAAAAATACATTTTACGCTACGCTACTGGGCACCTCCGCCGCTTGTGCCGCTATTAACTAACTTCAGATGCTTCAGTGAGGATGCGTGTGCTAATGCTAAATCTTCGAACTGAAATGGCGGATGACGTTTATTGTGAAAAGTTCTTTTCTTTTTTTCGGTTTTTTATGTAATTGGTTTCTACTACCATAGTTTAATTAAATTGAGTTTAGTTTTAGTTTCTTTTATGTTATTGTTAAAAGTTTATATTAAAATATTATGTAATAGTTAAGTGTTTTGGTGGGTTGATTTTTTAAATAAAGTTTCTCCAACGCGTCGTTGTTGCCAACGGAATATTTATTTGTATTTCTTAAAATAATTGTTTTATTAATTGAATTTGGTTAGATTAGGTTAGGAGCGATTCCTTTAGAACTCTTTATTAACGTTAATTCACATTTAAATTTTACATGAAAGTACCAATACCAATTGGCAACGCAGCGTGCAGAAGTCAGGGCTAATTCAATACACCACGCCCTAAATTATGGTATGGGATGGCAATATAAAATGTTTAAAAACGGCAAAATAATAAATAATTAAATACCAAATATTTATTAATAATAGTCTCATGATTTTTATTATCAATCGCATGAATTTCTATCATCGTGCTCATAAAAACGCAGAATTATCATCTCACAACACTGTTCGTATTAATATAATGAGTATGGTCTATCTTGTTGCAAAACGTTCTTTAGATTTTTTGGGTTTTTCTTAGTATGTACCAAATATCGAAATGTGTAGCTGTATAGAAGAATTATTGAAGGCATAATCAAACCAAATACTTTCTTTCTTCACTATAAAATTGGAACACTAATTGTAATGAAATGAATGTTTTGAGAAATGTTTTATTACATTACTAATTAATTTGATGTGTAATTTCATCCATTGCTTTGGTTTGTTTGGCACATCGCAGAAGTTTCTTTACATTTTAGATGTCCTATAACTAATTTAAAAACAAAATAGTTTTATTAGTAGGTAATTGTTTTTGTGATTATACACTAATTAGTTTAATTAACAACAGGGTCGCTACCGAACTAAAATTTCTACGTACGGTAAAGTCTGCGGTATGATATTGTTTAAGACAATTTTCCATTTATTTGCATAAGGAGACCTTGCACAGCGTTTACAAAAATTAAATATCTTTTTTTGAAAAAAAAATTTTTGATTTTCGGTTTTATTTATTTTTGAAGTTTTTTCAAAACATTAAAATCAAAAAATACTTTTTCATTGCCACTTTTTGAGCTCTACAGGATGTTACTTATAATTTTTTTCCAGTTAATAATATACAAACGCTTCCTTTACTTAAAGAACAATGACAAATTTCATTGTTAAATTATACCTTTTGATCACTTAAAAATAAAATAATTGGGGTATTGAAAAACTTATATTAATTTAATCAACTGTCAAAAATATAGGGTGGGTGGGAACGCGTGGGCGGGTGCGTGTGTGTATACATATCTATACAGGGTTGCTGTTCACCATTCAAAACTCAAAATTTCCGAGTTGAAACTAAATGTATTTGCGCATATTTTTTCACAAAATTTTTTTTTAATTGAAAATTAAAAAAAAATTAAAAAAATGTTTAAGACAATTTTCAATTTATTTGCATAAGGAGACCTTAGACAGCGTTTACAAAAATCATATATCTTTTTTTGAAAAATATATTTTTTTTTGATTTTCGGTTTTATTTATTTTTGAAGTTTTTTCAAAACATTGAAAACAAAAAATACTTTTTCATTGCCACTTTTTCAGCTCTACAGGATGTTACTTATAATTTTTTTGTCATTTAATAATATACAAACGCTTCCTTTACTTAAAGAACAATGACAAATTTCACTGTTAAATTATACCTTTTGATCACTTAAAAATAAAATAATTGAGGTATTGAAAAGCTTATATTAATTTAATCAACTGTCAAAAATATAGGGTGGGTGGGAACGCGTGGGCGGGTGCGTGTGTGTATACATATCTATACAGGGTTGCTGTTCACCATACAAAACTCAAAATTTCCGAATTGAAACTAAATGTATTTGCGCATATTTTTTCACTAAAAAAATTTTTAATTAAAAAAATTTTTTAAACAGCAACATAGGCCATGTGACATACCATTTGAAAGGGTTTAAGACCCTGATTACAGAAATATATCACACATGGGGTCTAAATACAACAGGAAGAACATTACAAACGTTTTCTAATGGAAAGCGTAGGAGGCCATGAATGTGACACAAGACGTTAATATAACAACTTTGTGTTACGTAGATGTTATGTTTCTTTTAATTCTAAATTTATGTTGTTTTTAAATTATTCGTTAGGTAAACAGTTACGTAGATGTTATGTTTGTTTTAATTATAAATTTATTTTGTTTATAAATTATTTTTTGATAAATGTAAAACTAACATAGGGTTTACATTAAGTTGTTATATTGCTTCAATAAAATAGTTTGTTTAATAAGCATACTCAATTCTTGACACAAAGGTGTTACATGTATTGACGTCTTGTGTCATATCTACGGCCTCCTACGTTTCCTATTAGAAAAACGTATGTAATGTCCTTTCTGTTGTGTTTAGACACCTTGTGTGATACATTTTTATAATCATGGTGTTAAACCCTTTCAAATGGTATATCACATGACCTATATTGTTATTTAAAAAAAATCAAGATGCGGCTAATTGAACTAATTAATTTCCAAATCCTCCAATTATGACATGATACATGAGATTTACACAGAATTCAAAGCAGATTCAGAAAATGAAATAAAAAACAGGTGTTTCCATTTGACAAAATCAAGTTGGTGGTCGTAACTAATTTTTGGGCCGCCCTATATACAAAATTTTACCACTAAAAAAAACCGCAGTCAAAAATAAAAATCGACATGTCCGAGTGTTTCTCCAAAAACTAGACCCTTGAACTTTAAATGAATTTAGACATAACTTCTGGGATTCACCGTACATATATGCACAAATTTGATCGATAAGTCTGCCATTCTGCTGATTTAATTAATTATAATATTAAATTATATACGTAGTATTCCCAAATTAATATTCCTACGTACAGTAAATTGTCGGAGGTATGGTATTAATCAAATGTATTTTAAATTTATTTGCATATATTTACAATAATTATAATTTTAAATTATAAAGGTAATGAAAAAACGTAAGGCCGACGTAAAACATTTATTAAACTTGCGCAGATATTTTAGAGTAAATGAATCGGTCTAATAGAAATCAAGTTTTGTTTACAACTGCACCTACGTAATTATATTCTTTTGTTTATGCCAAAAGTGTCATTGTAATCGCGATATTTGCAGTCGAAACGGGTATGCTGTTACACTTGCTCATTTAACTAATTCTCGGCATAAATGCGTCGATATCAAGTTTTAGTAATAAATTCAAAAAATACATATGTTGCATTTAAATCATATTAATTTCCCACTAAATTATGAACGTTCATGATGTTTTTGTTCAAAACTATTTAATGAATGTCCAAATACTCTACCCGTTCTTTATCTAAAAAAAAAACTATTTTACGTTTATTTTGAAGAACAGTAAGTATCTGTGATTTGAATATACTGAGTGGTTTTTTAGTGCGAGAAAGTTCAATATCTTTGTTGTTATAAAAAATATAAATAACCTTTTCATACAAAAATTATATAATTTGATGAGGTCTACACACATATTTTCTAGTATACCGGGTGTCCAACAAAAGCACGGCAATAAAAACGGAAACACACATCTTTAGATGCAGAATCGAAGTCTGCATGAAATTCTAGGTTTGATTTTCTATTTCAATTTCACGACAGCTAAGGCGTTACCAAGTTATTCAAATTTTATTGAAAAATTCGGAAAAACGAGTTATTCAAAATTTCGTTTTAAAAAATTACCTTTAAATTTAAATTTAACAAAGCTAGTCAATGCTGTTTTAAACCACCAAGGATGATACAATAATTATGTAATAAAAAGTCTACTACAGTTTATATGGGGTGTATTTTACGACGGTCCCAATATCGCAACTTGTAATAAAACTTCATTTTTTAAAAATTAATGGGATCATTTTATGTTTTTGAAATTTGCAATTATGACCGTTATCCTGAAATGTACCGTTTTAGCACAATTATGGTTTGTCTGGAAAATTCCTAGATAATATCGCAAATTGTTGATGTTTATTCATAAGAGCTTTAAATGAATACATAAACGCGACCTCATTAAAAAAAATTTCGTTGATATATCTATCGTTTTAATTGTTAGTTCTGTCATTTGGGAGTTAAGAAAACTATTAGAAGTGCAAGTCCAGAAGTATCCAGAAATGTTGTACATAGTAATAAAATTGAAACAAACGAATTGCTCTTCCGAAAAAAACTAGTTTATTCAAAAAATTTACTTTTGAAGTAAACGTCGACAACAACAGGAGGTGAGCAAAATACGAAGAAACAAAACGTTATAACAAATGTTCAAGTGATTTCTATTAAGTTCCAAGCACAACTGTATGCATCCTTCAGGCGATCTACTATCTTGATTTAACATATAGCCATTGACCCATCAAAAAACTTCTGAAATACAGTCATATCTTTTTTAGTGGGTGTAGCAATTTTCTACACTTGACCTTTAATGTACCCCCATTTTTGTTAAATCTAAAGAGCAATCGACATAATCTCCTTTTTCTAATCGTTCTGCCAGAAATTTCACGATTTAAGTGGTCATGAATAGTGACTGGAGCTCCAACGAGTAAAGTTATTTTTAATATAACCAGGTAAAATGTTGATCAAGCGCGGTAACTTAGTTTGTAAAAACTCGAGATAAACTGCACCTGTTAGTCGGTGTTAAAAAAAAATAAGGACCAATAAGAAAATTCCCACGAAGGTGTAGGTGGGATATCATTAGAAAAATACACATTTTTGTTGCCATGATTTTGTTGAGCAGTCCGTATACTGGAAAATATTTTCACTATGTATACCTACTTCTGGAAATTGTATAACTTTTGTACGAAAAGGTTTGTTTATATTTCTCATAAGAGATACTGGACTTCCTCGCACTAAAAAAGCACCCTACATGTTAATTTATGTTAGTGTTTTTATATATGAGGGATACTACTATTTAACAATGGTAAATAGATCCAATTTAACTGAAATTTTTTGATTAGTAGCATTTACAGTTATACCGGTAGTTGCTAGCAACTATGTTATTTTACATCGAACAAGGCTGATTGTTTAAATTATAAAACCAAGAAATTGTAAGCTTATTAATTCAACTATACTCCCAGATTCTTAAAGGTAGATTTCTCAAACAACATAAAGGCCGTTAAAATATGGGTAAATTTAAATTAAACTGTTTTCAATCCAGATGCACTTTAAGCTATGCCTTAAATTGGTAGTAACTTTTTCCGATTGACAGAGAGCTAGAGTTACCCCACACTACAGTAAACCTCCGTATCTGTACGGCCTACCAAAGATCCACAAGGAAGGAATTTATATGTGACCAGTTGTTAGCTCGCGAAATTCGCCTTGTCACCCATTAGGACACTATCTGCTAGGCATCATCACACCCTTATCGTAAAAAATCGAGACTATGGTCAAGAACGCGCAACACTTCCAACCAAACCACGAAGAAATACTGGTAAGCTTCGGCATCGTGAGCCTATTCACAAATGTGCCCACCCGTAAAGGACTAACTATCATAATGGGCGGGCAGGAACTACATATTTGCAAGTAGAAGACAAATTCTACCAACAAGAGTGTGGGATGGCGATGGGTTCCCCACTATCACCCATAGTGAGCAACAAGGTGGTCCAGAATTATCTACCGTAATTGCTAGAGCTGATAGTGCGTTAAAAAATAACGGTACCTCTTTATATACACTTTGTTCCTTAACTTAATAATAAGGGAGATACAACCCTGTAAAGGGGTAAAATGAAAACTAGTTTTTTAAATATCTTTCAGATGCTTTTGAGTAACGGGTTCATATTTTAGGGGTGCGTGTATGACATTAGGGTAATTAAATTTATGTTAACAGTTATTCCATCCCTTACGATTAAGGGTGGTACGTATGAGTTATTACGTCATTTTTTTTAAATTTGCAATTATTTAAACAAAATTAAAAAAAAAATGATTCTACAGACTATTTTTTCAAACAGAGATAAGTAATATATAAGAAAAAAGCATATTGAAGTTATTAGGATGTTTATATGTCTCTATAACTTCACGTTGTAAACGAACATAATAATGAGTTTGTCTGAACAATATTTCCATATTATCAAATTTAATGTCGCGATTTAAATTATTTCGAGCATGCTCAGCTACCGTAGATTTCTTTGTTTGATCTAATCTATAAAATCTCATATGTTCTTTACGGCTTGTATCAAAGCTACGTTGTATTGTTCCAATGTATATTTTCCACAAGAGCAAGATAACTTAACGCACTCCGGAAGATGATAATGGATTTGAAACATTAAGTGATCTTAAATGTTTTTTAATTTTTCTTGCAGGTTTAAAAACCGTCCTAATACCATGATTAAAGAGGATCTTTCGATGCTATTTGTAACATTAGTTATAAAAGAAAGAAAAGCAGTACCAACATTCAGATTTTTCTGTATGGTCATGTCTAGCAGGTGTAATAATATTATTAATATCATTAAGTAAATATCCATTAGTTTGTAAGAAGTTTGTTAAAATTTAATATTTATCTTTCAGAAATTCAGGATCACAATTCGTTTTGCTCGTTCCACTAAATATTTAATTACACCAATTTTTTGGATTGCGGATTGATCATTTATGAACGTATCTATCAGTATGTGTCGCCTTTCTGTAACAATAAAAGATGAATTATTAGTGTTAGATATTAGTATGTCAAGAAATGGTAAACTTGCATTAGTTCCCTTTTCCATGGTAAACTGGATGCTACGATGTATACGATTTATTAAAATTAAAAATTCATGTAGTGCTTCTTCTCCATATCTCCAAATAACAAATATGTCGTGATTTATCGCAATATTTCCGCCCTTAGAAAGCGCTACAATAACGTCATCTGAAAAAATTTGATCAGAAAGATTTATAACTGCTTTTTTTTATTTTCAAAAGATTGTCTACTATATTGCTGCTTGAATAATTTATCAAATTTTGCTTTATGACGTTTACATGGGATGTCAAAATTTATTTCCATACATTTAAAGATTAATGAATCAATTTTATCTCAATCCTCTTTATTTAATACAAATGAAATTTCTAAATTTAAATATAAAAGACATCTATCGGTTTTATCCAATGACTTCTTATGAACAGCTTGATGGTGTAGCATTGGATAGCCCTCTTAGTCCTGCTATAGCTAATTTTCACATGGAAAAATTTGAAACATTACCGTTGCAAAATGCACCTAAAAAACTTTTAGTGTGGTGTAGAAGACACATTTGTTATTTGGAGACGTGGAGAAGAACCACTATATAAATTGTTAATTTTTATAAATGGTATAGATCTTAGCATCCAGTTTACCATGGTGAAGGAAACTAATGGTACCATATTTCACTGGCTTTCAAGGTTTATCGAAAGCCGACACACACTGATAGATACCTTCATAAATTATCAAACCACCAGTGACGTCAAAAAATTGGTGTAATTAAACCTTTAGTGGATTGATCAATACGAATTTGTGTCCCTGCATTTTAGAAAGATGAATATAAATATTTAACAAAACCCTTACAAGCTAACGGATATTCAATTAATGATATTATTATACCTGCTAGAGGTAACCATAAAGAAAAATCAGTACTTACTGTTGGTACTGTTTTTCTTCCTTTTATAACTAATATTACAGATAGAATTGAAAAAAATCTAATTAATCATTACATTAGAACTGGTTTTCAACCTATAAGAAAAATTAAAGAACAGATGTTTCAAACGTTTCACACCCATTATTATCTTCCGAAGTATATAAGTTATCTTGTTCATGTGGAAAAGTATTCATTTGAACCACAAAACTTAGTTTTGATACAAGACGTAAAAAAGATATGAGATTTTGTAGATTAGATCAACCGGAGAAATCTGCGGTAGCTGAGCATGCTTTCAATAATTTTAATCATGACATTCAATTTGATAATATGGAAATATTTTCAAGACAAACTCATTATTATGTTCGTTTACAACGTGAAGTTTTTAAGATATACAAAAACCCTAATAATTATAATAGACAAGAAGATAATCTCTGTTTAAATAGGTTTTGGCATCTTATAATTAAAAAAAGGCACAATTGTAAGTCTTAATTCTAATTTTATCGTTTGATATGTCTGGGTTTTTGCTGTGTTTTTTCCTACACCTTGAAGTAAATGTTTTGCCAATTATATGTTAAATTACCAGAGCACTATAATTTAATATATGTAGTTGAAATTAAAATTAAAAATGATATAAAACGTTCTACCTTGTGGTTTAATTGTAAAATAACATTTGATTTATTAACAAAGTTATTTCTTTTTTAGATTTGACTGAATTTTTAATTGATGTCAAGTTTCTACTTGTGAATGCTTTTATCAATTTCAAAGTTTTTTCAACTTTACACTTACATCGTAATTTGATTAAATTTTATTAAATTTTCACTTTTAGCTTTCGACCGTTATATCTGTCATCTTCAAAGCAAATATTTAATTTATTAAAGATCTAGTTATCCTTTAGTAAAATTGTATTCCATAGTTATATTAATAGCAGGCTTATGTTTGCGTTTTCTATTTTCATATTTCAAAAATTTGTTTCAACATCTTAAATATTTCTAAAAGATATGACTACGGAGGACTATGACTGTAAGTGTTATCGAAACGTTTAGATTTGTATAAACATTAATATAAAAATATACCATTAAAAACCACAACAAAGCGTATTTTAAATAGGTGTAATAATGGTGAAAGTTTACATTTTCATAGTTTTTAATTAGTACCTAATTATAGGCTACATATTTTTTCTTTTTCATTGGATTTCTCGTAAGTTAATTTTTTTTCCGATTGTAGTTTGTCAAGATACCGCCGGTGTCTAGCCTTATTTTAGGATTGTATTGTATTTCTTCAAATAGTATTTTTATATAATGTAATCTCAAATTAAAACCTTTAAAATGACGGACGCCAATTTAGTGAACCATATGTTTAAAATAACAATATTATATTTATATAGCAATTTATATCAGATGCAAGTTTCAACTACTGACACGTAGTTCCACGCAATTTTTTTATGATTAAATCTTGTTTTTGCATAATTTTTGTGTGTGTCATTGCATCATATTAATAATATACTTTTATTAATTAATAGTAATAATTAAATTGCTTCCTTCTTTAAAAAGAAATAAAGGTTGCCTAAACCTAAGTTGATGCTTGTTTAACGCTCCTTAAAATTTTAGATAATTAAAACTGACTGATGTCACAGACCAACTCCTTTAGCAAGTATTGGATCCAATTATCTGTGTTTAGTATTATTTTGTCAGTTTCGCTTTTTTATGGGATTATGCCTAACATTTTTTTAGCTGTAGGTACATTAAGAAGCTGGGGAAATCCTTGCTTAATTAAAACAGGATTTCTAGTCTATTTCTGTGCAAGTTTTTATTTTATTTATCTTCTACGTTATTATTTATGATCTATGTGGTGCTCATTAAATTAATGTTGTTCAGGTTACTGTTTACTTTAGAATATTATTTTATTACGTGCACTGCAAAAAATGAAAAAGGGGGGAAAACAGCAAGAATTGCAATAGCAGATAATGACGAGTGCTGGTAAAATACCATAATTGACACAGAACAATTTACGTCTACAACACCTAAGCAAAAAATTAAAATTAAAAAACTAGTTTTGAAAACGTTTTATCACAGTTAGTTCTTTAGAAAAGAAGCACTTTCACAGATTGCTGTGCCTAGTATAACAATTAGTAGAAAATATCGGAAGAGTCAATTCTCTCAGCAATCATTGTCCACCAAATTTTATGCGAAGGGGCAAACTGGGCATGATAATTTAAATTAAAATCACCCAACCAATCAACAACTTTTGACTCTTACTTTCAAAACGTTCGTGATCTACGTTCAAAGATGGAGTTCTACTCTGCTGTTAGTGTCTGTGAGTTTGATTTTATTTTTTAATTGAAACAGCTCTCACGTAAGTGATTATGGAAATCTTTCCAGAATCATTTAATGTGTTTAGATTACTAATCAATCATTGGGTGGTGGAGTGTTATTCGCGTGTAGTAATAAGTGTAATGTTAGAATGATAAACACAACTAGACTAATAAAATCTGTTCCATCTATTGACTTGGTAGGGTGTAAGTGTTTCTTTGGTTCGATTTCATTATACGTTTTTATTGTTTATATAAAAACCGAGTATATCTGTAAACGAGTTTCAACGTTTTATTGAATTTATTGAACAATTTGATTGTTGTAGTAAGGAAAAGGAAAAGGCCACGTATTTCATTCCTCCCTAAGGGGAGGACTGGCTGCTTGAGATTTCCAAGCTCCTTCAGCCACAATAATGGATTCCCAGAATACATACATTACGTATACCGGGTGTCCAAAGCGTCACGCGACGGAAGATTGTGGCTTCGCTGTTGATTTTTCATTAAAATCATTTATACAAAAGTTATATGGTTCCAATACGTGCACAACGTAAAAATATTTTAGCACCTACAGGGTGATTCGTAAAAGTAAGGGGCTATCAACTTTTATTTTAAATGGAACACCCTGTGTATTATTACAGTTTTGGATAGCCTAATGAATAAGCTTTTCAACGATGTATACATTTGTACATATAAAATGCAACGTTGCCAAAATGTTTTTTTTCCTGAATGTAAGGTTAGCAATAAAAATTAATTCTTGGTTTATTATCTAAGTTGTCAGGGATATAATTAAGCTAGGTATAGGCTTTGAAAAGATGTATACGTTTTATTGCTACATTGAATAGAGGATAGAAGGCTCCGTGTGAAACTTTAGCATGTTCAACGTACATCAATTCTCTTATTTCAAATGGAACACCCTGTATATTTTGATATGGGCGAATAGTACTATTAAAGACGTAACTTTTATCTAAATACATTGATACCGCTAAAATGTATAGTTTTTTTAATATTTCCCTTTTATAACGTAACGATTTAATAGAGTGTCATGATTTAAAAACAATAGAACAAAATTTTAATGTGTCGATTAGGTTTATTTTAACTTGATTTCTTTCAAAACTACTTTTTCACTACATTTGTATTTAGAACAAAACTTGAATTAAAAAGTGTTAACTCTAAATTTTAAAATCAAATATACGAAGAGCGAATTAATTCAAATGATTTACATAATAGGAGAAGCCCAAGGTAATTGTTTATTGGCTTCTAGAATTTATAAACAAAAATTTCCCGATGCCCGTTGTCCAGATGAACGAGTTCTTGAAAATTTTAAAAGTAGATTTGAGGACACAGGATCGATTGCACAGAAAAAGAACAAGTGCCCAAAACCTGTAAACAACGAGGAAACTCAACTAGTGGTGCTTCAAGCTATAGAAGTATTAGAAAAATTGCACTGGAACATGATTTACAGAAAACAACAATACACAATATAATTAATGAATATAAATACCATCCATACCAGATCCATCTCCACCAGGCACTGGATGAACGTGATTTTGAAAATAAATTAAATTACTGTCGTTGGGGATTGCAACAACCACATAATTTTTTTAATACAGTTATGATAACAGACGAATCTACTTTTCATAACAATTATTTTGTAAATGATGTAAATAATTGTCCTTATTACGCAATGGAAAATCCACATATAATTAAATACAGAAACAATCAGCATCGATGAATGGATGGGCTGGTATTATTGGAAACAGATTATTAGGGCCCTATTTTTTGGAAAACAATTTAAATGCAGTAAATTATTTAAATTTATTGCGAACCAACGTGCTACCATGGATTGAAGCGAACATCCCATTCGTTAATGAGGAAATATGGTTCCAACAAGATAGCGCTCCTGCATATTCGGCTCGTGATGTGACGAAGTTTTTAAATCAGCAATTTCCTGATCGTTGGATAGGTCGTTATGGGCCTATCAGGTGGCCAGCTAGATCACCTGATCTGACTTTCATGGACTATTTTTTATGGGGCTATATTAAAAATGAAGTTTATAGAACATCGCCGACTACTGCAGAAAATATGAGGGAAAGAATTCAACAAGCGTTTCGTAATGTAACCCAACAAATATTGCATAATTTACAACGTTCCTACAGACAACAATTGAATAAGTGCATTGAGAAAATAGGAGGCTTGTTTGAACCTTATTTATAATTTTTTTAAATGCACATTTGCATATCTTTGACTTACCTACTTGTTAATTGTTTGTTTATTATTTCAATATTACATTGTTTAGTTTATTGTTAAAAATATTTAATAAAATTAATTATTACTATTATTAATCTCGTATTGTGACTTGAAATCATGGCACTCTATTAAATCGTTACGTTATAAAAACTATAAATTTTAGCGGTATCAATATATTTAGATAAAAGTTAGGTCTTTAAGAGTACTATTGGCCCATGTCACAATATACAGGGTGTTTCATTTGAAATAAGAGAATTGATGTACGTTGAACATGCTAAAGGTTCACACGGAGCCTTCACTCCCCTACTCAATATATCAATAAAATGTTTACATCTTTTCAAAGCCTGTACCTAGCTTAATTATATCCCTGAACTAATTTGTCTCAACTTAGATAATAAAGCAAGAATTAATTTTTATTGCTAACCTTACATTCAGGAAAAAAATACATTTTTGTTAAATAACTTGTCAACGTTGCATTTTATAAGTACATATATACGTCGTTGAAAAGCTTATTCATTGGGTGGGTGGGTGGGTGCGGCGTGCGTGCGTGCGTGCGTGCGTTTGTGCGTGTATATATATATATATATATATATATATATATATATATATCGCCATCCCAAACTCTTGTTGGTAGAATTTTTCCTTTACTTGCAAATATGTAGGTCTAATGCATATTGTCAGCAGTTTCCATTATGGTGTTTACCGAGGGTTGTGTGCGTTCGTCTTACGTTTCATCCTTTTCCAGCCTGTCACTTATGGTAATTAGTGCTAACGTGCAAATAATTAAAAGTAAAGTTAACAAAATTTCTCACATTTACAATGAAATTTTCTCATTTTTAATGTTTATGATAGTTTTTATTCAATATTTCCTTATGTAACAATCGCTTATATTTACCTTGTCGGACGTAAAAAGATGTACCCTGTCTAATTCTGCAATAAAAAATGGGAGTTGATATTTAAAAAAAATATCAATGAGGTCATATCTTTTTCTTGACACACTCTGTATATTTCACTTTTACGTAAAAAAAATTCTAAATTGAAAATAAAAATCGAGTAGTCTGAGCGTTTTCTTCCTGAACTAGTATTCAAATTTTAATTGATTTATCCGCTACTTTATGAACGTACTGTATAAAGCATATTGAAAGTTGTATTTTTTTGTTTTTCAGAATAAGATTATTTCTGCATGTAACTTCCATAGTCCATAAAATCATTTTTAGCAAAGTAATCGTAAAATAAATTTACTTTTTTATAGCCTTTTTTTTATATCAACGCGACATTCTTCATTAGATTTTTTTTATTATCCATTCTTTCATTAATCGAACTCTTAATGATAGTTATATACTTATGGTATAAATTCGCGCAAAGGAATTTTAATTAAATCAATAATTAAATATATACTTCCGTGACTTGTACTCGTCCTGTTGGAAAATATATGTAATTGCGTGTAAAAATTGACATAATTCTCTGTAAATGGAATTTTATACATTGCGATGTGATGTAATAATTTTAATAATTATACTGATGGGTGAATAAAGCATAACGATCTGGTCAAATTTTACAATTTAAGAGTTATTGCATAACTAAACTGCATTTATATGATTTTTATTATGCGTGACAATTTCTTAAGTTGATCATGAAATAATTTTTCAGATCTTTAATGCTTGATATAATAAGTCATTATAACTCCTTCAACCAAATACAGAAAATATAGGGATATTTTTAATTTCAACACACAACAATAAATGTTTTGAACATTTCCAAAAATATTGTTATCTCTACCTTATGTGTATTTTTTATCTTATTTACTTGTTTTCGTAAATTTTAGTCTCAGGGCTTGTTATGACCTCTGTTCGTACGTTAATAACACTGTAATATAGGAATGATTCATCATACGTGTTATCACTTATTTTTCGAGTTAAATTCAGTTCAATGGTTTTAAGTAAATTAACTACCTGCGAATATTTTGAAGTTGTAATCACTTGCTTGTTTAGATAAAGGTTAGGTGAAACTAATAGGCATTTGTTACTGTTGAAAGGTTTATTTTAGGTTTTGCTATTTGTTTTGTAAATTTTCTTGATTTGCGTAATTTTAAGCTTTAAATTTTTTTTGCACGATTGAGCTTTTTCGTTTATTTACCGTATCTGTTTCCAAGACCATCCATGTTTACTGGTTGCGAGGCTCAACTCGTCGGTAAGTATTTTACTTACCGACGTTTTTTACTTATCAACGTAAAATTATATAGAATACTACCTATATTTCACAACAATAAGAACAATAAATTTGGACACTTCGATTTAAAACGTCAATTTTGACTTTTCGTTTATTTAGTAGAAATTAAATAATTTCAATTGTGGTAAATATATAACACAATCGTGCAAAAAACAGTATGGGCATCACGAACATTAAGGTCTCCTGCCAATCGCTCAGCCTCCAAACATGGCCGTCGGCCGGTAAACGTCCCTTACTGTTCTTGATACTCAATGTACTATATCATTAATTTCACTGTTTATACTACTTTTACAGTTAAATTAGCTCAAAAAATAGGGAAACATAGAACTGGTTCGTAACTTACAGGATTGTAAATTGAAGCATTTTACAAGTAACTACGCCAATCGATTGTCAACGATTTGGCACCTTCCAAAGAAGTCAGGTGGTAAACAATTTTATGATTTTATCATTGATTTTCCCCTATTTGTCCACTTAAATCCATAAGCTTCTTTCATTTGTCCAGGCTTCCAAAAAATAAGTTAGGAGATAGTAAAGATTTTTGTGAAACTCTTATTTCCACCTCCAAATGAAAAAAATGTATAAACTCCATACTCCAATCGATTGTCCACGGTTTGTCCACTTAAAGTTCTTTCATTTGTTCACTTTCCAAAAAATGTTAGATGGAAACAAACATTTTTTAATTTTTTACACTCGCACCTTGAAGAGAAAAACCTAACAAACTAACTACTCCATTCAGTAAAAGAAATGTTTCGAAATTTTTACTATAACTCCTTGATGTATTCTCCCAAGTTAGTTGAACAATTTGATAGCCTACATACGTATCACAAGCTTGTTTTATTTGTCCACTGCTTAATAAAGCGCTATTAAGTAATGTCTTTTAAATTTTTTATTATAACTTTCAAACTAGTTCTGAAAGAAACTTTTGGACTTAAGTGGATAAATCTTGAACAATTGATTGTGAGAGTTTGTTAAATTTTTGGTTTGAAGGTGGTAGTGAAATAAATTCAAAAATCTTTAACTTTTTTTGGATGGTGGACAAATGAAAGAAACTTCAGGACCCAAGTGGATAAATCCTGGTTAAACGATTGTCGTAATTGTTTTGTTAAATTTTTTCGTTTGGACATTTTTCAAAAATCTTTATTATCACCTAACTTTTTTTGGAAGGTGAACAGATGAAAGAAATATCATTTAAGTGTTGGTAAAAAAAAAAATCAGGAAAATGAACAGAAATTTATATTTGAATATCCAAAGAAATGTAAGGGCTCCAACATTCATGTAGTATTGTTATAGTGGCATTAAAACGTTTAAAGGCTCAGTTACTAGGGTAGGTACCTGGTGAGACCATGTTTTCATTCTATGACCAAGAAAAGTCGTAAAACCAGACAGAATTACTAACATAAAGTGATTGAATAAAACATACTGTATATTCCCCGCAATTTCTCCGTTCATTCACTTTTTCTCAGGTGCCGATATCACGCTCGCACCTTCTAAAAAACAAACAGGCCATCATTAATATTTTTAAATAAAATATGAAGCAAATAGTTTTTAGCAAAATACAAAAGATCTAGCAAAAGTAGGTCATGTAGTAAGGATATTCGGTGCTACAAATATCCAAGTCGAGACTGTTTAGACCGTTCAGCTGGAATCGAACTAAGAACTAATTCGCGTAGGTTTATTGATAGCTTGTGTCCAACAGACCCCTAATTTATTGTCAAAATTATTGTTATTAGTTTGTTTGAGCATTTCATCTAACAAATTAGTTATTTTAAGCAATGTGTTAACAAGTAAGATTTTATCATAATAAAATTTAATACTGCAAGTTTAACTAAGTATAAATACATCATTGGATAGGTATTTTAAATTTACATATTTCTTATAAGTTATAAGCACACTTTTATTAATACCTGTTATCGCTGGCCCAAAATTATAAGAAAACGTGAAATTTCAATATGGCGACCATTTTTAATGATCTTCCGAAAGATGAAGCTAGGTGGTGAACTTTTCTAAAAAGGACCACAACAAAAAACTGATTGTTACAAATTTTTTGTATGATTAAGTCTAATTTACCTGTACTATATATATGAACTGGAAAAAACTGTAGTAACCCTCTTGTGACTAAGGTCTGACATTTTTCGTGATCGTCCAAGCCGGGTACCAAATTACTCCAAAATAAATTTCCAGTTATTGTGGTCTTGGGAGAAATATTGTAAATTATTTATGAAGTAAAATGTTACATAATTTATTATTCAAGCAAATCAAAAAAAAAGGTGCAAACGAAAAATTTATTAAATATGTAACTTACAATAATGAAAAATTTTAGTTAACCTTCTATTCTGAAGTCACTTGTGGAAGTGTTGACGGTCCAGTCAGAAAACTTTTTGACCCTTTTCGTGTGTGTTGCACACGGTCTTGTTACATCCGGAACATTTAATCATTGACTTTCTATCCCTCTTCCTGGACGAAACTGACAACGTGCCAGTAAGCGGAATTTTTGAGAGGAACTTCTATTTTTTCACCATTTTCTGTGAGCAATAGTCGAATTGTATCGAGAATAGGTTTTCGCATGCATCGACAATTCCCTTCTCTATTTTACACGGTGTGGAATGCAAGTTGCTGACATAGTGTTTGCAGAAATTTCTTGCGTTTTGCTTTATTTATACACCATTCTGAAATTTTTTGGGAAAATATAAAGGCCATGTCTACGATTTCAAAAACATTCTCAGGGTCTATCGTTTTGTAGTTCGAACATAAGAGTAAGCCCGCGTCTATTTAACTCCAGTATCAACAGCACCCTATTGTAATGCAGATTTATGTAAGCCATCTTCGTTAGCCGTTTCTGCATCGTTAAACTGCGTTGGTAACAAAAACAACTGTTTTTTATAAGGCAACGGATGTCATTGTATCGGTAAAAGCGGTACAACGTTCCTCGGGTCTAGTATGTCAAAGAAATTCTGGTGGAATCTCTTGCTTATTCATTCGCAGCTATCGTAATTTTTTTACTGAGTTCTTTTACCAGTGGAATGGATGTAAAAAAAATTTCCAAAGTAAGGTATATAATACTACCCTTTGTACCATCACGTCCCTGTTCAAATTGTTCGTTGTGTTGGGGTCCGCACAAACCCACATTTTTATACCGCAACGCTCAGGTTTCCTTTTTACTTTTTACTTAGATATCTTGATCCTTTTGGAAATTTTGGAGGATGTAGTCTTATTTTCAACACTGCCTCTTTACCCATTTTCGACTGGTGGTGAACGCTTCTGGGGTAGACGAAAGCACAAGAAATCCACATTGATGACCAACTTCAAAGTTCAAAAAGTTCGTTCTTTTAAATGTGTCATCCTGTTTGTTATTGGATATTCGGGTGCAGAATTAGATTCTGCATAGATTCACTATAATTTTCCGTACACCTATTTCCAACAGATTTCTTGTTAATTCGTATTCTTATCAAAAGCCAATGAAACTCCAAAAGTTCTATCTAGTAAGCCTTGATTTTGAAGGAACAGAAACAATGTTGATTTTATGTCAAAGCAGTATCAGCTCACAGATTCGGTAGCTATCTACTTACAAATTTTAGTGATTTTGTTAATTTTCTTAAGTCCAGTGCCTAATGGAGAATATTGAAGAATATTCCAATAATGATTCGTTAAATTTGTTTTATACGTATGGTGAATGTAGATGAATTGTCAGACGAACATACAGATTATTTAACGAACGATATACGGACCTACCAACATGACTTCCGGAAAATTCTCAAGAACCAAAGCTCGGTTAATGACAACTTGGAGTGTAAGGACAACTGGAAATCACCTAAAGCCCGTGATAGATAATGAAGATAACGATGTGAATGTGTTGGCTTATTTTCAAGTTTATCCACGGAGCTCAACTTCATCAGCAGCGTTGGTTCATGAGCATAAATTCCCAGAATATTAAGGAAACAAAACGCATCTTCTTTTTTAAGATAATTGTGCACGGATCACGTCGTGGTCCATGAGGCAAGAGGAATAGACTGAAGGTCCGTGCTTTCTTCATTAGATTATGTGGATTGTTGAATTAAAATTCAGCAGGCAAGGAATTATAAATCGCCGAAATAATCACTACTGGACACAAGATCATCCATACGTTATAAGGGAACATAATCACCAGATCCTCTTTAATTGTAATGTTTTTTGTTTAATTATGGACAATAGAGTGGCATACCAAATGTACCAAATGAGGCTAGATATCTGGAGATACTCAGAGAGTTTGTTAGTGATTTGCTAAATGATCTGCCTCCACGTGACAGAGCAAACAGTTGGTATCAGTTGCATGGTGCTTCAGCACCAGCACATTTCACTACAACTGTACGCCAGCCGTTGAGGTCTGTTTCGAGAGGAGTATATGACATATAGTTATTTAGTGTTTGAACCAAAATGGCCGGCATATGGAACAAGTGTTTTATTATTTCTTGTCATTATGTTCCAATTTTTTTATATTTCTCGTATGTTATTACGGTTCTACAGTTTTTTACGTTCCTGTTTGGTTTTCATGTTTTAATTAAAGTGAATCTCTGCCGTTTTAGTCATGTCCATTTTGTTTCGAAAAACAAACGATGCATCGATTTCTGATAAATATCACTTGAATATAGGAAATGTGGATTATCAAGAAAACCGTTGAAAATAGGATGGGGAAAGTTATAGCGAATCGATGCAGAATAAAGTTCTGCATCCTACCATCCAATAATATAATATACACGGTGTCACGTTTAAAAGAATGAAAAAATTTCAACTTTGGAAATAATGTAATTGGTCCAACAAATTTTGGACACACTGAATGCGATAAATAAATTGTCAATGTATTGCCAAACAGTTGAAAATAGGTATGGGGAAACCTGATGGAACTCATCATGAAATGTTCTCAGGGATGCAAATTTTTTCGGTCATTTAAAATAGGGAAGTTAATGGAGACCTCCAGAATAACCGGAAGTGGTATGACCTTGAAAATAATTTTGTATGAAAAAGAGTCTTGAATAACCCTGTTATTCAAAAATTTGGAATTCTACGTTTCTAAGCACTTCTAACGAACGGCTACCCTGTGAAACCCATAGTCCCAATGAAAATATGTTATTGTCCGTATTTTCGTAAATTATCTAGAACATGGTACCTTACATTTTTTTTACAAAATAAAGCTAAAGAAAAGAAGAAAAACTTCATTAATATCACTTAAATATAAGGAAACTAAGAGTCGCATTACGTAGTTTTATTTTCATTCCTAAAATTTGTTTACTACTGATTATACTTTTCTAAAATAGCTGGTGTGGAACACCACACGACCTTCCAACCTACAAATTGGAAATGAAAAGGAATGAAATAATAGGCAACATTGTAAACGCAAAAACAATAATCTATGTCAGACGTTTAAAACTTCATGACAGAAATGAAAAGAAATGAAATAATTTTAATTTCAATTTTTTTAGGATAACTATGCAATATCTTTTTTATAAAATCACAACGAAAACAGGCAATATTGTAAAAACAATAATCTATGTCAGTTTAAAACTTCATGTCAGATAGAGATTCATAGACATGTTAACGTGAAAAAAAATTCCAAAGCCGCATACTTCTATAAAAATATCGGTAATACAGCTTCGAATAGTTATGTAAAATTAAATTTTCTTTAAAAAATACGTCTACACTTTTTCTTATAAAATTAATCGTTATTCAGATAATGAAAAAACTTGAACTAACACTTAAATTCTAACTTAGGAATTTTTTGACGCTAAATTACGCATCATATCAAAAAATTTCATAGAACATAATTAATCGATATGTTTAAGGTCTATAGCTAGGTATTTTTATATCTGTGAAATATGCTGCTATTTTAGAAATATTTGATAAAAACCAAAAACTGCCCCTCAGAACCCCCCACACACACTACTTGATTTCTCCCAAAATCTAATCAGCTCTAAGCCAAATGAAAGCAAGCTTAAATACAAAATTTTAAGTACGTAGGTATTTTCGTTCTGAAGTTATCGTGGATACTAACATACATCCAGAGACATACAATACACAGACAGGCACACAGACATCCAGACATGATGGCCGATTTTGTCGAAACTTGGCCAAAACTTGTTAAATGAGCTAATAAGTCGATTTAGCGATAGTGAAAAAAAAGTTAATTGCCATAACCTTCTAACGCTACATACAGGATGCCCTGAAAAGAATTGGTCATACGTTAACTCGAGATTATTTACGTTAAAATAAGCCGATTTGACCAAATCTACCTTAGTCCAAAAAGTGATACTAACGGAGTTACAGGGTGCAAAGTCGAAACTATAAGTCACATGTCCTTTAATATCTTTTTACTACTTCAAGCTAATTTCATAATCTTTTCTTATACGTGGGTTTTTAGGGATAAGAAATTCAAATTTATTTTATATATATATATATATATATATATATATATATATATATATATATATAACGTGTCCAAGATAAGGAGTACAGGGATCTCGAGAATCGTAAAAGATACGAAGTCGGTTAGATGGGAAGAAAGTTGCACATTTTGGTGCTTCACAAAATGCTTTTTTGAAATCTAAAAAATTTCTATTGGTTCCGGAGATATCCGCAAAAAACCGAAATTTTGCAAAATCGTTTTAATTTTTTACTGGGTTTGTTTCAAGAGGAATTTTAAAATAAGTGGTACTTTCTCATACCCACTTTTTCCCCTCTACAAGATGGCGTCATTGAATTTGAAATCCGACGTTTCGTCTTTGACCGACCATCATCAACTTCATTTTTTTAAATACGGCTCTGATTTTCTAATATCAAATTGTTGAAGCTCTTTCAATCTGAATTCAACAATGTACCACACTTCACGGTTTAGGTATGTTTTAGACCTTATTTGAGTATTATTAAAAGTTTTACTCGAATCGAAGCTGCCTTGTAAAACCTCTCATAAATTTAATTATTTCAGCTATGTCAATTTATCGAAAAATCACTTTTTTTTTAGGTTTACAAATAAATTAGTTATTAACAATAGTTTTTACAATAATAAGTATTTACAACAAAGGATATTACAAAAATAACAACGAAACTAGTATCAAAGAGTAGAATTTAAGTTCATAGGAAGTGTTCGAAATGATTGCCCTCATTCTCTAAACGAAACTAGTATCAAAGAGTAGAATTTAAGTTCATAGGAAGTGTTCGAAATGATTGCCCTCATTCTCTAAACATAAATAGCATCTCATAACTGTAGCTTCTAAAACATTAATCAGCATAACTGGTGTTATACTTTGAAAAGCTTGAAGAACCAATCTTCTGAGTTCTTGTTCTGTTTCAAAGTTTTCCTTATAAACATAATTTTCGACATATCCCCAAACAAAGAAATCTAATGGAGTAATGTCGGGTGAACGTGCTGGCCATGGCGTTTCAGAATACGTGCTTATAAGTTTTCCTGGAAATTTATTTAAAAGGTACTCATTAACAGCCCTTGAATTATGTGCAGGCGCACCGTCCTGTTGGAACCAATGGTTGCGAATTTATGCTAGAGGTAAATTATCCAGGGCTTCTTCCAAGTCATTTTGTAGTAAATTGAGGTAATGCTCAGAGTTTAAATTATGATGGTAAAAAAATGGTCCTATAATTTGTGTTCCCACAATTCCGGCCCACATATTGAATCCAAAACGATGTTGATATCTTGTTTCTTTAAGTAAATGTGGGTTTTCTGTGGCCCAGTAATGAATATTTCGTCTATTAAAAATCCCATTTTTAGTCACCATACTCTCATCAGACCATATTATCTGATAAGGAAAAGCTTCATTTTCATGACATTCTCGTGTGTACCATTCACAGAATGTTCGACGCCTTTCTGCATCACCGGGCCTAAGTTCTTGACAAATTCTGTATTTGTATGGATGACATTTTTTTTTTTTAATAAATTGTGCTGTCGATTTCGCCACACCAACGTTTTGTTCAATTTTCCGAGTTGATATTCCGCAGTTCTCAATAACAGATAATAATAATACGTTGTTTACTTTTTCTTCACTATTAGGCTTTTGTCGAGGAAGTACAGGTTTCTTAAACGCACCGTATTCTTTAAGATTAACTACTAACTTACTAAATGTCCTTTTATTTGGCTGCCTCCTTTCCGGATTTTTATTTAAATACATATGTTCCGCTGCATAACAGTTTCGGTTACTTAAAATGAAACAAGTTATCATATCAAATTTCTCTTCATTTGAATAAAGTTCCATATTTCAAACAAAATGCAAGAAAAACGTTTTTAAAGAAAATAATTTCACAGTAAATGTGAAATTTAATACATCTCTGGGATGTTCATTTTTTTTCAAAGCCTACTTTCTTTCAAATAGATGTAGAAATGTGATAGATACCTGAGACATTGAAACGTACTAAGATCGATGCAAAATTCGACTCCTTGATGTTAGATTTATTGTTATCTTTTTATATCTTTTATTGTTAATACCTGTGCGTGTTTAATACTTATTAATAATTATTGATTATCTGCGTTATTTATTTGTAATCTTTAATTAAAAAAATAGTAAATTTTATTGTTCTTTATGGTTAATACTTACTATTGTAAAAGTATTGTTAATAACTAATTTATAGTGTTTTTTCGATAAATTGAAATAACTGAAATAATTAAATTTATGAGAGATTTTACAAGGCAGCTTCGATTCGAGTAAAACTTTTAATAATACTCCAATAAGGTCTAAAACATACCTCTACCGTGAAGTGTGGTACATTGTTGAATTCAGAATTGAAAGAGCTTCAACAATTTGATATTAGAAAATCAGAGCCGTATTTAAAAAAATTAAGTTGATGATGATCGGTCAAAGACGAAACGTCGGATTTCAAATTCAATGACGCCATCTTATAGAGGGGAAAAAGTGGCTATGAGAAAGTACCACTTATTTTAAAATTCCTCTTGAAACAAACCCAATAAAAAATTAAAACGATTTTGCAAAATTTCGGTTATTTGCGGATATCTCCGGAACCAATCGAAATTTTTTAGATTTCAAAAAAGCATTTTGTTATGCACCAAAATGGACACGTTGTGTATATATATATATATATATATATATATATATATATATATATATATATATATATATATATATATATAGTATAGTATAGTAGTAAAGTAGGGAAACTCTCTAAAAATAAAATATGCAAACCACTCTGTATTTCACTTTTATGTGTTTGTTGTAATTTATGTCGAATTTATAGACATCCAAATGTAAAAGAAAACGTTTAAATCTGACGGATAACGAAAAGATATCTTTATCCATCGGCTTTTCAGTTAAAATGTATTGATAAATCTATGCATAAACTTTTCCTTTAAATTACCTTAAAAACCGCCAATGGTTGGAATATTGTTAACTCAGCCTTTTATAATTCAAATGTAATTATGTATAACGAGGGTCGTAGTTCAATTTAATAATAAAAGCTTATTAGATAACAAGGGCGTTCATTTATCAACATTTAAGATCGTGACTTTCATAATGTATGAGTACTTGGTCATCTTCAAGAATTCGTATGACTAAATTATACTTATTTATTATGATTGAACTAAATATAGAATTTTATCAAAAACTTCCTGACTCTTAAAAGGATGCGAAGATAAGCTTGACAATCATTATCTCAATTTTGCAATAACGTAAGTAAACTGTTGCAATTTTCAAAAATGATCCGTTTTATTTGATAAAAGTAAAACAACGTCGCAAAAAGCAGTTTCCACAATGGTGAGATTGCATAAAAAACCCAACAAATTATTCAAGTCCGCTTGTGTATTATAGAGTAAATATGCAAAACTCTACCTGAAATAAATTATTCAATACTTCTCCATTGTCTTTCTTTCGTTTTTTTTATGGACGTACAATTTCGGACAATCAATAATTCAATACAAGGATTGTGAAATAGCACAAAGAAGTTTTGTTATGCTGAACCATTTCTTTCTTTTCGAAAGTGATAATGTGCGTAATTATTACATAATTATGTTAGAGTAAACTATTACTAGTTCGATATTGACTTTGACCAATTATTAATAGATTGTTTACGATAAACTAATTGCGTTGGTGTTTAGCAGAAACACTTTTTTATCGTTAAGTTGTTGAAATTATTAGGAAGATGAATAAAAATACTTGCATTATGAGTCATTCGTTTTATATAACATAGCAGCATTGAGAATTGTATTCTGAGAATTTCTAATCTTGCATCTCTTTGTAATTTTATTAATAATATATTCTTGTTATTTTTGCTTATAATTTTGTGATTTAATGTCCATCCAGCTTAAAATTCTATTGGTTTAAAAAATGAAAATTCTAAATTTTAAATTAAAATTTGATGTACTTACTCTTGACTCGCATGTACGATTTCTACAGTTATCTCAATTTTTGTACATAATAATAAAGATTCATATTCTAATTGAGTGAAATTCTAGTGAAATGGTTTCATTATCATAAACTTTTCCTGCTTATAATTTTCACACACATCGACGTTTGAATATTTTTATCACAATACTTCTTATATTAATATACTACTACTACTTTATTAGAGATAAAGAAAACAGAATTGCATAAGCTTTTATTATCAAGCTTTAATATTTTAATAATTATGAAAATAAATTAATTTGGAAAACTACAAAATTTTGGCATCGTATATTACTTTCTCTTTTTAAGCTTGAATTCCGTAAACGATAAGAGTTCCGATAAACAGGACAGAAGGTTCTTCATTTCACGTCACATCCATTTAGATATCATTCTCGAGGTTAAAAAATTTTGTTCCTTAAAAAAAGATAATAATTTTTTTCAAGAATACTTTAATAATAGCACAGATTGTAGTTTTTGGCCCGCCCACAGTCAAAATAAAACTATCTTGGACTTCCTTTAATAATCGTGTTTTCCTCTCTTACTCTTCATTTCAAAAGGACACTCTCTTGGGTGGATTATACTTTCTCTCCCTATGAAGACCTTTTATGATTGGATTGTAGTGTACCCAGGTACCCTATCCTTAAAAGTCTTAAATTACTCTCAATAATTAAAAGACTGTAAAATGGTTAAGATCATAATACTCAATTTATTCGCAATAAAAAAAAATAGCTGGTTTGGAATACCATACGACATTACGAAAATAGG
The DNA here is from genome assembly GCA_036346205.1 of Vesta saturnalis. NCBI lineage: Eukaryota > Metazoa > Arthropoda > Insecta > Coleoptera > Lampyridae > Vesta > Vesta saturnalis. The sequence continues at coordinate 2,251,832 of JARFJB010000438.1, forward strand.
CAATATTGTAAACGCAAAAACAATAATCTACGTCAAACATACGTTTAAAACTTCATGACAGATGAAATAAAGAAATGAAATAATTTTAATTTCAATTTTTTTAGGATCAGTATGAAACCTCTTTTCTATACTATAACAGGCAACATTGTAAAAACAAAAAAAATAATATATGTCAGAATGACGTTTAAAACTTCATGTCAGATAGAGATTAATAGACATAAATACATATTAACGTAAAAAAAATTCCAAAGCCGCCCGCTTCTATAAAAATATGGTATTCATCATTTTCAATCATATTTATTTAATTTTTACATTTATTTCGCTTTACATTAAAAAACTTCATATAAAGAAAATTTATGTAAAACTAAATTTTCTTTAAAAAATACGTTTACACTTTTTCTTATAAAATGAATCATTATTCAGATAATGAAAAAATTTGAACAAACATTTACATTCTACCTTACGAATTTTTTTACCGCTAAATTACGCGCCACATCAAAAAATTGCATAGAACATAATTAATTGATGCGTTTATGGCGTATATCCATGTATTTTTATATCTTTGAAAGGTTTTAGAAATACTTGATAAAAACCAAAAACTGCCCTTAATAAACCCCCCTCTCCGCCGCTGGATTTCTCCCAAAATCTAATCAGCTCCAAGCGCAATGAAATCAAGCTTCAATACAAAATTTTAAGTACGTAGGTATTTTCGTTCTGGAGTTATCGTGGGATACTAAGATACACACACATACACTCACACGCACACACACGTACACACACGCATACACGCACACACACGCACACGCGCACAGCTAATAAGTCGATTTAGCGATAGTGAACAAAAAAGTCGATTGCGTAACCTTCTATACCTGCATATGATATATATATATATATATATATATATATATATATATATATATATATATATATATATATAGGTTGCAAAGTAAAAAGCTATACGGTAAGCTAAGCGGTAGCGGACCGCAAACATTTTATTATTGTAATAAACGTTTGTCAAATCGACATTACTACCACGATAGAAAAGATAATTAGTGGACTTTTAATATCTTGATAATACATCGTAATTTGCTAATATTTTCGGAATATTTTATTGTATGTTTTTTTTATGTAAGAGGTGTGGGAATGTATGTAACTCATATTTGGCTAAGGGCTCAAAAACACATGTTGGGGTTTAACTTGCAGATGTACTCTTAAAAACTACTTTACTGAAGGGGAACGAAACTTTGGAAATTCTTATGCTCACATTCTTGATGTAAAAATGTCACTAGTTTAATAATTAATTACGTCGGTACACTGCAGTCAAAGACGCCTTTGTTTGGTACGTTGAAACTTGAGGACTAAATGTAACGTTTGTTACGATGAATGCATATTTTTAAAATTAAGATGTTCAATAATTAATATGAAAGTGTTCCAACGTAATAATTTTTTTTTTTTTCTTACTTTTGAAAAACGGGGGTGGTTTTTCGGGAGTAGATGTAGTTAGTTTGAAATCAGACGGGAAGGCAGTTGCTGTTGAAATTTTGATTGAGCCGGAATGCTTTGACTTATTTTAATTAGAAACTCCCATTGTAAACCGTTCGGTCTATAAATACTTTGTCGTGTACCTTTTAGTAAAACTAAAACGCTAATTCCTTCTTTTCTTTTAGTGTATGTTTTAATGTAATTGGTGGTAAAGTGTTTAACTAAAAGGAATATATTCAAGTGTAAGTAGGTATTTTTATGTAAATGAATGCTCGCATCAAATAATTTTACAAGCCTATGTAACGTATTAAAAATCAAACATTGCCTTGCAAAGGTATCTCATTCGCACGCGGGCTTATTAAGCTGAAATCTGTTAAAATAAAAGAGAGTACCCTATCTTTTATATTTGGGTGAATTAGCATTGTTGTTTGTTGTTTAGATTTATATTTGTGTAGAGGTGGGCCTGGACAAGCGGGTACAGGATACAGCACGGTTATATTGTATATAGGCAATTGGCGAGTGTGTACATACTCCCGGGTCCAGATGACCATTAAACACCTCGAATTTTATTTTTGCTTTTATTGTTGTATAGATGAATGTGTTACCTGAGAAAGGGGCGCTGTATTTATCTACAGCACTCAAACTTGTATATCGGTCTCGATGATATGATTTATTTTCAACTTACTTTTGTAAGGCTTTGTTTTAATGAGTTTTTTTTTGTCAGTTTGTTCAAGTAGAATATTTTGCCTGCGAACTGACTTCTTTTTATATGTAATTTTACGTATACATTTTGTGTAAATTTATCACCTATTTTTTTGTTTGTCCTTGCATTTACCTTATTATCACCTGTGCTATTTTACTGTTGTTATATTTTATATGTACCGAAATTAGCCTTATTGTTTCATCTGCTTATTTACTTAAAGGCCGGCATGATTGGTTTTAGAGGACCACTTTTTTGGTATTACAATTTTTATTCTAATTTGTTTATGACAGAATTGTGGGTGCGAGTACATGGTTTTTTTAATTGTGTTTATGCTTGTTATTTATTTTTCTCTTAATGTTATAATTTTGTACGCACTTTAACCTTATTTAATGGTGTTTTGTTATATATTTAACACTTTCGTTGCTTTTTTCGTGTTATTTGATTTATTAATGTACTTGTGCAATTACTTATTTATGAATAAAGTAGGTTTTATTGGTGGTTCTTTCCCACAATAGTACATTACCGGGTTGAACCATCATTGCGCAATGCTCGTTAAATTTAATTTGAGTAATTTCATTTTTTTACCTGCCCCACATGATGCAACACTTAACCGTATCCAGCCTATCTAATTCAAATAGCACAACGTATTTACCACTAGACGGCCAATTCTTTTGATCAGATTTGAGGTTTGCGAGCAATTAAATATCAGATTTGTAAATAAATTATAATATTTTAATTATTGTCAGGAAAGTCAATGTAAGGCAAGTAATTAATTTGAGTAATAGTAACATTATTATCAGTGAAGTCAATATAAATCACTTAGCGATTGTTTTGTTCTTGAATTTGCATTCTTGCAAATAAGTTCAAATTACAGTTTTCAAGGTACCTGGGGACGCTACAAACGTTACCCTTACCTATTCAAATTATTATCGTGCATCACATTGACTTCCTCGCAATAATTACAAGTCTAATTTTGAATTACTCGCAAAATTCCAATCTGATGAAAAGAAGCTTTGCGCAATGATGGTTCAATTTGCACAATGGGAAAGAACCACCAAGAAAACCCAGTTTCTTAATCAATAAGCAATCTTACAAGTAAATTAATAAACCAAAGAACAAAAAAAAAACAAAGCAAAGAAAAGGTTCAATATGCCAATATAACAAATTATCATTAAAGCAGGTTAAAGGTAACCGCAATATGAAATGCAACTCAATTAAATATAAACACAATAAAAACAGTGAAATCACTCAATTGAGTCATAAATAAATCGGAATTGAAATTGTGACACCAAGTATGTGGCCGTTACATAACCAGTCATGCCGGCAATTTAGTTGACAAAGTAAAAGGAAAAATAATAATGCAGATTAATTTACACATAAAATACAACACAAATGTATTCGTACAATTACAATAAATCACATATATAAAGAAATCAGTTCGTAGACAAACAATTCTAAATAAGCTGGGAGAATCAAATATACTTACAAAATCATTAAAACAAAGCGTTTCAGGGGTAAGATGAAAATTAAACAGTTACGTTAACAAAGTGACCTATAACCTACCCGCAAGAAATGATGCGGAAGTTTGAGTGACAGCGCTTGAAACTACAGCAGCCCTTTCTCAGCTTACATAGTCATCTATAGATCTCTCTGTATTTAAAAACCGATAAGAACGGGTTAGTTTTAACCGCTAAAGTCGTAGGCAATCAATTTTCAGTTGCGAAATCTGACAAAGACGAAATTGTGACTTTCTTAATGGCATCTAGACACATTTCTGTAAATCCCGGTATCGCTAATAACAATTAAACTGAGGTTTATCATGCCACGTTTTTCCACGCATAAGTCCTCTACGCGAGCAAAAATATTAGTAAACAATCAACAATGCTAACCATTCCAGCAATGAGGGGGGGGCTGTACTGTCTGACACGGTGCCTTTTTTTTAATAGATTTCAACTTACTTGCGAGATGGTGTATTGGCAATTTAATTACTACCTTTGTTATCAAGAGGAAATTCTATGTGATTGATAATGAAATAGTAACTTTTGCAAGGCAATAACCGTTTTTCAACAGGTTACGCCAGCTTGTTGAATTGCTTGCTGCGAGCTTTAATCTATATTCAAATACCTACTTACGCTTGAATATAACCCTTTAATTAATCACTTAATCACCAACTCTTAACGGATTAAGGTGCTCGGCTTTGATCATTGATTCCAGAACGATAATTTTGTGAAAAACTTACATTAAAACCAACACAAAAATGAAAAGGACAAATTCGAGTTTTTAGTTTTTACTAAAACGGAAAAATAATATATTTATAGCCATAACGATTTACAAATATGGTTTGTAACAAAGCAATAGAACGGTACGACTCAATCGAATCTCGAACGGCAACTAACTGTTTTACTCCCAAATCCATCCCTGTTTTTAAAAGTTATTAAATAAAAAAACAAGAATATGACGTGGAAATATTTTCATATTTATTATTAAATGAAGTATTAATGTTTAAAATATTCACTTGTCGTAGCAATCCCTTTATCTCTCAAACATCAAAATAACAAATAAAGCCGTCTTTTTATTTGCGATTTGCGGTATGTTACAATGTAATTAGTTATTAAGCGGCGACATTTTGCCCAAATTCCGTGAGTATAAAAATTTTAACCGATATGCCATGGCAAAACACATGTTTTTTCCTTTTCAGTCCTTAATTACATACATTTAAATCTTAGTTATATAAAAATACATAAAATAGTGAGTGAGTGAGTGAGTTAGTATGTGCGTGCGTGTATGTGTGTAGTCTATGTATGGGAGGGCGTGCGTGCGTGAGATCATGTGGGCGCGCACGTGTGTGTATGTATGTGTTATTATCAACGATAACTCCTCCAGAATGTTGAACTTGAAATTTCCTAAATTGAATTTGTTAGTATGCTTATTAGTTAGACTGCTTATTGTTAGTATAGCTTATCTTATTACTTATTCCTGCGGACTGCACAGGAGTCTGCTTCCTCTCCAGTCCTGGGTCTTCCTTGCGTTAGTGGGGTTATATAGTTGTGTATATTGTATTAGTGCATACAATGTAGTGTATAGTGTTTAGATGGTTGCAAAAAAAAACAATTATTAGTATAATATTATTTTTTGTTTGGATTGCGTGTGTATGTGTGGTGTGTACGTGTAGTGTGTAAATGAGGCGTGTGAGTGAGGTGTGTGGTGTGTTATCGATTCCTTGGTCGTTGCAGTGGTCGTCTTCGATTTTATCTAAGGGCGTAAGGGATATCATCTAGGAGGTTTTCGAATTCCTCGGGGAGGTTTTCGAGATTCTGGGTCAGGATAGTTGGAGGGTGCTTGAATTTATTTTTGGGTTTTCTCCTGTGGGTTCTTAGGTATTGGATGTGGGTTAGGTTTAGGTATATGGAATGCGGAGGAGGTTTTTGGTAGCTTCTGTGGCGCCGAATATCCTACGGTGGGTTTAGTTTTTGATTGAAGTTTTTGGAGCCGTTGGGTGATAGGTGTGACGTTAGCGTGTTGAATGATGATTTTATTGGGAGTTCTATAATGTAACCGGTGTATTCTCCGTAGGACTCGGTGTTCACATGAGGCTACAGATTTTAGGTCTTTGGGTTTTAGGGTAGCGTACAATGGAGCACGGTAATATATTACGGGCCGTATCAAGGTCTTATAGGTGTGTTGAAGGGTTTCGGGTTGACACCCCCCTATGCGCCCCCTAAGGGCGCCCAGGAGGTTGGATCGGTTTCGCGTTTTGTTTAGGGTTTTTTCAGATCAGCGTTCCAGCTAAGGTTTCTGGTGAATGTGATTCCTAGGTCCGTTACTTCCTCGCGAAGAGCAACCGTTCCTTGCAGAGAAATGGTTACCTCGTCCTTGAGTAATTTGTGTCGGGTATAATGAGGGTGCCGGAATAGAATGGCTTGGGTTTTGGTAGGGTTTATGGAGACTCCATTGGTTGGCCCAATTGGAGAAGTTGTGTAGGGTTCTGGACAAACTGTTGGATGCGTTTTTCGTTGACCGATTGGCTGCACAGAACGCAGTGTCGTCGGCGAACTGCGCCAAGGATATTCTGGGTGTGGTTACGTTGGGGATATCATTGGCGAAAATGGGGTATAGGATAGGTGCCAAGGCAGAACCCTGGGGTACGACTGCTTGAGGGGTGAAACTTTCTGAGAGGGATGAACCCATTCGGACTTGTACCGTCCTATCTGTTAGATACGACAGTAGGAGCTTCGTGAGCTTGGGGGGATACCTAATTCTCGGATTTTGTGAACTAGACCCGCATGCCAGACTCTGTCAAAGGCCTGACTTATGTCTAAGAACACGGCAAGGTTACAGTAACGGTGGTTAAATGCACGTGATGTTTCCGTTAGGAGTTTTAGCAATGGATCCTGACAGGTTCTATTGGGTCGGAAGCCGAATTGGCTGTCAGGTAATAGGTTATTGGATTCTATGTGATCTCCCAGCTTTCGGACTAGGATCTGCTCTAAGCATTTCCGTAGGCAGCTGAGGAGGGATATTGGCCTGTACGATGAGGGATCTGTCATGTCTGAGAAGTTTTTGGGGATCATGACGGTCGAGGCAGATTTCTACACCGTCGGGAAGTAAGAGAGGGAGAGGCATTTGTTATACATGCGTGTTAGGCGTTTGATATGAGGAGGTGGCAGGTGTCTCAGTATGAGTCGGTTGAGACCGTCCTGTCCGGGAGCGGATATTTTGCCTTTTTGGAAATAATTGAGGGTTTGAGCTGGAGTAATTGGGCAGAAGAACGGGTCATTCTCATCCAGAATTTTCTCTGGTAATTCGAGGTTTTTGAAATCCTCAAGGTCTTGCTCTAGACGATTTTTAAAGTCGTCGAACGAGGGATCGTTAGGTGAAGTATAGACAGATTGGAGGTGGTGGCGAAAAATTTCTGCTTTGTCTTGATCGGTGGAGATTAGGTTACCCTGAGGATCGGTTAGGTGGGACTTGGGTTTGGTTTTCCTTTTGGTGAGAATATTGAAGGTGTGCCAGAACTTTTTGCCATCTCTATAGTTGAGATTGGAGGTGGCCTGGGCCCATTTTCTTTCGGTGTAGGTATTAGTTTCACGCCGAATTAGGGTTTAATCGGTTATATTCGGTCTTGAGAGCGGGGTTCCTTGATCTCAAAAATTCGCGATATACTCGTCTCTTCCCTTTGACCAAGGCTACGATGTATTGTGGGAGAGGTTTTCGGGAGATATCTATTGATTTTAAGGGGATTGAAGCTTCGACCACTTCCGCGATAACGGAAGTTAAGTCGGTGACCGCTCTCTCGACATCGTCGGGGGTGTGAATATCGTAAGTCTGAAGGTTATTGGAGATGTATTCGCCAAATACATTCCAATCGGCGTTTTGGAAGTCTTGACGAATAATGTGGGTGGGAGGAGGGGCATTTTAGGTGAAATCCAGCAGCGAAATGTACTTTATGATGAGATGCGTAATTTAGGGACATTAAAATTCCTGTGGTGGTATTTAAGTAATCGCTTAATGATACAGTACTGATACAGTAATAAATACTACAGTATATGACTTTTTCAGCTTTTATCTTCTAAAGAAGTTTAGTAAAGCAAAAAGCATCGTGTAATTTAATTTTCACTTATGCAGTTTTATAGAATACACCTAGGATATGTCCCCATAATTATATACAGGGTGTGGCAATTATCTGTATTTGGTGGATGAATAAGCTTTAATATTACTTTAACATTTTTTGCTATGTACGACGCGGTAGGCGATTAAACAAATAAAAATATTTATTTTGTGAAAAATTTTAAAAACTAGGATTAAGGTGTTAAAAAATATATACAAAATTATACTAATGAAAGGTTCAAAGTATCTGTTAGTTGTGGGCGCCTTCGTTTTGTAAACATAAGCGAATTCGCTCGCGAAAAGAAATTTGTACACGCGCTAACATTTCTGGCGTAATCTGTCTGAAAGCCTGTGTTTCATGTTGTCAGAAGTAGTTGGTGGTTCCTGATACACCAGATTTTTAACATAACCCCATAGAAAAAATCTTCAGGGATTTAAATCTGGCGGTCTTGGCCGCCAAGAAATCGATCCCCCTCTTCCTATCCATCGTTCATGAAATCGTTCGTCTAATAATTGTCTCACAATAATACTGAAGTGTACAGGTGCGCCATTCAATTGCAGCCACACGTTTTGTCTTGTTATTAAAGGTACATCTTCTTACAATTCATTTAACGTGGTATTCAAGATATTGTGAAAAATTTGGCCAGTCAGAGTGCCATTAAATAAATGTGGGCCAATTATTCCACCCCAAACATTAATAGACCACTTATTTTGTTGATGATGTTCCATAACAATGTGCGGATTTACATCGGAATGATAATGATAATTATGTCCATTAAGTAACCCATTATTATGAAACGTAGATTCATCTGTCCATAAAACGAAATTGTAAAATAGGGGTTCCGTTCGAAGTTTATTCATCAACAACTGACAGAAATTTGCACGTGCCTCATAATCGGTTGGTTCCTGATATAGTTGCACTTTATATGCATAGAAATGGTTTTTCTTTAACATTCGACCAACTGATCTAGAAAAAATTCCCAAATAAGAACTTAATGTTCGTTGACTAACTTGTGGGTCATCACTGTAGCCAACACCCTATATTAATTTTTTTCATTTGTCGCTTCTTTATCTCGGTTACCAGCTGTGTATTTTACATTTCCTGTTGAAACAAATCTTTTTAATGTCCTATGAAAACTTTTTTCTTGTGGGTGCCTTGTATCTGGGAATCTTTCTTTATAAATTCTTGATGCCAATAAACAATTTCATTGGCGTTCGCCAAGGATAAAAATCATGTCTACCATTTCTTCTGTAGATAAATTTATTTTGAAAAAAATTTTGGTCACAAAGAGATATGCAAATTGAAAAGCTTAATAGCGCTTTGAAAACTAACAGTTGCTTTCATTTGTTTAAAGGGTTCCCACGTCGTATGCAGGAAAATTGTTAAAAATAATATTAAAACTTAAAATAACAATAAAACCGTTAAAGTTAGGTATTGGAAATATAATGGATGTTTGATACACAATTTAAAAACGAATTAAAAAACGTATAAAAAATGTTTGAGTTCTATTTAAAAAAACGGAGTTACGTATGTTTGAAAATTTTTAAATTCGGCGCCCTCTATTTGGTACACCCTGTCTTTGGTACCATTTTCCACAGATGGAAAAGCTTGGCCAATTCATACTTAATCTGATAGTTCAAACCGCACCTCTCTAAGTTACACAGTTCCTGAGATATTCGGTTTTTTAAGACTTCAACAGACGTCAATTTTTACAAAGGCGAATTACTCGAAACAGTCGCATTTTAGACCTTGCATGTGATACATAAAGTTGATCTAAAATGAAACGAAGAATCAGAATATGCAATAATATACGGGATGTTCCATTTAAAATAAAAAAGTTTGGTTGCGCCTGGACTGAACGAAACACCCTGTATACACAAAAATATTTGTACGCGATAGAAAACTTGATTATGAACAATTTTTATATGAACAATTTTTGTTTATTTTCAATATCTGAGCCGTTATCCACCAAATAGACAGTTGCCACACCCTGTAGTTTATGCCTAGTGTATTTATTGCACGTATTGTTGATTTCTCTCAATGTATGGTATTTTAATTTGCAAAGATTTTGTGGCGGTTACCTGATTAATATTTATTCACATAGTTGAAACTAAATTGCGTGTTTTTCCAATCCAAGAGTAATGGTAAAAAAACGCAATTATTCAAAAAATATTTTGAACTGTTGCCAGACGTTTTGGCTTTATAAATAATATGTATTTGTGATGGAAAGTTATGCTTCACATTTGTAATACCCCAATTAAGTATATGCAGACCAACACTAGTCAGGTCAGAAGAAAATTTCTTTCGTTTTATTTAATTTTATTTGGGGAAAGGAATGTGGCGTGATTTGTATCATTGTAACATGTAGGTGCTTTATTTAGAACTACCAACAGTCCAATATTCATTTTACTTTTCATACATCATTATGATTGTTCATTATTCCTTTAACCTCTATTATACTGACGTATTTACCGGCATCTTGTCCCTGACAAAGCAATTGTCGTCACTTTATAATGATTTTGAAATGATTAAAAATAGTAGAAACATAATTATGCAAATGATAAAAATAACAGCAAGCTTCAAATGGGTTATATGGGTGAATTTGAGAGCTATTAACAAGTTTTTTTCTTTTTTGTGTACTTTACGTAATTGTTTTTCATGCTAGTGATCCCAGGCTTTAGACGTCAAATGCGGTTTTTTTGCATTCAGTGTAACTCTCATTAAGCTCAGCCACCAATATAAACTTTTATCTCATACTACGTTAGAATATCAAATTATGTGTAGAATTCTGAGAAAAAGTGCCAAGCTTTAGCATTGTTTCCATATTTGACGTGTTTACAGTTAAAAAGTTCCGGTCATTTTAACTCACGCTGACTATGTAACATTTTACCAAAAAGCATTACTAAGGTCGTGAGATTATGACGTATACGAAATGCTATTTAGTTTATAATCGATTTAAATTAATTAATGTAATAAAATATTGGGGAGGAGGTTGTGAGAATATACTAACTCCGTGTGTCATCATTGTTCCTATCTGGTACTTACTGACGTAGCGTAAAATTTGACTTTTCAATAGTCCCAAACTCAAAAATCAACAGACGTCGAATTTGGAACCAGCCTATCGTTCCTAGGCACATACGGTTTTCAATAACTCCTCCCATTTGGAAGCAAAGCGTTCTCTCAAACACGTAATAAACTGTTACTTAAAGATTACTGAAATACGAATCTATTAAGGTGTGACGGTAAGATGTAGGAACCCTGCATAATACCATTATGCTACACACTACACTGAACTTCACTTATAAAAATCCTGGCCTGATTATGTACGGGTTCTTCTTTTCCCAGATTTTCGAACTGTTGTAATTTACCGATCCACTCGTGTAAAGAGGACTTCATCGGTCCAGATTCAACAAACTACAATTGTTATGCTAAAATATTTTGGATTGTTTATTAAAATCACGGCACACTACTTAATAATTTTTTGTCGTAACTCAATACCATATCATCAGTTATTAAGGAAATAATACAAGACATTGACGACGAAAATAAATATTTAAAACTGTTATGGCGTTCTAAATAATGTTTTCTATGATTTAAAAAAAAGCAGGATAAAGTAAAAAATATTTTTGCCAATTTCTTGTTTTATCTTTACAACTGAGATCATTAATTAAAAAATTTTTTAATCTTTATAGATGCTTTCGTTTTTCGTTGTGGTCCATACACTTCCAATCACCTTCCTTCCAGCATTGATCCTTCGTCCAACACCGCCATCCATTGTACCATCTGCAGTGAACATTCTACCCAGATATACCAACTCGTCCACTTGTTCCACAATTTTATCATGCTGGATAAATACTCTCCTTTTCACCTTCCCGATTTTCTGCTCACGGTTAGTTTTAGGTCCATGCTCTCACAGACTATATCAAACTTCCTCAGAGCAGTTTGTAGCTCATCCGCACTGTCACTTAATAAGACTGTATGGTCTGCATACACCAGAACTCATACATTTACGTCACCAACCATTACATAATTTGTATCGGTACATGTTTGCCTAACACATGTATCCATGTATACATTGAACAACCACGGTGACATCACACGGCCTTGTCACACTCCTTGCTCAAAATTAAAGTATTCACACACATGGCCGGCTACCGTCATATACTGCCCTTATTCCGTTTATTAGACCTTTACTTACGCCATGTTTATTTAACATTTCCCACAGCTTCTGCCTATTCACTTGGTCATACGCTTTCGCCAGGTCTACAAACGCACAGCTTCTTTTTTATACCTGCTGGAGAGCAACCATCTGATCAACACATCCTCTCCCTAGAATGAAGCCACCTTGTCACTCTCTCAATCACTACTCTTCCAAATATTTTACCAGGTACACTGAGGAGACATTCCTCTGTACTTTTTGCAATAACTCTTGTCCCCTTACCCAATGGTCGCGCTCTTCCAATCACTCGGCACTTTTCCGCTCTTAAAGGCATACGTTGAATAATTTAGTCTTCGCATAAACTTTGAACCTCCATATTTTAGCATTTTACCAGTGATTTCGTCTGTTTCTGCTCCTTAACGTTTTAAACTATTCTACCGTTTTTTTCTCATTTAACCCAATACCCTCCTGCGTTCAATTCATCTATTCCTTCTACCTTCTCCTTATTAAACTCTTCAGTCTTATTTTCCTTATTACCGTACAGATTTCCAAAATATTCTTGCCAGCATTTTCTCACTTCACAACCGTCCCATACTATTTCGTTCCTCCTATTCATCACTCCTACAGCGTTCTATTTTGAGCGACGTTTTGTATTTTTGACCCATTTCCAGAAGAGTTTTTTGTTTCCCTCAAAAACATTCTGAATTTTCTCTCCTTCTACAGCCATCATTTCTCTTTACTTATTCTCACTTTCTCCTTCCGTTCTTTGTTTCTTAATCTATACACCTCATACAACCGCATTTTTTTGTAGCAATCATTGCCATGTACGTAACTTTTTTCTTACATACTGCCGTTTTTACCGATTCATTCCACCAAACACATTTTTTCTGTCTACCAATAGTTATTCTGCATGGCACAATTGACAACACAGTCTTTCCAGCTCATCCATGCACTTCATTGTCATTGTCTTTTATTTGATCGTTCTACACTGCTTCATTCACATTCAACTCTTTACTCACAGCATCTGCATATTTCATTCTCACACCATTATCTACCAGTGTATCTACCCTAATTGTGGATGCTCGCACTACGTTTGGTTCCTTTCTCCAGACCCACTTTTGCCCTAAACACACTCTCGATACAATCAAAAAGGGGTCCGATCCACACTCCCATCCGCGCATTTCTTTTGTACCCCCCACTTGGAAGGTCTGTAATCGTGTGTGCTGTTACAAGGGACACAAAAGAGGAAAGATTGTTAATTTTGATAATTAAATTACATAACTAGTTCCTTCAAGGAGTTTTCGAATGTTTGTCATTAATCTTATGACGTTTTACTGTAACGTTGACAAGCGATTGCTTAATTAATAAATTGTTACAAATACTTTCTTTTTGTTAAATGGTTTAACAAAATATAAAGTTCATAGATAACCTCATAGATAACCTCAGTTGATTATTATGTAACCAATTGTAGTCTACCTCAAAGAGCATGATAAAACCAGCATTATTCAACTTTCAGAAGAAAGGAAATCTCGACGGATCCATATCACTCTCCTCCCCCTCCCTTTTATTCATCTTCCATCGCTCCCTCTCGCCTTCCCTATTACGATTCTAAGATTCAGTTTCTAATTGTAAGTGAATTTTTCTTAATTATGCCAAAATACTTGACCTAACTACAAATGTAAGTGTAATTAATAAAAGGATTTAATGTGATTTCAATAATTTAATTAGATCATAAATAGTAATTGTATCAAATTTCTAAGAAATGCCAGAGGAATTGTTCTCTTTTTAGCACCCCAATTTATAACACTTATAACGTAGAGTTTCTTCTTAGTTCACCATCTACCGTCAGATAAACAGTATACAGTGTGAATATTTTAAAGTGTTACAAAGGGATATCTCCAAAACCGTTTGACTATTTAAAATGGAATTTTAGGATATTAACATGCTATAAGTCCCCCTTATAGCATGTTAATATCCTAATTAAAATTTTATGACACAATTTCTTAAGGGGTGGGGGTGACATTAACATTTTAAAAGGAACGATATAATTTTTTTAGCAAAAATTGATACCGTGGAGTCAGTTATGTATTACTGCACAAAAAAAATTAAATCTGTTTGATTAGTTTTTATAATAATTAAAACGAAACGTAGTAGAAGCTAATAGGGCATTTTTAATCAAGGTAGGCCCATACATGCAACAAATGGAAACACATGTCGTTTCCATGGCAACTATTTATTTCAAACTTGAAACTAAACCCCACCCCTTGCGAAATTGTGTGTCTTAAAATTTTAATTAAGACATCAAAATACGTCCCCCTTGTAGCATGTTAATATCCTAAAATTCCATTTTAAATAGTCAAAACGGTTTGGAGATACCCTCTTCTAAAATATTTACCCAGTATAAGGTCACGAGCAGTAATAACATTAATCCGTTTTTGAAGCTTTATGCATTTTACCGACTATAGTTGATTCACTATTTTTTGGTTGTTTGTTACGTGCACAAAAGGATATTGGTAGAAATTGTGGCTAAGGTGCCGTAACAAGGAATAAGGAATTAGCCGGAAGCTCAGTCGGTCTGTTAATCACTTGGATGCATGGGCGTTTTGGCAGGAGAAAAGAGATACATAAAATTTAAAAAGGGCACCACTTGATTTAATTCTTTATCGCCCCTCTATCAAGAAAAGGGCTACGGCCACATAGGACAAAAGAGACAGCTAAAAGAAAATGGTGAACTAAGTCCACACTGACAAAGGACTGGCTAGGAAGTTGATCGTAGATCACAGGATTAATGAAAGAACTTACAATCGTTTAACACCACTTATTTAATATACCCCAACGTAAAATAGCATAAATGTTATAATAATAATTAAATTTTCGTAAATATCTAACACAAAAATATTTTATAGCGCCAACTCGCAGACCTAAATACACTTCTATCAGGAAAGATTCCCAATACATTAATCAATATACATCAGAGACAATATATCTACGAAATACACCAGCAGTAATCAACTTACCTTTCCACCAAAACTAAAAACAAAACTATGAAGTTTACTTAAAATTTACATACTCAGACACAATACGGTTCGGCATCTAGTGTTGACCCTAAAAGAAAAGAATACCCAAACATATATCTATAATTATCCGAAATTGAATTCTCGTATACCGATATTCCACGCAGAGCTCTCCGTTGGACTAATTTATCAGTTTCCAATCAACCGGACGCGAATAAACCCCAAATATAAAGCGAAAATTAGCACTAGATGTCTACCCTGTTGTTTACTTATGTAAGCACAAAATATTCTTCAGTAAAATTACTATGAGCATTACAGGCAAAATAATAAGCATGAAGCGTTTAGGAAATTTAGAAAGGCCAAGTTTATTACCGATTTGGCAATTGCAGTACAAGAATTAATAATAAAGCGCAACACAGAATGACACATTTATTGGTAAGCATAGGGCTACCAACAAAAGATTCAAATTAGTAAATCCTACTTCAAACAGTTTTATACTAAACAAATATTAAAATTGTAATCAGAAAAAAAATAACATGTTATACAACCCCAATGATAATAAATAAATATTCAATTTGATTTACACAGTAATTGAAATAAATAACTTTTTATACAACCCCAGCAGTTAGCATAATTTTTTGACATACATTGTATATTTAAACCCATCGAGTAGCATTCAGTCGACAAAACAGCTGATTGCATGTACAGTAAACACAGGTAGTTCTAACGGTTGAACAATTACGGTTATTTATCAGAATAAAGCTAGTACATAAGAAAAGTTGATAGATAAAATACAATTTCTATTGCAAAGTTAAATGTAAGTATAAGCGAAACTTTGGAATAACCCAAATTATCTTTTACAGGTACTAATGTATAGTATTACTCTCGATTACTAAGAAAATGTTTAACAATAAAGCATAAGCATTAATTTCAGGATTAAGATAATTGCGGAAACACACTAATACAAGTAGCAAGCACAGTAATGTAATGGTTATAAGACTTTCAGTAAAGTACAGATAACGAGAGCCTCGTTATGTAGAAAAGCAATCAAAAGTTACTCACCATAGGTAAATTTTGTATGCATGTAACAATAATACTTATCAGAAACTAGTCGTAGGTGTAACCGATATTTCTTCAGTTAATTCGGAAGATACTACGAGAAGGAGTAATCGTAAACTGTTTCAATTCAGGTACGAAGATCCATAACTAATATGTCACACCTCGGAGGAATGGTATCCAATTGTGCTGTCAGAAACGGTTTAATTATTCCTTATGGAAGCACGAGATATGTTAATCTTGAGTGAATGTGTAAAGGACCAAAAAGAAGCTATATAAGATAACTGTGTTAGAATTTAAATCGATACCCAAATTTTATAAAATATGATCTTTATGCTGTAGTAAAATTTCAAAACATGTACGCATGCATTTCAAAGCTATGTGTAGTAAATAAGAAAAGAAAGTGAGTAGCTTACGTCTTGACCGAAGCTAAGGTGTAGTAGAAACAAATAAAATTAAAGCCAAACTAAAATTCGAAATCCCAACAGGATTTATTTATATGGAAAAGATTAAAACCAGCAACAGGCTGAGTTAAAATTTTACTTGAAAACTCAATCAAATTTTTAAAAACACCTTCTCCAAAATTTTACATGTGCTTCTAACTACGCATTCAATTTCTTTTTTCCAAAATGGCGTTTTCCTTCTTCTCTAAAGGTACCAGAAAACCAAAAAACCAATAGCCTGATTATTTTCACCAATCCAATGATTTTAAAGTAATCACATGTTTGAAACATTTTAAATTTAAAACGATTTTTAATGGCAATGTTGCCATTTTCCAACCACCTACAGGAGGAGTCGTAACTTAAAGACCATAAATTTATAAACCAAATTTTACACGTATCATGTTTCTTTTTTTATTGTTTTTGTATTTGAATTAGTACCACCGAATCCTAAGCACGTTGATTGATTTTTGAGGTATGTTTTTGTAGCAAATTGTAAGTCAGTTTGCCATTTGGAATTAAATTCAGTAAAGTATTACCGTACAATCATTGTTTTCTTTTGTTATGTATTACTATGCCGTTATTATACCGTTAAATCACTATATTAAGATTTGTTGTGTATGGATTCTTTCGTGATTGCCCATTTTGAAGTTGGGCAACTAGGTTTCTACATTTTAAAATTAAGATTATGGTTAACGTAAAGTGTAATTTGGAAAGTTTTGAGAATTAATAGTTGTATATAAGAGATTTATTAAGAAAGCTTAAGGTTTTCATGAGTTTAGTGAACTTTCATGTAAATGTTATTTTTAGAGATTAGATCCGATTGAATACTGCTTATGCAAACAATATTAGATCGTATTCATGATTTATTTTCCGATATAAGTTTCAAGCAGGTGGCGCCCAATTGACGTATATTTTCAGATTTTAAAGTTTTGAGCAACGGTGAGTGCTTTAGTAGGTATGTTTCAAAACTAAGGATCACAGCGATAGTGTAGGGACAACCGGGACTGGTTGTCACATGGGTTGGTTGTCACAAGTCTTTTTTCTCAGTTGATGCTGCCTCCAAGCGATCTATACTCAAAATACAGTACGATCACAATATTTTGAGTAGTGTACGTAGTTTCTAGTTCATGGGGTTCCTGTGTTTTTTTTGCAGCAGTAAGTATTTATTGATATAATTATTCTCATTATTCACTATGTGTTCAATGAAGTCTATATCCCAACTACTTTTTATTTATTTATGACAATTACATGTCATTGAGTGTCAACATTGAGGTTAGGTTCAAAATCTATTTTTTGTTATTTTTATCTGAAATGTCTGTTCGGGGTTGGATGTCACACAAATTCCGGGGATGATTGACACATGTAACAACCTACCCCGGCAAGTTTTTTTATTTGTTTAGTAATTTTATATTTTTTATGCTTGTTTCCGGAAAAGATAGTGAGAAATCATAACAAAAGACAAACCGCGGGGAAGTTACTCTAGACATCATACCTGCTGCAGTGAGAAGGTTAAAAACGAGGGATTATCGATACGTAAAGCTGCACCTGATTATCAAATCAATTATCGAACATTAGCAAGATATTGTCAGAAAATTCACCAAGATGAAATTGACAATCCAAAGATAGTTGGGCCTTCTACCACCGTTGGGTATTTTCCAAACAGAAAAAGTTTATTCTGATAAGGGCGAGATGGAATTAAAACAATATGTTTTTCAAGCTGCCGATGTTTACTATGGTTTGACGCCAAAAGAAATAAAAACGTTGGCTGTGATCTTTGCGTGGCAAATACAATTAAATATCCTAAATCTTGGCAGGATAATGGTGTACCGGAGATGATTCACTGATTTTTTAAAAACACACCCAATTCTTCCATTACGAAAACCAGAAGCTACCAGTTTAGCATGAGCTTCAACCGAACAAATCTTTTTTCAATAATTTGTCAACAGTTCTCGGAAGACATAATTACCAACCTCACGAAATTTGGAACATGGACGAAACGGGTGTTACTTCAGTGCAGAGGCCAGATAGAACAGTGGTTCGTAAAGGAGCTAAATAAAGCGGTGCACCAGTTTCTGTTGAAAGGGGTACTCAAGTAACTTTAGCTTGTGCTGTTTCTGCTATTGGAAACCATATCCCACCATTCCTTGTGTTTCCAAGGGTCAAATACGACAAGCGCTTTATAGATACTGCGTTTGCAGGATCTGGTGGAACTACAAATAAATCCGGGTGGATGCAAGAAGCCGATTTCATCTTATTTCTTCTTGATAATCATGGCTCTCATCTTCGCATAGAAGGACTCAATTATTCCCCCCACGTTGTTCACATAAGCTCCAGCCTCTTGATCGTACCGTCTACTGGCCGTTCAAGAAATTCTTCAACTCAGCTTGTGACGACTGGATGATTAACAGCCTAGGGAGAAGGATGACAATTTACGATACACCACAACTCGTTTCTCGTGCATATCTTCTTGCAATGACTCCATCTAATATGTCTTCGGGATTTCGGTGCACAGGAATATATCCATTAAATTGTGATATATTCATAGATACGGATTTTGCACCAAGCTATGTGACCGACAGAGATGAGCCTGCCAACCACCTTCCAGAGCAGCCTACAAAGCAGCGTCATAAACCTTATCTCAAGATAACTTAGATGAACCTCAACCTGGGTCCAGCAGTGTGAACTCAGATGAACCTCAACCTGGGCCTGTACTAAGAACTGAACAGCACGTTTGTATTAGAAAAGCATCTAAAAATATTGAGAATGCAAAAAATAAAAAAGGAAGAGAAAGAAAATTGAACAAAAAATTTCAATTATTGAAGAAGATGATGACTGTTTTTGTTTAGTTTGTCTTGAACCGTTTTCCAATAGTAAAGCTAAAGAAAAATGGATCCAGTGTATAGAATGTAAGAAGTGGGCTTATGAATTATGTACCCATGGGCCAAACAACTTTTATACATGTCAAAATTGTGAAAGTACGCTCGAAAATGACTAGGCTAATGTCGAACATTTTTTTTTAAATATGTACTTAAATTACTACTTTAGTGCCAAATTCATTTTAAATATGTATTAGTGCTTGCATTATCATTGTTTGATTTTTGTTTTCTTAATGTAACCTATTTTTTGAATAAAAAATTTCTTTTTTCTCTTTTAAATATCTCATTACAGTCAACCCCAATGTCTGTGACAACCAACCTGAAGTCGGTGCAGGTTGTCACAAAGAAAATTTTTTCTTAAAAGCCAAATGGTGCTATGGCCTCCTCCTTGTGGGAAATATAGCTAAGGATACATATTACGAGATACAATTGTGGGAAATATAGCCAAGGATACATATTACGAGATACCGTAATAGAAAGGGAAACTGTAAAACTTCAAAAATTAAAAATCATTAATCGGTCTCTCCTACATTCCGCTCGTTACAAATGCTTTTGCAACCCGGCATTAGTAATTGAAAGTTAAATAAGGAACTGCCTGTAGCGATATGAAAAGACTACATTAACATACGACAGTGCAATAATAACATAACCTTACGTGTTCAAGGCAGATATTAAAAACAGAGTAAAAGCAAGTTTGGCATCATTGATTTAGAGTACCAACATTAACATTGAAAATTTACTTTTTAACCAAGAACAATGTAGCTGATTAAAATATTTACTTTGGTACGTTGTTTTATCTCGTTGATGGCTTGCTTTGGAAAACTCGTTAACATTCCTGTATTTATATTGACTGTACTTTATTTTTCATACATCTTATTTTATCTTTGTCATAAAACGCTCGATAAGTTTTCCATCAGTTCCATTTTTCTTTTTAAACAGAAAAATATATCAAGTTTAAATCGTCAAGCGAGAATATCAATTACATAACTACCTTTTTCATGTAACAACGAATTCAATAGGCAATTAAAATTGAAGAATCACTTAACATAGTTACGGCAACCTTGCATATGCCTGTAGTTAGAATAAATCTCTTCAACGTGGTCACGTTTATGTATGTTACGGAAATTCCGTGAATTTTAATTATCCAAACACCTAGTTTGAAGTTTCGCTCAATTTAATTATAGATTTGTTGATACTAAATCATATTTTGTTTGAAGGTTAGAAAATAAAGCGTCTACGCCTTAACGCTTGACAGAATAAGATTTTCACTTGGTTTTCATTATACATCATTTTTTTTAACACCTGAAATTTGATTTTCTCAACACCCCTATTTTTGTTACCATATGTAACAAAAATTTTAACTCATCCAGTACAACAGGTTATGGAGATTAGTTAAAACAGCTTCCGGGAGCAGTGTTTAAACGTAATGTTGCAGACAGACAATAGAATTAGTGTAATTACTTTAATTACAGAGTAAGTAAAACGCTTGTCATCTATATGCCCTTTTACGCGAAAGGTACCTAGAAGAATACCCACGCATTTTCTATAATATAATCAATATTCTATTTTATCACTACGTATATTATGGGATGCTCGTCATGGAATTTCCAAACATTTTTATACAGCGTGCATGACCTTCCCTGTAAAAAAACTAACCATTATAATCCTGAAAACAATGATGAGAATATACTTTACGACAAAACTTTTTCTTTTCTAAATACAGGCTAATAGCTAATTAAGAGAAGCGTATGGGTTCATGCGTTACCTAACATATTTTTTATTTTATATTATGAATAGGACGCAATTAATAATGTGTAACTAAATATTGTTGCTTTGTTTCAACACAATTGTAAATATTAATTTCGCAAAAGTGGTCATTGCTTAATATTGCTGCGTCAAAATGGTAACATTAAATAAGTAACTGTTCAGTATGCAAGTAATTAGTAAAGGAACGTTTATTACACATAATTGCGTGACACATCATTGTAATTTTCTTGTGGAATTTTAACAGTAAACCATTCTTTGAGGATATTCCAAGCCATATAATTAAATTTAAAAATGTTGTATATTTTATTCTATCCATAATCGTCAAATACTTTTCAAGTAATTCTCGAATTTGAATATCGAAAGTGGTTCCGTTAAGAATTTTGCTCTAGAATTCCGTTTTGTTCACACGTGCGACTTATCAAAGAGAAAATGTTATCAAAATCCGGTTATTACGTCTCAATTGTAATTAAACAAAAAAAAACTCATGACATCATTTAAAACGCAATATGTTATCAGAGTTCGTGTAATTTATTCATAATTTTGTTTTCAGATTTGAAATGAAAACCGATCAAGCTGCAGTTATGGATTCGGATCCTGTTTGCAACGCAGTGTCGATAGGTAAAGGTTTGCTAATGACCCCAAAAACTGTTGAATATCAATATATAGTAAGTAAACATAAAAGAGCGGGATCGACTGGTACAACTGGTGATGAATCGTACACGACTGATGAAGAAGATAATGTTGATATTGACGAGCCCGATTGTTCCATTAAAGATCACGTTACTAGTAAATTGTTTGATAATCCCCAACATGATTTCGGTTACTCGGATATTGCAACAATCACTGATAAAGTTGAACATTTAGGTATTATGCATAGAAATAGTTCGGATAGTTCAGTGTATAGTGATTTAGGCTTAGATAAAACGGAAGAACTTCATAGTTTTGAAAATATACAATATTCGAATTTGTGTACAAATAGTTGCTATAAGCGTGAATGTAACAAAGACAGCAATGATCAAGTTAGTTGGACTAGATCTGCGGTAGAAGTTAAAGAACAAACATTTGCTAAACTACAAAAAGAACTACAAGAGGCGCACCAAGAATTAAAATTGCGAGACGAAGAAGTTAACAGGCTTGGCAGGATACGGCAGGATGTTGAAGCAGAATTAGAAGATTTAACTGCGAGTTTGTTCCAGGTGAGAAAACATAATTTACATACTATGATGTAAATTTTTGAAAGGTTTACATTCTAACGAAAAAAACCTGTTTATTTGTAAACAAGGCGTGATTTGAATTTTATTTCCCAAATTTACATCATGCATTTACTGATAATTTTAAAACCTCATTTCGTTTAATCAAAATTAAATCTACTACGACCTTGTAAAATAACAATAGGTGATGAATTTTACAAAAGAATTTTAATAACTTTTCGAATTGCATTAAGTCCCATCCTACATTCCGATTTGCTTTACTGTGTTTTTCCATATTCAATTAATCGGATTTTTTTAACGGGATTAACAATAAGATTGAAAATGTATAGGCATACATTGAGGTTAGTAGGTGGCTTACATTCCTGCGTAATCTAAAAACAAAAGGGAGAAATTGGTTTAACTCAAAGATAAACGTTTTTAAAAAACTATTTAAATGTCAAGTAGACTGTAAAATGTTAAGTAATTATAAATGGAAGTGAAAACGTAGGAAACGGTGTGAAATAGAAATTTCCTCTTTTATTTTTTGTTAAGAATTATTTCTTAGGTTCAATAACTTCATTTTTAACGTTAAATTATTCTGACAATTATTAGTTAATGTCTCCATGAAATTTGTAAATTAATTTGAGTAAATAAATATAATTGAATGAGTACTTAATTATTAAAGTATTACCACCCTTTCAAGAATTAATTAAATATCTTGAACATAAATATTTGTGATTCAATTTAATTTTTTGGCAAATCAATTTAGGTCAAAAAATACGCCATTTCGTTACGTTGCCAGAATGATATGCAATTTAGTATCTTGAATGTAATGTTTATATGCACGTTAAGCCAAAGTTTCTTCAAAAGGTTTGTGACACATCAGGCAAAATGTACTAATTTTTAATTGCTATGGCAAATATTACGTACTGCATGGAATTTTAACCTTACAATTTAATAGCATTATATGACTCCACAATTTCACACAGTACTTATTGTAACAAATCACTAAGGTAAAAGAGCAAACTTGATGTAAATTAGAATTCTATATTTAAAATATCTGTTAAAGACAAGTCTATAAGATCAACCTGTTCGTTTATTAAAGGTCCTTTCTGTTTATGTTTATAAATTTCCAAAACTTCTAATTTGTCTTTTTATTACAAAAATGAAAAATTTTAATGTTGTTTTGTGAAGTCATAAGGTGATTATTTGCTATTAAAAGTTTGACATAATTTCATTTATAATATAAACAGAATTACAGAATGTGCAGTTCAATTTATAAATACTCGCCAGTAGAGGGGGGGGGGGATTAGTCGAGCCCCTGGAGAGTATGCAACCGTCGACACATATCTTAATTGCAAGCTTCTTTTCAGGCGTTATTTTCAACCGTGTTGACGTGTTTATGATCCGCACCCAGTATTTAGGGCCCTTTTGGCTGTATTAAAAGCTTTTTTTTGGGTAGTCCCAAAAAAAAGTTGGGTGGATCACTATCTCATGGATCGTGCGAACATATTTTAATTACAACTCAATTTTAAATCCTAATGTAATATAAAAATAAATTCAGTTAAAGTATTTAACTGTTTTCCCCAATCATTAACATAAAGTAATTATCTTCTACATTTCCCCAGTTATGTAACCGTAATAACATCCTTTTATTTTAATGCATCTGACGTACTTGAAAGAAAACCGTATTTGCAAATACTTGAAAGGCAAACAGACCTTGAAATTACATAAAACACTGACTTTCATTTCCAATTTTGATAATTGCTTGTCCAACCTTTTTCGATTTAACACAAAAAACAAAAACAATGTCCAAGTCTAGAATGTTGATTTGAAATCAATTTCTCCCAACATTATTCGAATTGATACAAAAACAAAAACACTGTGCACGTCTAGGGTGTTGATTTGAAATCAGTTTCTGCCAACCTTATTCGATTTAACACAAAAACAATCTGCAAGTCTCCGATGATGATTTGAAATCGGTCTCTCCCAACTTTATTCGAATTAATACAAAAACAAAAACAATGTGCAAGTCTAGAATGTTGATTTAAAATCAGTTTCTCCCAACCTTATTCGAATGCATCTGACGTACTTGAAAAAAAACGTATTTGCAAATACTTAAAAGGCAAACAGACCTTGAAATTACATAAAACACTGACTTTCATTTCCAATTTTGATAATTGCTTCTCCAACCTTTTTCGATTTAACACAAAAAACAAAAACAATGTGCAAGTCTAGGATGTTGATTTGAAATCAATTTCTCCCAACATTATTCGAATTGATACAAAAACAAAAACACTGTGCACGTTTAGGGTGTTGATTTGAAATCAGTTTCTGCCAACCTTATTCGATTTAGCACAAAAACAATCTGCAAGTCTCCGATGATGATTTAAAATCGGTCTCTCCCAACTTTATTCGAATTAATACAAAAACAAAAACAATGTGCAAGTCTAGAATGTTGATTTGAAATCAGTTTCTCCCAACCTTATTCGAATTAATACAAAAACAAAAATAATATGCACGTCTAGGGTGTTGATTTGAAATCAGTTTCTGCCAACCTTATTCGATTTAACACAAAAACAATCTGCAAGTCTCCGATGCTGATTTAAAATCGGTCTCTCCCAACTTTATTCGAATTAATACAAAAACAAAAACAATGTGCAAGTCTAGAATGTTGATTTGAAATCAGTTTCTCCCAACCTTATTCGAATTAATACAAAAACAAAAATAACATGCACGTCTAGGGTGTTGATTTGAAATCAGTTTCTGCCAACCTTATTCGGTTTAATACAAAAACAAAAAAAGATAGAACTGTAGAATGTTGATTTGAAATCAGCTTTAAAACAATGTGCAAGTCTAGAATGTTGATTTGAAATCAATTTCTCCCAACATTATTCGAATTGATACAAAAACAAAAACACTGTGCACGTCTAGGGTGTTGATTTGAAATCAGTTTCTGCCAACCTTATTCGATTTAACACAAAAACAATCTGCAAGTCTCCGATGATGATTTAAAATCGGTCTCTCCCAACTTTATTCGAATTAATACAAAAACAAAAACAATGTGCAAGTCTAGAATGTTGATTTGAAATCAGTTTCTCCCAACCTTATTCGAATTAATACAAAAACAAAAATAATATGCACGTCTAGGGTGTTGATTTGAAATCAGTTTCTGCCAACCTTATTCGATTTAACACAAAAACAATCTGCAAGTCTCCGATGCTGATTTAAAATCGGTCTCTCCCAACTTTATTCGAATTAATACAAAAACAAAAACAATGTGCAAGTCTAGAATGTTGATTTGAAATCAGTTTCTCCCAACCTTATTCGAATTAATACAAAAACAAAAATAATATGCACGTCTAGGGTGTTGATTTGAAATCAGTTTCTGCCAACCTTATTCGGTTTAATACAAAAACAAAAAAAGATAGAACTGTAGAATGTTGATTTGAAATCAGCTTTAAAACAATGTGCAAGTCTAGAATGTTGATTTGAAATCAATTTCTCCCAACATTATTCGAATTGATACAAAAACAAAAACACTGTGCACGTCTAGGGTGTTGATTTGAAATCAGTTTCTGCCAACCTTATTCGATTTAACACAAAAACAATCTGCAAGTCTCCGATGATGATTTAAAATCGGTCTCTCCCAACTTTATTCGAATTAATACAAAATTTAACACAAAAACAATCTGCAAGTCTCCGATGATGATTTGAAATCGGTCTCTCCCAACTTTATTCGAATTAATACAAAAACAAAAACAATGTGCAAGTCTAGAATGTTGATTTGAAATCAGTTTCTCCCAACCTTATTGGAATTAATACAAAAACAAAAATAATATGCACGTCTAGGGTGTTGATTTGAAATCAGTTTCTGCCAACCTTATTCGGTTTAATACAAAAACAAAAAAAAGATAGAACTGTAGGATGTTGATTTGAAATCAGCTTTAACCAACCTTATTCGATTTAATACAAAAAACAAACAAGTTGGTGCAAGTCTAGGATGCTTTGAAATCAGCTTCTGTCAACCTTATTCTCGTATATATTGAATCTGTCTCTTAATTATCTATTTAAATACCGCATAATATACAGGATGTTGTATTTAAAAAAAAACAGAAATTTTACAATTAGCCAAAGCTGACAATACTGTAACGCGATTCATGCATTCTAAATTGGCTCCTATGGAAGTTGGTTTTACAAAACACAAGCACAAGCACAGACACGGTCACGAGCACACACACAGGCGCAAGCACGCAAACACACGCAGACTCGCAAACACGCAAACACACACGCGCATGCACGCTCGTACACACCCACGCACGCACGGACGCACGTACGCACGCACACACACAAGCATGCCTGCACACACTCCTACATATGTCTTATGATATAGCCTGCATTGCTGTTAATATACGCTTTAGGTTAACCTAAAACGTGTATTAATAGCGTGCGTGGGTGTGTGTGCGCGCCAACGTGCGCGTGTGTTTTTGTATTTGCGAGTTTTCGTGTATACGTTTTCGTGTTTGCGTGTTTGTGCGCTTGCGTCTGTGTTTGCGCCTTTGTCTGTGTTGGTGCCTGTGTCTGTATTTGCGCCTGTGTCTGTGGCTGTGTCTGTGTCTATGCTTTTGTTTGTGCTGGTGCTTGTGCTTGCGCTTGAACTTGTGCTTGTGTTTGTGTTTGAGTTTTGTAAAACCATCTTTCATAGGAGCCCACTTTGGGTAATTGTAAAATATCTGTTATTTAAATACAACATTCTGTATATTATACGGTATTCAAATGGAAAATTAAGAGACAGATTGAACTTTATACGACACTAAGGTTGGCAGAAGCTGATTTCAAATCAACACCCTAGACTTGCGTCTTGTTTTTGTTTTTGTATTAAATCGAATAAAGCTGCTAGAAGCTGATTTCAAATCAAGATCCTAGACTTACATCTTTTATTTTTGTGTTTAATGTTCGCAGAAACTGATTTCAAATCAACACCCTAGACGTGGTCATTGTTTTTGTTTTCGTATTAATTCGAATAAGGTTGTGAGAAACTGATTTCAAATCAACATCCTAAACTTGCACATTGTTTTTGTTTTTCGTATTAAATCGAATAAGGTTGGGAGAAACTGATTTCAAATCAACATCCTAAACTTGCACATTGTTTTTGTTTTTCGTGTTAAATCGAATAAGGTTGGGAGAAACTGATTTCAAATCAACATCCTAAACTTGCACATTGTTTTTATTTTTTGTGTTAAATCGAATAAGTTTGGCAGAAGCAATTATCAAAATTGGAAATGAAGGTCGACTTCTCTGCGTTTACGTCATTTCAAGGTTTGGTTGCCTTTCAAGTAATTAGCTAATTACGGTATTTTTCAAGTACGTCAGAGGCATTTGAATAGCGAAAGGATGTTATTGCGGTTACATAACTGTGGAAATCCAGACAATCATTACTTTATATTAATGATTTGGGGAAACCGTTAAGTGTTTAATCTTGAATTTATTTCTATATTACTTTAGGACTTAAAATCTGT
The DNA here is from genome assembly GCA_036346205.1 of Vesta saturnalis. Taxonomy (NCBI): domain Eukaryota; kingdom Metazoa; phylum Arthropoda; class Insecta; order Coleoptera; family Lampyridae; genus Vesta; species Vesta saturnalis. The sequence goes on from JARFJB010000438.1 coordinate 2,279,649, forward strand.
TCGCACGATCAATCAGGTAATCCTCCAAGGCTGTACTACCAAAAAAAGCTCTTACTACTACCAAAACAGCCCTATTTACGGGGCGCGGATCATAAATACGTCATCATGATTGAAAATGGCGCCTGAAAAGAAGGCTGCAATTAAAATATGTGTCCACGGTTGTATACTCTCCAGGCGCTGGGATTAAAAACTACACAGAACGCATGTGTGGTGATGGAGCAGTCCCCCCCAATTCTATTTCCGACTACAAAATGTCGTTAGTTGAATCTTTGGCATTCAATAAATATTTAAGGCTATTGGCATTAGTTTTGAAAGCTACTTTGCACTTCTTGTTTTTTTGTAATACGTGAGCTACTTCTTTCTGATATTTTTCGAAAATATCAAATAGGTATGTATTTATTTTCTGTTGGTCCTGTGTTAACTGGGTAATTGTTTTTGATAGAAAATGTGTACCCTTGATTTTTAACTAGTGTCGGTTATATTTGTAGGTTCACCATATTCAGAAAATATCGTGAACTCAAACTTGTTCTGTTCTGTTTTATTTTTATGTTTAAATCTAGAAAATCAATGGCTCTGTTTTGTTCTTTCGCTAGGGTAAATCTAATGGACGCAAGTTGTTAATATTAATTAAATACTCATCAATGAAATCTGATGAATTATCAAAAAATGCAAAATTATCATCAACAGAACGAAACCAAAATACAATCTAATCAGAAACATTGAAGTAAAAAATTTGATTTTCTAAATTATCCATAAAAATATTAGTTAAAATTAGTGAAATTAGACTCCCCATAGGTAAACCATTTTTTTCTTAACAAACCTTATTATCTAATGTGAAATAATTTTGATTAACACAGAGATCAAATGATTGAATTAACTTCATTCTTGTAACTAATTCAACATTATTATTAAATAAAAAAATTATTTAATAAATGCATACATACTAGTAACTTCAAAACTTACAAGCATATTATCTAGTGGTAATTTTATGTTTTATAGTTTATTAATTAGTTCTAAAGAATTCTTAAGTAGTGTTTTGATGTGTACTTTAAATTGTTTGTTATTATGTGGTTTAGTTTATTTGCTAAAATATGATAAGGTGCTTACATGTAAGAAACTAGTGGTCTAATGGACATATTTGGTTTGTGGACTTTTATGAGACCGTATAGTTTTGGTGCTTGTGGTTGTTTGTATAAAACTTGTTGTTTCTCTAAATCTATAAAGCAGATAAATTTTGTAAACTTTGTCTCACATCTTTTTGAAATTTTGTTGTAGGATCTCTATTCAACATTTCTCAATTTTCGTACCAAAACTATACTGTTTCATAAAAATCCACAGACCAATTATGCCCACTAGACTGGTAGTGTCTTACAACCAAGCACTAACTAGTAACTAAACCACATAATAACAAGCAATTTAAAGTATAAATCCAAATACTCTATTAAGCATTATTTAGAACTAATTAATAAACTACAAAACGTACCACTACATAATACGCTTGTAAGTTTTAATGTTACTAGTATATTTGCGTGTATTAAACCATTTTCTATGTAATAATAAATTTTAATAAGTTATACGAATGGAGCTACTTCAATTATTTCATTTCTGTGTTAATCAAAATTAATTCTCATTCGATAATACGATTTATCTACAAAAAATTGATTTACATATGGGCAGTCCAATTTCCACCCATTTTAGCTAGTATCTTTATGAATAATTTAGAAGATAAAATTTTTTACTTCAACGTTTCTGATAAGATTACATCCTAACATAAAATTTACACTAGAGAGAGAACAAAATACAGCTATTATTTTTCTAGATTTAAACGTAAAAGTTAATACAGAGAACAAGTTTGAGTTCTCATGTTCAGAAAACTTACACATACAGGCATTACAATTCCAAATGATTCATGCCATCATAAAACACATAAGTGAGCTGGATATAGTTCATTAGTATATAGATCAATGTCTTTGCCATTACACCAAACAAATTTCAATAAAGAAATATCGATTATAAAACAAATCGTACAAGCAAACGTTACATTTCAAATACAATCGACACTTTAGTCAAGAGTATTCTATCAAAAACATTTACCCAGTTAACACAAAACCGACAGAAAATAAATACGTATCATTTTCATATTTTGGACAAATATCAGTAAAAGTAGCTTACGTATTACAAGTGAACAAGATGTCCAAAGTAGCTTTCAAAATTAATACGGATGTTCTTAAATGTGTTATTAATGCCAAAGATTCAAATAACGATATTTTGTAGCACATTCTGTAATTATGTTTATGTTGGACAAAAATTTAGGAACTTTTGATACTAGATACAGAGAAGACAGTAAATGTTATAAATATAAAACATTTAATAGTAAATAATCACCTTATGATTTCACAAAACAATATTAAATTTTTACATTTTTGTAATAAAAAAGACAGATTATATGTTTTGGAGGCATTCGAAATTTAAACATGGCCAGGAAGTACCTTTAATGGACGAACAGGTTGATCTGATAAATCCACCTTTAACAGTTATTTTAAATATAAAATTATAATTTACATTAGGTTTTCTGTTTTGTCTGAATGATTTGTTACCATAACTACTTGTTTGTTATTTTACTTATATATTTTCTCTTGATAATGATGCATGTTGTATTGAAACGTGTAGAGAAATAAATAATTATATAAAAGAAATTGTGGGATTCCACGAAGTAAGGTTATAATATATTAAAACACAATTATCATGTCACTATTGGCGCACGCATACAAGTTTGTTTGGATAAGTGCGCCAAGTGACTTATCAAACGTGTATTTTACGCTATTTTTTCTATTGGGAAAAATAATTTACAAATATCAACATAATTTGCATCAAAATTAACTAAATCCGTTGAATAGAATGTTTTAGATGTTTGGGTTGGTAATAACCAAATGCCATATTTGGCAGCTCTTTGAATACAAGTTTACGCATGTTTTTGATTAAATATCTAACCAAGATCTAATCAACTGACTTGTCAAAATAATATTACAGCAAAAAAGACACGAGAAAAGTTACCAGAAACGATGCTTCTAAGAAGCTTCTAAACGTACTACAAACGCGTTCTTAGACACACCGTAATAAAAAAGGAATATAAATTTAACATTACTTTTACTTATGTGTTGAACTATTTAAACGTCCATGTATAATATTATTGGATTTGAATTAGTGTGACGCTTTTACGTTGCTATGGACGGTTATGATAGATCAAGGATGGTCGTTGTGATCCCTACTTAAAAATAAGAGTTAGTAAAATTATAAAAAAAAGTTCAAAATAACTGAAAATACTAATGTTCCTCGGGGGTCAATCCAGGTAAGCGGTGGTATCTCCCCAGGAGACCTGGATTCCTCCTGGAGATAACGGCGCAAGCGTCATTGGTCCGGGGATCTCAGTGGAGACGTCGCTATCCAGAGGTCTTCGGCGGTAGTTGGATCGGTGCTGCTGTAATCAGATATTAATCGGCAAACGGGCCACGAGTTGAGATTTAAACAGTTTAAAAAAAATATTCAACTCGATATTGCAAGACGGAGGGAATAAAACTTTATTGATTAAATACAAATGAAAAATAATTGATCAACCGATGGTATAAAATAATTTTATAATTAAACGGTTATGAATAAACAAACTTGGCATAGCGTAACAAAATTACTCACAAAATAAAAATAAATGTAATTTATTAATAAAAAAAATAAACCATCGTTCACCAATTGGCTAACAAAAAAAGATATTCTAACTAAATAAATACGGTAGCAGAAAATTAAACAAAACCAAAAATCAACTCTTAACCGTTTCGCTTGTAATGGGACATATATGTCCCACTTAATATACAAAAAAATTCTAGAGGGAATATTTTGTGTCTGACATTCAATTGAGCGTGTCCACTCGTAGTTTGTGACTCGGCCGACGATTTTCCGCGCGAATTTTTGCATGTTTACCATCAAATATACAGTTTTTTGAAACTCTAAACGATTTTTTTTTATGACAACTGGTTTCGCACGATGGACCGGTAAGTTTTATAACATTTTGATCTAAGGTTAAAAGCTGTGCCACCTATAAAATACTAAAATACGTCGATGGGACACATGTGTCCCACTAGTGGTTTTATATGGGACACATGTTTCCCAGTAGTGTTATTTTTTTTATATTGCAGAAAAAAAAGGCTAACCAATAATGACCTACAGCAAATAGCTGATCATTTATGAAACCAATCTGACTCTGATGAAGAGCCATTTCAAGATAGTGGTTCAGAATACAACCCATCTTCAGGTTTTGTATCTGATGAGGAATTTATTCGTAATAATAACTTGGAAAGTAACTGTTCAAGTGATGAAGAGGAGGAAATAGAAAATGAAGAGGATACATGGGCGATTCCGCTAGTTTTAGATGTTCTGTCTTTTAACGAATTGCTAGAAAATCAACCATTAGATGACCAGCCCCATGTTGTAACATGGGAAGTTCCCAACGAAAATTTTGTGCCCTGTAAATCTCTACCTGATAATGGTAATGCTTCATGCGCTCCTTAGGTTGCACTAAATTGATCTTGCAAAGCATCAGACGTATTTTTGAAAATGTTTGCAATTAGTTTACTGATTTTTATTTCTCAAAATACAAATGAACGTCTAATTGTTTTGAAAGAACAGAAACGCATCAAAACCCTACCGATCCGTTTGAAATCAGAATTGTCTTGGGTTGTTTACACGTCATGAGTTCTAACAGAGTTCCCAACATGCAGCAATACTGGTCAAGAAATAAATCAATGGGAAACGAAGCTTTGAAGCAATTTCTTGAGACCGACTTTTATTGCTTCTTTCAAAGCTTTACTTTAACAATCCGGAATGCTAGTAAGACTTATTACATCGAGGCAGTTGTCTCTTGTCTCAAGAAGACCTTTATGGCGGTACGATCCGAAAGTATTTATCAATCAATCGGCGAGAGTATGACTAAATTCAAAGGGAGATCAGTTCTAAAGGAATATTTACCTCTAAAACTCATCAAAGGTACAAAAATATGGCTGAGGTGTGATGCTGTGACCGGATGTGTATTCGACGTAAATATATGGTGTTAAAGAAACTGACCAATTAAAGGGAACTCTTGGTGAGAGGGTTGTGTCAAAGACCGTCCGAAACCCCAATATTTCATTATGCTTTGACAGATATTTTACATCGGAAAATCTTATGAATAATCCACCGTACCCAGCTGTAGGTTCATGTATGATGAACAGAAAAAACCTGCCAGTATTTAGTAAGAAGCTACAGAAGAAAGGTGACGTAGAAATGCATTACAGTAATACAGGCCCTAAAATGGAAAGATACCAAAGAAGTGGCTGTACTTAGCAATTGTCACCAGCCCGTTATTAGCGAGGTTCAGAGGAAAAATAAGGACGGAACTAAAAGTAACGTCCCATGCCCCGAAGCTGTATTGTTTTATAATCGGCACATGGGAGGGGTAGATTTGGCAGACCAACTTGCAAGCTTGTATGATATCGATAGAAAATCCACCAAGTGGTGGAAAAAAGTTTTGACAAACTTCTACTCACAAGCGTCGTCAATGCATGGGTTTTATTTCAAGAAATTCATCATAAGAATATCCCTCTTCTTCAGTTTATTGTGCCGCTGGTAGAACAACAAATAAATAGTGGAAAGGAAAATGCTTCTATAAAACGTCGCCGCTTGTACGGAAGGCCATCTCAAAGTTCATATTTTTTACAATACGTCGATGACCAATTGAAGGAAACATTCGGAGAAGATGCCACAGTTGCTACAAAAAAAAATAAGGAAAAACGAATTTGTAGTCAATGTAACGTAGCCTTATGTATGAACTGCTTCTCAAGTAATTTACTCTTTTGTTTGTTACCTATCTATAAATATAAAAAATTTTTGTAGGAGATCCAAAAAAAAAGGAATAAACAATATTTAGCCCTTGTATGTTGGAATTATTTTGACCATATTGGCCCCTAGTGGCATACATATATCCCACTGCAAAACCCTAGTGGGACACATATGTCGCTTAGCAATAATTTAAAAATTTATTGCAAATAGTTATTTTTAACAACTTTGCTAAATTAAAGTTGAAAAAACTTTTCGATTACAAAAAAGTCGACGTGAAAGGGTTAAACAAACTAAGTTCTTCTTTTTATGCGGTCAGCTAAAAAATTAGAATCTAAGGTTTATAAGACAAACAAAGAAAAAAAATCAGTTTTAATTAAAAAAATAAAATAATTTGCACGCACGGTTTAAGAATTTGTAATCAAAAAAATTAAAGAATATTGTATTAGTTGGTGATAATTCTCCAAATCAATGATAATGTAAAATATTACTAAAAGAAGAAACGCTGAACGATAACTAGAAATTAGCGACTCAGGTCAAAAGTGAATTTGTAAATGAAACTAACTAGGCTATATGTAAATTATCGTATAATATTTATTCAATCAATTAATTTTAAAAATTAAAGATACCGGGCATTCAAATAAATCTGAATGGTATTTGCACGGGAAATATGTAAGGAGTGGGTTTTGTTTTTTTTTGGTATTTTTGTAACGAACATTTTGTTTCGTTACATTAGTTTAAATATTATAACTTAGCTTAACAGAAATTAAGAAAAATATTTAATTTTAACAAAATAATTACTATTTCATCGTTTTAACAAATCATTTAACTTCTACAAAAGTAATAATTTTTTTGTTGGGGAAGGAAGATGGTGAAAGCTCACCACACCTCGTGTAAAGTTTGCCCATTTATGATTTGAATTTATTTATATTAGCAGAGTTATATAATGTTTCCGGTTGTGTATGCAGTGCTCTAATTTTCACTTTTTTTTGCTTCACAGGATCTTAACTCTAAATCATAAACTTATTAAAACATAAATGAATGAGTGCGGTTCACGCTAATTAATAATAATAGCTTTGTATATACACCAAGTGTCAAAAACTCCCAGGAAGTGAATAGAAATATTTAAATCAAAACACAGTCGTTTTGAAAGATCCAAAAATAGATTGATATCTGAATAGAATTTGTTAATTCATGTAATGCTGTATTTTTATTTTGTTTTATTTTATTGTTTAAATAATTTTCATTACTTGAATGTTCTTAATGGAACAATATGCAGGTTGTTTCGTCACCATGAGTTTTTGGCCAGTCGCCAGGGCGTTTTAATGTCACAACGTTGCTGCTTGATTTGCTTTAAATATGTCAATCCCACCTTTATACCAATGTGCTATCTCTTAAGAAGGGTATCACAAAAATATGTGAAAGAACCACAATTGGCACATAAATTTGATGTTAAAGCAAATAAATTATTTGGATAAGGTGGTGATTTATTAATCACCACGAGTATGGCAAACCAAAGTTATATTTTTTCAACGAACTGGCCTGTATGCTATCAACAAATTTTTTTCTTCAAGTACTGATCGATATATTATATGGATATGGTACATTTCTTGAACTGTTTCTGAGATGATGCTATTTTTTGAGTGCGTGACAATATTTGGTAACTATTTCCATCTGTTTTGATGGAAAAGCTTTAGTTACTTAATTTCTTATTTCCTTTAATATTGGTTAAGACTGAAAAAGAAGATATTACTACTTTTGCGGCTATGATGTTTCATTAGTAAAGAGTGCCTATATAGGGCAAAGACACTATAGAGAATACCTTTTTATACTGCACCTATAGGACGTGTTATGAGATGGCTATGTTTATCAAATTTTTTAAAGAAAAATTACCATTACATCCTATAAAAAAACCGACTAAAAAATTTAAACATAATTGAACCACTTATAAAATATTCCTTTCTTTTTTCTCAGCTTGATTATGTACCACAGCATTCTGTAAAAAAATAAAACAATTTAAACGTAAGGACTGTGTTTTATGTGCACAACGTCGAAAGAGCATGTGTTTCCGTTCACAATATAACTCGGCCTCTAAACCAGCTGTTGACTTGTAGTTTTCGCTATATGATAGCGTATGTTCTCTAGTTGTGTAAAATTCGGCGAGGGCAACAGTGAATGATGCGAACGTATCAATCGGACGCGGGAAAAGAGAATCTCTTAGTGACCAAGAGGTAAATACCGTGGTCCATGGTAAGAATTATGGCCAATATTTATGCACAAATTTTGTAGGGGTTGGGCCATAATTGATTGTTTGATGAAAAAAATCTGAATTCTGTAACTCATAGTGGTTGATCAGCATTTGAATTTTGCTCGAAACTGTACAAATAGAACAATTTTGTTGAGGACGCGGCAAAAGTGGGTCTGGAGAAGGAAAGAAAACGTAGTGCGAACGTCCAGAATTAGGGTAGACAAAGTAGTATGAAATACGCAGATGCTGGGAGTAAAGAGTTGAATGTGAATGGAACAGTGTGGAACGAATAAATAAAAGACACTTACGTTGAAAGTGCATGGATAAGCTTGAAAAACTGTGTTATCAATTGTGTCATGCGGATATGTGGGAGATCGACTGTGGGTAGGCAGAAAAAATGCGCTTGGTGGAATGAAACGGTAAAAAAGGTAGTACGTAAGCAAAAAGATACGTACATGCAAAAAATGAGACTGAGAAAAAGCGTTTGTATAAGGTGTACAGGATCAAGAAACAAAGAAGCGAAGGAGGCAGTGAGAATAAGTAAAGAAGTGATGGCTGTGGAAGGAGAGAAAATGCAGAATGGTTTTGAGGGAAACAAAACATTCTTCTTTGGGCCAAAAATACAAAACGTGGCCCAAAACAGAACGCTGCAGGAGTAATGAGTGCAAGCAACGAAATAGTATGGGACGATTGTGAAGTGAGAAAATGCTGGCAAGAATACTTCGGAAAGCTGTACAGTAGTGAGGAGTTAAATAAGGAGAATGTAGAAGGAATGGTGAAGGAAATTAAGGAGGATATTGGGTTAAATAAGATATATAAAACGATGGGAAAGTTGAAAAACGGTAAAGGAACTGGTGTGGATGAACTCACTGGTGAAATGCTAAAATATGGAGGTGCAAAGCTTATACGAAGATTGTGTAAATTATTCAATGTATGACTTAAGTGTAGAAAAGTTCCAAGTTATTGGAAGAGCACGATCATTGTACCACTGTATACAGGTAAGGGGAACAAGAGTGATTGCAAGAACTACAGAGGAATAAGTCTGCTTAATGTATCTGGGAAACTATTTGGAAGAGTATTGATTGATAGAGTACGAGAAACCACACTAACTAAGATTTGAGATGTGCAGGGTGGCTTCATGCCAGGCAGATGATGTGTTTATCAGACGGTTGCTCCCAGCAGAAAAGTGTTTAAGTATAAAAAGGAAACTTTACTGTGCGTTTGTAGATCTGAAGAAAGCATAATTATGACAGACTGAATAGGGGGAAGCTGTGGGAAATATTAAATGAATGTGTCGTAAGTAAAGGTTTAATACACGAATAAGGGCAGTATATGACGGTAGCCGGGCATGTGTTAGGGTGAGAGGAGGTGTGGGTGAATCCTTTAAGATTGAGCAAAGAGCGCCACAAGACTGTAACGGGAAGGTGAAAAGGGGAGTAGAGTATTTCTCTGTATGATAAAATTGTGGAACAAGTGGACGAGTTGGTACATCTGGGTAGAATGTTCACTGCAGATTGTACAATAGATGGCGAGATTGAACGATGCGTCAATGCTGGAAGGAAAGTGATTGGAAATATGTGGACGATAATGAAAAACGAAAGCACGAGCGTAACTGCGAAATGAACAATCTGTAATGGCGTGTTTGTCCCCTCAGTACTGTAAGGAAGTGAGACATGGGTATATAAAAAATGAGTGCCGCGGGCATGAGATTCCTTAGAAGCGTATGCGGTAAAACGAGAAGGGATAAGATGAATAATGAGTGTGTAATGAACGAGTATGGCGAAGAAAAGACCATGGTAGATACGTATAAAAGTAGTACTCTACGTTGGTTTGGTCACATTGAGAGAATGAACAACGCAAAATTAACGAAGATTATGTAGGCCAAGCTAGAGGTAAGATCGGTCTGATAGGCCGGTGTAAAACTTGGAGTAGAATGTATGATAAAAGAAAGAATTCGCATTCACCCACACGCACGCACACACCGCATACACAATCGAAATTGGTAAATAATGAAGTTGTAGGGATCTCAGGCCCACAATTGATAGCAAACATTCCAAACCATAAAATGTCATTCTTGCCTGTCGAAATTGGTACTTTTGCTCCCGAATGGTAATGAACACTGGTAAACTTTAACAATTAGTTTTTGTCGAACGAGACAATGCCTTTAGTTCTTTCTAAGGAAATTAGTGAAAAAAATAATTTTTTTGGGCGTCTTCGGCCTCAGGTGATGACCAGTAACGTAAAACCGTAACACTTAGTTTTGACCTTCCAGCACAATTAATATTTGATCATATCTTATCTAAAATCATGAACTACTCTCCAAGATCATAAAAATCATTCTTGTCCATCAATTTTGGCATATGATGTAAACGTAAGCAATTATTATTTGAAAACAATAATACGTCATACCTTACTACCAAATATTGAGTTTCTATACCATTTACATTCTGGATCATAAACAAAATGTTAAGTTATCTTGAGGATTATCTCTTTTGCAATTGGTTTAATGCCAATTTTTACATTATACTTCATTTGTGAGTATTTATTAATCACGATTTGGAGAATGTATTCAAACTAAATTCATGTTTTATATTATTGAGCCCAAAGTTCGTAGTTGAAATGCTCAAGGTGTGTTGTAAGCTTTTGTTTAATCGTTCAAATGTTGGGCAAGTGTACCTCTCAACGGTATTTATACTATTTTGTATGCAATTGGTTAATTTTGTGAGTTAATCTTACAGTAGAACGATAAAATTTCAGTTGTTTTACATTTTAAAATCTGTATTATTACACTAATGCAAAATCGTATATTACATAATAATGGTGGTAGTAGCCTATTGTTCACCAGTGCATTGTTATGATCACCAGTGAGCGAAGTGATCGAATGTCGTAATTTAAACGATTGCATAATTGTCGTTACCATCCAAGTTGTGTACTACACTTTTTGCTCTAGAAAGTATAACAAGAGAAGAGGAGTGATGTATGAGTAATACGTAACTAGCATTTAGTAACTTTTTTAAGACCATCGAACTTTTTATAGACGTTCCTAATATGTAATGAACAATCCTATAAGAAATAAATGACTACTTAAATGTACTATGGGATTTTATGGTTCACTTCAATTCCCACATTAGAAAACTATTATTCGAACTAAAGTATTAGAACTAGTGACGCCACTGCTTTTGTTGGTTACCTTGAGATAAAACAAATTAACCTAACTTAATTATGTTTAATTAAGGTGTGAAACTGTATTTGATTAACTGAAGTTATTCTTAAACATAAATAATGTTGCTAAACGCTGTGAGTTAAAGGTTGTACTAATATATTTGTGTATTTCGAACTACTGAAGTGATTGAAAATTTTTGCAATTTACCCTAATGGACTAGGTTTTTTTAATAGCTTTACTGCTTTCAATAGATTCTGTGTACTATTTTAGTGGTGGTTGAGGCTTTATTAAACACTTAATTGTTAATATAACTTTCTGTTACTCTACATGAATTACATGTGCTTTAAGAGCCAGCAGATCACTACCTGCATCCATTCTAATGGTGGCAAAACTAATAACGCACATTAAAATAACCTAAAAAAATTAATATCTTGTTATATAACTATTAGAAAAAAAAATGTAATATACCTTTTGTAACCGTAACTCGTCAGTTATAAATGTATTAATAAATTCAAGTTAGTTTTCTTTCAATTAATAAGTAAATTAATATTAGTCAAGTTGCTTTGGTATATGTGAATCCTTGCGATATTGCAGGCTCACATTCCATTAATATAAGTAATTTGATTGTAATCTCATTATATTTTGAATTTACATGAGTTCTACATACATAAAGACAAAGTTTACATCGATTGGTGCTTGAATCTCGATGGCGCAGTTGGTTAGCGCGGTACTCTAGCAAAGTACAGGTCGTAGGTTCAAATCCTACTCGAGATAAACTTTTTATGTATGTATTTAATAAAATTAATAATAATTGTTGATTACATATTTACGTTTGAACTTATTCGTTCATAACAAAACTTATAATAAATTAATATTAGTCAAGTTGCTTTGGTATGTGTGAATCCTTGCGATATTGCAGGCTCACATTCCAGTAATATAAGTAATTTGATTGTAATCTTATTTAATCTCATTATATTTAGAATTTACATCAGTTCTACATACATAAAAACAAAGTTTACATCGATTGAGGCTTGAATCTCAGGTCGTAGGTTCAAATCCTACTCGAGGTAAACTATTTATTTATGTATTTAATAAAATTAATAATAATTGTTAATAAAACAAAAAGTTGTATAAGTGACGTGCAATGAATTAATTATATATAACATCCATAATAATAAATGTTCCAAAGGTACGTAGATTTACTTAATTACATTGATTTCAAAATAACGTCATCATCAAAATCATCGTATCATCTTGTACAGGGTAGTTCATTTTCGACATTTTCTTATGGGAAGTACCCTTTCTGTTACAGATAGACAACAAGTATATGTGGTCCTTCTGCTCGGTTTTAGTGTTAAGATCCAATAGTCATAATCAAGATATCTCTGACCATGACTGCGCAATTAGCCAAAATTGAAAAAATAGCGATTTTGAAACGCTTGAATAACTTTTTTATTTCTAAATGTATCGACAAACTGTAAAAACATTTTTAAGGTACTTTTTTAAGTAGAATCCGTTAGTGCCTTCGCATTTTTAATACCTTCTTAATTTAAAAATATATGATTTAAAGTTGTATTTTTTTATATGGAAACCATAGTTGGCTATGATATTTTGTTTGTGCTTTTTAAAAATATGTAACACCTTTATCCTATTTTAATAATTAATCGATTTTTTTAAGTTTTTCTTAATTGGTATATTTATTAAGGATAACAGTTGACTTAGAAAACCCGATATGAAATTGAATGAAGATATTCTACTCAAAAAAGAAATTTCACTTCCAGTAAAATATTTTAGAGACATTTTGTAATTCAAGTAAGTTTAATTGTAATGTTGTTCATGTGGAATGGTGACAAATTATAAAATGTAAAGATTGAATATAAAATTATCAATTTTTGCTAATTGCACAATAACGGTCTGAGCTATCTTGATTATGACTATTGAATCTTAATTAAGATCAAAATCGAGCACAAGGACCCCACATTACTTTTTGTCTATCTATAATAGAAAGGGTACTTCCATAATAAAACATCGAAAATGAACCACCCTGTACAGTATCTGTTGTAAGCTTCTGTTATGTAGCGTAAACAATGATTTATGCAATATATTGCTAATTTAAATTATATTCAAAGTGGTTACTTAATCAATTCTTTACTGAATAAACTGTCTTCGACAGAATGTATTATCTATAATATTTACATACAGTTTGTAGCTTCCTCAGACTCCCTATCATAAAAAGTGTAATTTGAACTTCTTTGCAATAATGCAAATTCAAGAACAAAACAATCGCTAAATGATTTATCTTGACTTTATTGACAGTAATGTTACTATTACTCAAATTGCTTGCTTTAAAACATTAGAATTTATTTACAAGTCTATATAACCAATCATGCCGGTCCTTAAGTAAATACGCAAATAAAACAATGAGACAAACTACGGTGCATATAAAATATATCAACAGTAAAATTGCACAGGTGATAATAAGGTAACTACAAGAACAAAAAAAAAAAACAGGCAAGAAATTTACAATACACAATTGCGCACAATTACAATTAATTACATATAACGAGAAATTAGTTCGCAGGCAAACAATTCTACTTGAACAGACTGAATCAAAGATAAAAAAACTGATTAAAACAAAACCTTACACGAGTAAGTGCAAATAAATAACCACGTGACCTATACACAAGCGTGAGTGACTGCGAAAAAAATACAGTGTCTCTTTCTCAGGTTACACATCCATCTATACAAAACAAAAACAGTAAAAATAGAATTCGAGGAGCCTTTTACGGTCATCTGGACCCGTGAGTGTAAATCAATCGGTATTGCCTATAAACAATTATAACCTTTCTACGTTTGCGCACGCAATCTCTGTCTATGCAAATGTAATCAAACAGAAAACAATGCTAATTCGTCCAAATAAATGAAGGAGGGAACCCTGTTCTGACGCTAGCCCTTTTATTGTAACAGATATCAACTTTATGCTTGATTTTTAATACGTTACATAGGCTTGTAGAATTATTTGCTACGAGAGCTTTAATTTACATTAAAATGCCTACTTACGTTTTCCTTTAATTGTTCACAGACACAAATGGTTAACATACGTGGTTTAACTTCAAAATGGTGACAGTTATTTACAGATTAATATTTGTAAAACACATTAAAATTAACACTCAAAAGAAAGACAAACTCGCGTTGGTTAGTTCAAAAGAAAATTGTACACGAAAAAAATAGTAAGACAGACTGTTTACAATGAAGGTATCAAACAATCAGACCGATCTTACTCAATCGAAACTCTGTCACTGCCCCTGCACCTCCGACTTCAACTAACTATATCTACCCACCGACATCAACCCCTCCGTTTTTAAAAGTAATGAAAACAAAAATTTATTACGTGGGAACATTTTTCACATTCATTACTATACGAAATCTTAATTTTAAAAATACGCATTCGTCTGCAGAAAAACCTATATCTAGTATCAATTCATTATCCCTCTATCCATCCTCCTAAGTGTTCCTGAGTGATTTAGCACGATAGGCCTTATTTAGCCTGTTCAGGTCCACAATTATATTTGGATTTGCGGTATGTTCCGACGTAATTAATTATTACATTTATGCAGTTTAAAGCAAGTCATACTCCTTAATTATAATTATTTTTAAATATAAGGTAGGCATTCGATTTAAAACTCCGTTTAACCTCAAACATTATACTTCATAAGCTTCGTTTTATATCTTAATTTAGTGGAAAGTGGTAAAATGTTATTCAAAATTTTCGTTAAGTTTAACTTGGTTTGAAAATAAATAGAGTATACTTGTTTGAAATACTGCAAGATCATATTAAAGAAATGTATGGATTTTACAAAATCATCGCCTTACATATGCAATAATTTGTAATATTTTTTTGACATTGAACGCAATACCAAACAACTTGGTTGAGTGTTATCAAATTACGAATTTTTCATTTAACTATTTTTTAAATATACAGGGCGTTCAAAATGATGTCGACGCCATTGGTAACTTTTTTTATTATTGTAGGCACAAACTCGATTAATTTACCAAACTCTTCCATTGATTAAAATGATAAAAACAAAAAACGTTGGTTTTCGTGACACTCATATTTATTGATGGAACATCCCGTATATAATTGATAGGAAATTGAATTTAAAAAATAGTTGTTTTGCATACTTTTTTTTTTAAATCTGCCAATTAACAAAGAAATTTGAATTTTTCTTTTCAATTTAGCAGGGCAAAACTTTGAATAAAAAATACTAACATATGTAAGTAGTCACTAATAGTTTATTGGCTGCGTGGCAACATTGTAATAAGCAATTTTTTTCTCGCATCAGCCGTTAATGCCATTGTGATGTGTATAAAAAATACAATGTTGCTGTGCAAACGCTAAATCATGGGTAACTTCATACACATGTTTATGCATTTGCTTTTATTTTGCATTCAAAGTTGTGACCTACTACATTGAAATGAAACATTCAATTATTATTTGACACTTTTAAAAAAGTGTGCATACCTGCAATCATTAAAAATTCGATTTTCTATCATTTAAAGTAATAATATACAGGGTGTTCCATTTAAAAAATGTTCTTTTTGGATTATTTTCCCTGCTTTATATTAACCAATGAAATGTCAAATTTTATAATTCAGACCAATTGGATTAAAATATCAGCGACTATTGCACTAGAGAAATAGTCACTTTCATTTTGTGTACCTGTTTTTTGTATTTTTGTGTTCGGTTAATAAAATGTTTTCTAATTTTTATTCTGAAATTAATTTAATTTACACGGGAAATAATATTCCTAAATATAACACTCCTTGATAAAGACTCTGCTATTTTTGATGGGTTAAATTTTTCTAATATTTTACAATTTGATGAGACATAATTTTGGCATTAATAGTCTTTGGTTAAAGCCCCCGAGCTAAAGCTTTCGGGTAAACAAGACAAAGTCGGAAAATATGTGAACTAAAAGAACTCTATTTGAAATATTTGAAGCGGCAAGGTTTTTTAACCAATCACACAAAATTTTTATTTCAGTACGTTCACGAATAAAATTTATACTTTGCAGTATTGTTTGTAGTTATGTGTTAATTTATTTCTTATTCTGCATACTCGTTAGTAAAATCTGCTTTTTTCAAAGCAATATTGCTAGTTGTATTTGTAAAAATAGGTATGTATAAATATTTTAGCTAACATCTTATTTTTAATAAATGGTCTTTTAGGTTAGAAATATCGAACCTAAATCGAAGAAAAGTATTCATTCCGAAGCACGAAACATTATTAGTAATGTGATTGAATTCTTTGATAGACAAAAAGCTGCTGGTGAATGGAGTTTTCCTTTGGAGAAGGCCAGCGAACTAGCTGTTGCTGCTGTCGGTATATCGTTACCAACTATAATGAGAATTAGAAAGGAAAAACAGTTATCTGAAAAGCAGTTAATAAAATCACCTTCTAAAAAGAAACGAAGCGGAGGATCAAACAAATTAGTTTTTGATGATTGTGACTTAGGCATTTTAAAAAGGACCGTCGACAAGAAAGTTCCAACAATAAAAATATTGGTTTATAAAATGAAGGACAAAGTAAATTATACTGGTGGGGAAGATACGCTTCGAAAGCAATTACTAAATGTAGGATTTAAATTTAAAAAATGCCAAAAGAAAATTATCGATGGAACGCTACGATATCGTTGGTTGGCGTTCTCGTTACTTACGCAAGCTGCGAGAGAATAATGCTCTAGGAGAAAACAAGAAACCGACAACTTTTTTGGATGAAACCTATATCCATCTTTCATATGGTGTCAGCAAGTGTTGGCATTCTGACGAGCCTGGAGTATACCGAACCGATAGATCAGGTCAACGATACATTATTGTACACGCAGGTGGTGCCTACGGATTTGTGAATATTGGGTTGTTAATATTTAAATCCAAAAGCAAACCATGATGATATAAACCAACATAATTTTATGCAGTGGATGGAAAAAATTAATTCCAAATTTACCACCTAATGGTATTGTTGTAATGGATAATGCGCCATACCATAGTGTACAAATCAATAAACCCCCAACCCAAACTGCACGAAAGCAATATATTCGTGATTGGCTTGAAAGCAATAGGGTGTCTACTACCAGTGAAATGCGTAAGGCTGAGTTAATAACATTAGTTAAGGCACAGAATCAAGCTAAGCGATATTATGTTGGCGAATTGTTGAAGAACCATGACCACACTGTAGTACTTTTACCACCCTATCATTACCACTTAAATCCCATCGAGTTGATATGGAGTATGGTAAAACACAAGGTGGCAATGCATAACGTCGATCAAAGTGGCCTTCAAATAGAAAATTCAGTGCGAACAGCCTATGCCAAAATAAGCCAATCAGATTGGGAAAAACATTGCACACACGTCGATCATATAGCCGAAGAAATGTGGCAGGGAGACGGATTTGTGGATCAAAAAGTTGACAAATTGATTATCACCATTAACAGTGGGCTATCTGATGTTGACACAAACTCTGACGAAGAAGTTTCGGACAGTTATTAAAACTTTAAATTTATAATCGTTGCTTTGCATTTTGTAATAACATTTTTTTTTGTATTTGTGGTCGGAGATCCATACACAAACGTATTATGCAGTTTTTAAAATTTTGTAATAGCATCCATAATTTTTGAATTTCTTGTTTTGTAGTAACATGTTATGCATTGTTTTATATACATACTTATTTTGTAATAACGTTTATTAAATTTAATGGATTCGTTTGTAGTGGATAATTATTTGGCATCAACAACGCCTTTATTAATTCCATCTACCGTTAGAGCATTAATTTATGTCCAGAACAAGATACTTTCCACGGCCTATAAAATCAAACTTTACTTCTAGAAATTTAAAATTTTATTATAATAAAAGTTACATTTATTTAACAGTTACAGTAAAATGGATTTTTAATTCTAAATTATGACCTCCATTATTATTTAAACCAGCATCTATTCGTTTTTTCATATTGTTACACATTTTTTAACTGGTCTTGATTAATGTTTTGAATCACAGCTCTAATTGCATTTTTTAAAAATACTGGACCTAGTATAAATCTTCTTGACATGGCTACATGTACACCAATTTTTGTAGGATGTAATGGAGCTTGTACAAATTCACCAGGAGCCTCATCAGACCAAATCGTATATTGTATTTTATGACATTATGTAATCTGTTAAATAAAACCACGCTTCATCACTAAAAAATTACATATCTGGCATTTCGTCATTCCTCAAATTGTTATTAAACCACTGGTGTAGTTCATGTGTGTCTCATAATCAGACATTATAGTTATTTTTTATGGACGATAATGTAACTTTTGTTTAAGTACTTTTCGATACATTCTATTATAATTGCCGTAAATTTTTTAGGAATACGTTCTTTGCACACTCTTATATCAACCACATTTTCAGTTAAAACAGACTATGTACAGATGATTTATCCTCTTTAACACTGCCTGTACTTCGAAACTGAATAAATCCATTCACCATTTTCATTCTGCTGCCTATTTCGAAAATAAGATTCCAACAAAAATTGGTTTTCTTGCAGAGAGTAGGACATTGCTTTACTTATGTTAAACGTTTTTATAAACAATGAATCTTAAGAAAGGCTAATTAAACAATAATATTAAAGACAATAAACGAATAAAGAAAACACTGAAAATAGCTCTCAATTCCCTAATGCATTACGCTAAAAATTTCAAATACAAGCTGCTAATTTCATGGTATGGACTAAAGTTTTGATATTTCTAGTAGAAAATAATATCGTCTGGACATCTATTTATGCTCTCTACGTTTCAAATATTTAAATTTACCGCCAAAATACTTCTTAACCTGAATGTACTCTGAAAAAGACGACAGCGCTAGTTCCGCCCTCTCAGTTATCATGTTTGCTTGGGTCTACTGTATGATACGTTAGGTACAAAAGTAATAAGCAAAACTTTAATTAGAACCGTTGAGTGCAAATAAGCAAACTGTACTTAATTTATAACTAAATAAGGCCTACAGGTCGTAACATTAATTAAATTTAAACTTTCACTCAAATGTGTTAAAAATAATTAGTTTGAATTTATTAAATAATAATCTTCGAGTTTTCATAATGCCGAAATGATACATTATCAGATGAGCTTAAAAGCCGAAATTTCCCGCATTCGTTTAAAAAAATTAATTTATCAAAGTTGAATATTTTTCCTCTTCCGGTTTTACAATTCTCACACAATGTTTTTGTAATAATAACACTTGATGGCATAGGTTACATATGACTTATGTGGTGTACTGTATTTTACTCCTAGAGCCGTATGAAATATGAAACATAAAAATGCAAAAGTAAATATATGAATTTAGGGTAACTTATGAGCGGTATTTACAATTGTTATTAAATTTAGTGAACTATTTATACTGAAATTTTTCGTGCTTGTGTACACAGCTCTTATGAACTAATTCCAATGCGAAGTTTATATACGTTTTCAGGATGGTGTGTCTTGGTTCTATTACCATATAGTTATATTCATTATAGTAAAAATATTAGCGAGGACTTAATTTAATGGACCGACACGAATGTCAAGGGCCCGCAAATTTTTTTTAATCTAAGTTGTGTTTAGAATCATGGCCTACTACTACATATGAATTAGGTAAACATGTGATGTAGCCTAGAGAAATTCAAATGTAATTTATAAACTAATTTTAAACTTAATACGAAAAAATACAAAACTTTGCAGGTCTTTTTTACTAAAATACAATTGTAGGTTACTGCAGATGGCCATGAATACTTAAAGTTTTACGAGACAATAGCATGTTATTCGTCTACCTTGTAATTTTCATTAATAATTAATTACATTGTTGACATCAATTTCATGTAATATATGAAATTACGTTTTTTTACAGAGTGCTATAATCAATCAATTACTAACATATTTTTAAAGTAATGTATTAATTAATATCATTTAAATTACTTCTCGTTGTTGCATAATCATTTTCTAAAATTTCCGTTCACTAATTTTATGCATCAAATTTACACTTTTAATTTCAATAAAATTTACCACTAGATTTCACTGCTAAAGTTTAATTGTGAATAGATCTGAAACAATACTTAAGTGATTAGTATAACATCAGTTTGTTTAACCTTCTTTGTGTCAGTTGATACTTTTCTGTGCTAATTCTTCCAATAGGATGAATACTCGCTACGAGTGATAATTAAATATATGGATATTCTGAGTGTCATCCGACTTTATCGCTGTAGCTTGGGGATTCCTCCTATAATTTTTAGCCAAAAATAACCTATTCACATATGTCCTGACGGGATAGTTAAAAAGGTTTTCAGATTTCATTTTGTTTAAATAATGTAGGCAAGTGTATTGTTTTTGGGGCATGTGAAGTAGCTCCTTGACAGACATTTCGCAGTTCCAGTTTAGTTTTAAAGAGTTTTGGAGTTCTTAAATAATTAAAGATTTCCGGTGATTAAGGGTGTTCAGAACACTGCGTATGGTCCATATAATTTTCCATATAAATTTAAACAAAAAGTATTACCTAAATTGGATCAAAATTTTATGAGCGATAGATATCGATAATATTTACTTCCTACCAAATTGATTTTTTTTCAGTAATGTCTATTTTTATGATAGAGGAATAGAATAAACTTACTGAAAAGTTAGAATGTAATTTTATTATTAATTAGTGCGTTATGAACGTATTTATTTTATTAACCCCCCCCCCCCCCCATATAATTCTTTGTTGGTACTCTTCAAACGTATTACACATCTTGGTTGAATCTGGTATATGTTATGTAATGGAAGTACATTCGTTTCTGTTTGTACGTACGAAAGCCAAAAAGCTATTATTTTCTGCATGCTTACCCTAGAATGCTGTCTATCTGTAGGTACACTGTCTAAAATTAAATAGCTTATCGATAATGATATTACACCATGAAGTCCCAATATTGTTGTAAAACATCAACAAACTGTCCCATCAGTTAGTGTTAGTTTTTGAAAAATGTGTTCTATATGCTACCCAAAAGCGGAAAATAAGAACTATAATATTACAAAGGGTATCAAAAATATTTTGAATTTAAAATGTGAGATCTAAGCAGAAGCTGGACATCAAAAATTGTCTGTGATAATTGCGCGGTACGTTTAAGATGTTGAGTAAAAAGTGAAAAAAGTTCATTGCCATTTTTCTTCCAATGATTTGGGGAGTATCCTTACGTCATCCCGTCGAATGATATTTTTGCTCTATAACCACACTAAAATTGGTTTTTCACAGAAAAAGAAGAAATTAATAATATATCGTGACAATTCACTTCCTTTTCAACGTAATACAGATGTTCCGGCTTCTGCACATCTATTAGAATATGTGTTTAGAAGAGCAAACAGAAGTGGAAGAACGGGTTTCCTCTGACAGAAATTTTACAGATTGAGGATAGTCGCAGGAAATTCATAAAATTACGCAAGAAGAACTCAACGATCTTGTTCCAAATGCCGAGGCTTAAGACAATGAAATCTCCTTAAAGAAAATGTCAAAATAACAATTTTTAGAGATCGCCAAAAACACTTAGTACCCTTTTTTGATCAGCGAGATACTTTAGGAACATGTAAAAATATTGATGGGCTTTTTGGTGCGCTTAACATAAATCATATTCCAAATGCAGCACCATAGGTGGTTTATTGCAACTCCTAATAAAATAGTGAATGCATTTAAGACACATTCCTGTCAAGTATATCGTCCGTACTCAGATATGACAGACCACACTTCCGAATTTAACAATATACCAATTTACAATCCGTCACTATTGACATGGCCAAAGAGGCCATATCAAGGTTAATATATAAACAAACATCTGGTCATGATTCATTTCCAGCGTTTCTAGTTAAAGATTGCGCCAATTCCTTTGCTGAACCATTGTCTATAATTCTTAATTTGGCACTGAAGACCCATTGCTACCAAGATATATGGATAATTGTTAGAATCTGTCTAGTTCTAAAATCAGGTGATCCATCTGATATATAGAACTATAGACCTATAAGCATTATTTCATCTTCCTCTAAGGTGTTTGAAATAATTCTGTTCAACTTCATTTATAAATCAGTTAAAAATTATATTTCTGACTATTAACATGGTTTCACGCAATGCGGGTCAACATTGACTAATCTCTCATATTTTTCTGAATATACGTCACATGTGTTAGATAATCATGGACACGTCGATGTTATATACACTGATTTCTGCAAAGCGTTTGATACTATTGATCATAATCTGCGGATTAATAGACTAAAAAAATTCGGTTTTAGTGAATCTTTAACACGATTATTTTTGTCTTATCTGTTGAACCGCTCCCAGTATGTTTACTATAACAGCTACACATCGGACCACTTCATTTGCGACGTCAAGGGTACCTCAGGGGTCTAACCTAGGTCCACTTTTATTCGTTATATTTATGAATGATATTACTACTGTAATTTCATGTAAGTGCTTGTTATTTGTGGATGACATGAAAATCTTTTCTCATATCTCCTCTTTAGATGACTGTTTGAATCTACAACAATTAAACTGTATTGATAGTTGGTGCTCAGTAAACAGATTAGAACTAAATGTCAACAAATGCAAAATTCTATATTTTTCTCGTAAGCGTAATATCGTTTCTCACGACTATTCCATTAACTTTTTCCTTTGCATCGTGTTACAACCAAGAAAGATTTAGGTACTGTGTTTGATCAGAACTTGATTTTCTCGTATCAGAGTCACTGCATTTGTGCATCATCTGCTAAAGCAATAGGTTTTCTTATTCGTAATAGTAAATCGTTCAAAAATATTCACATAATTTTTGCATTATATTTCGCTCTGGTGGCGATTTCAGCGATAAGCATGGTGAACGATTTCATTAAGAAATCGTTGAATTGGAGAAAAGATATCGTGGAAAGCGTATTTTATCAATGTTGGTGGATTATTGCTGGAATCTTCGACGAGGGAGTAGTACCGCATATGTGCGTCAAGCAAAGCGACGAAAAACATAATTTTTCTTGCCTTAATTACAGCCACAAATAGTATATTATGATACAAGCGTGTACGCAAACCTTTAAAGCACGTGCGACGAGTTTAAAACACTTCGTGTCATGCGCTATTTTATATTACAATTGCATCACAATTCGAGAAATAGAACTGAAATCCACCTACATGAACCTGGCACCCCACATTAAAATAATGAAATTATTCTGATTGCATCTGATTTATAATAGTTTGCACCCGTTTGTACCACATTTTTTACCTTTTATACCTCAAGGTGTTCAAATTTAACCCGGGGTTAAAAAATGTTAGCACCCCACTTTTGAATATTTTTTATCGTTCAAGACGGTATTCGAGAGAGGATCGTTTGTACCTAATTGTACCATTTTTCCCTTTATTTGTACCGCAAGGGGTTGGTTTGTAGTGAATTTTCAAATTTTTTCAAGGGTCAATTTTTTCATTTAAAGAGATTTTCAAAATTAGGCAGCGGATACTGTTTCGTTTTCGTTTGTACCGGTTTGTACCACTTTTTTTTCCTTCGTATTTCAAGGGGTACAAATTTAATCAGTGGTTAAAAATGCCAGCACTCCACTTTAATATTTTGTATCGTTCTCGACGGAATTCGAAAGGGCATCGATTGTACTACATTGTACCATTTTTTCTTTTGTTTGTACCTCAAAGGGTTGTTTTGTGCTGAATTTCCAACAAATTTTTTTTCTCGTTTATAGAGATTTCCAAAATCAGCAAGCGGATACTGTTTCGTTTTCGTTTGTACCGGTTTGTACCTTTTCTTTTTCCTTCGTATGTCTAGGGGTACAAATTTAATCAGGGGTTAAAGATCGTTCTCGACAGAATTCGGGAGAGCATCCATTAAACTCCATTGTACCATTTTTGCTTTGTCTTGGTACATCAAGGAGTACAAATTTAAGCAGGTGTTTCGGTCAAGTTATGTCTTATATATATATATATATATATATATATATATATATATATATATATATATATATATATATATTAAAAATCTAACCTTCCAACCTACAAAATGGAAATTAAAAAGAAATGAAATAATTTTAATTTCAATTTTTTTAGATAACTATGCAACATCTTTTTTATACATTCATAGCGAAAACAGGCAACATTGTTAAAACAAAAACAATAATCTATGTCAGAATGGCGTTTAAAACTTCATTAATAGGCATAAATAATGTTAACGTAAAAATATTCCAAAACCGCCCGCTTCTATAAAAATATCGATAATACATATTCTGCATTTTCAATCATTTATTTAGTTTTTACATTTATTTCGCTTTACATTAAACAATGTTATAAAGAAAATTTATGTAAAATTAAATTTTCTTTAAAAAATACGTCTACCCTCAAAGTCTACCTTAGGAATTTTTTCCGGCTAAATTGAGCGTCGTTTCAAAAAATTTTTAATCTATGTGTTTAAAGTCTACATGTAGGTATTTTTATAGCTTTGAAATATGTAGCTGTTTTAGAAATATTTGATTAAAACCAATGGCTGACCCTAATAACCCCCCCCCCCTTCTCGCAGCTGGATTTAAAATCTAATCAGCTCTAAGCCAAATGAAAACAAGCTTAAATACAAAATTTTAAGTACGTAGGTATTTTTGTTCTGGATGTGGATACTAACATACATCCATACACACACGCACGCCCTTCCAGTACCCTCCCTCCCGCTCAAAATATTAAAGTGGGGTGCTAGCATCTTTAACCTCTGGTTAAATTTGTACCCCTTGAAATACGAAGGAAAAAAAAAGTGGTACAAACCGGTACAAACGAAAACGAAACAGTGCCCGCTTCCTGATTTTGAAAAAAAATTGGAAATTCGATACAACCCAACCCCTTGAGGTACAAACTAAAGGAAAAATGATACAATCCAGTACAATCGATGTTCTCTCGAATTCCGTCGAGAACGATAAACAATATTAAAGTGGGGTGCTGGCATTTTTAACCCCTGATTAAATTTGTACCCCTCAAAATACGAAGGAAAAAAAAGTGGTGTAAACCGGTACAAACGAAAACACCTTCAAAAATATTTGGAAATTTAGTACAAACCAACCCCTTGAGGTACAAACAAAAGGAAAAATGGTACAATTAGGTACAAACGATTCTCTGTCGTATACCGTTGTGAACGATAAAAAATATTCAAGTGGGGTGCTAACATTTTTTAACCCCGGGTTAAATTTGAACACCTTGAGGTACAAAACGTAAAAAATGAGGTACAAACGGGTACAAACAATTATAAATCAGATGCAATCAGAATAATTTCATTATGGGGTGCCAGGTTCATGTAGGTCTTAAATCCATATTTCAAATCAGCATTTTAGTTTTGAATTTGTATCATTTCGGAAAGTATCCTATGCAATGACGTCTGGAGATTGGTTAGCATTTGTTGTTTACGTTGCTATGTAGATTCAGTGTTTGTTTAACATAAAAATGGTACTGTTTATTATATCTCACTAATTACACGTATAAATTACAAATACAACTATCTATAAAAATGATGACGTCATTGTTTCTATAGCAAATTTAAAGCACTCCACTGTTTTAATGTTGAGATTTCACAAGATTTTTAATTTTTTAAACAGGTATTATGATGCAAGCGCAATAAAAAATTATTTTTATATTTAATATATTCCTTTACACAGCAATCAAGTATTTTTATTTCAGAAATACAAGTTATTTGTTGTTTAGCGTTATTAGAAAGGGATATACAACCATTATCCCGAAGTGAAACGTGATCACGGGAAAAGAAATACTTTTAAGGAAAAAAAATAAGTGTATCGTCAAGCAAGTGGGTGAAAAAGACAAAAAGGGGCGGCTCTGTGAATTAACAGAGGGGTGGGCCTTGACCTGCAATGTTCGCTTATGGACAAAGTGACGATCGCCGTGTGGACAGTGTTACGCGTTCTGGGATTACTGTGGTTGTGTTTATAATTATCTACCAAAAGGGATTATGGCAACTTTATTTTGATATAATTAACCTCGAAAATTAAGCAATAATTATTTTAATAAGTTTAATAAGCCTGATCATTGTTGTTTGTGAATGAATGTTAAATTCCGCTATTTAACTTGTGCATTCGTGTTAATTACATCGAGATTTAAACATTTATTCATATTATTCTTATTTATTTTGCGTGTTCTCTAGATATTTTTGGCTCAGGGACTTGCTTAAAAAAAAACGAAAATGTATACATTTTAATGGATTATGTTTGATGACTGTATGAAAGTGCAGAGGTTTTATTTATTTGTGAATATTTTCAATTTATATTATTTTTCTTCTATATATATTATAACAACCATCTTCACCATTTCAGGAAGTGTAATATTTTAAATGGTGATTCTATTATGCAAAGGGTTACAGTCAAAACATAAAGTTCATTCCAAATTCCACTTTAATTAGTTTTAGTAGTACAGCTTGAAATACAATAACCATTCTCAAGTTGTTTGTGTGATTAGTCCTTTAATGCCATTGAGGAACTTTTATAAACCGGAATTTCAGAATTCTCAGAATTATTTGTATAATTGAAATACGAAACTATATGCAAAGCAACGTATCCTTCAGTAACCATTTGTTAGTTATTTGTAAAATAGTGTATAAAACGCTACCACACTAAGATTTTAAAGATGGATTCACATGTAAGTTTATCGTTTATTTAAGCATAGGGTATTAAAATTAATAGGATACTATTTAGAGACATTCAATTTAATGATTCATACTTTAACGTAACCGATAAGCCTATGTAAATTTTACCGAAAAAGCCAAATCACAGTGGCGCCAGTGATACTCTTTATCGATTGTAAGTTTTCTTGTATCGGAAGTGGAAGGGTTTAGAATCATTCTTTAGCTACCTTACGTCTTATAACTGTCTCGCCCGTCTTTGGTGAGTTCAGACAACCACCCACTTACTTTATGGGCATAATCGACGCTTAGTACGGTGTTAACGTGTAACAGACCTACTCCTTGATTACATCACTCAGTTGATCGTAATATGCAACCAAATATATTTTCGTAATCAAATTTTCCAATTTAATAAGTTCCATTCAGACCTTACGTAACAACGATTGTTGAAATATTCACTTATGATAATTTTACTTTTTAATGTGAAATACGTATTTGTTATATTCATGGTATTAATCCTCTTCCAATGACTATTAACCAAGAATTTGTTTACCACTGTTTATGTCCCAACATAATTGCAAACTGCCAGAAGATGGCTGCCACCGTAGTTGACAACATCTCATTTTATTAATTATTATTTCAGTGTTTTTTCGAAGGTTTAGATAAGTGAAACGTTATTATTAGTTGTTTATTGTGATAATGATTATAACTTAAGTTTTATAATGGTGCGGTAGTGCGTAGTATGTAGAAAAATGGACTATTTAAGTCGTTACCTCACATTCATCGGTAGGTAAACAAACCATAGACGTAACATTAATTATTTGCAAAGACCTCTAGTGGGCAAAACTTAGAAAATTCATATTTTGTCTGCTTATTAACCCGACTTTTTAATAAAAAATACATGATATAACCGTTGTTTTTAATTGTCTATTTTTTGGTTACATTGTAGTTATTAATAACCATAATACCTCCAGAAACGTACGCCTATGTCGTCGCCAGAATGCTATGTTATGTTGGAGCAAAACAATTACTTATATATACCTGGGTCTGTTCTTGGTTAATTGTCATTGTACTCTTCATAAAATTTTAATAGATGGATAATTAAGATATAATTGTTATCCTCGAAAATATTTTGCTCAATAATTAAACTATGCAGAAAATAAAATGCAAACTAGAAAGTTACTACGACACCTTAAAGTATAAAGGAACCTGGGAATTGCACGATAGTCTAGAAAGTACTATACTTAACGGAATTTTAGTTTGATATTTAAAAAAGGTATTCAAAAATTCAAAATTTGTCTATGTGTTCGTTTATATAGCTAAGCATTAGCTGTAAGCAGGTATAGTAATGCCCTGTCCATTACTATACCCGCTTACAGCTTATGTTTAGCTACTAGCACCAAGTGGTGAATTTCGCTAAACCTAGGTCCAGTGCCAGTCCCTTGTGAGAGACATTCACTTTTTTCAACAAAATTTGGTAATTGCTAAAAATAACGTGATTAAGTATTAGTACTTTAGATAAGTGTGAGCTATGTTACTGATTTTTAGACGCAAGACCAATTTTAGAGCTTGGGATCTTAGCCGAGAGCTATAAAGAAGGAAGAGTGGCTAAAAAATGTTAGCGTACGAGTAATGTACACTGTTTTATGTGTTCGTTTCAAAAAAACACTGTTTTGCTGTAAATTTTTTGGTAAAATGTGACAGTTGTCATATTTTTGTTATGGACAGGGAGCTGATGCCTGAAAACTTACGTCATAAGGTATTAAGTTGTGTGCTATGAGTTTGAATGCGGATTGCTAAAACCAAATGATAATTCCTTTGTCTTGCGATCAAAGGGGTGCTTGGTTAAAATAAATTTTTCAATTTTTAAAATTGGACTAAAATTTACGCCACAAGGTATAGAGCTGAAACTGTATAATTTGACGTGACAATGGCAGACCTATCCAAAACAGTTTCATAAGACAAAATTTTGGGGACTCTCTTATCTATAAGACAACAGTGAAATCTCAAAAGGGCAAAAAAATACGTCATGAGATTATAAAAAAAATTTTTGTCAAATTGTTTTCTTCGTGTGTAAATCATAATGTATATGTTTAATAATTATTTCTCTGCCAATCTCTGGCCAAAAATTTGAGAATGACGGCTTAAAATTGTAATTATTGAGAGCTTTATGAAACTCACGAGGTATTGTTTAGTGCGGTTCCTGTATACAAACATCTGTCACTGTCTAAGTTCTCTCTCTTGGCCCTTTCAATGTCTTTTATAGAAGGACTTTTATATCTGTCGAATATGGCGTCTACCCGAAGTATGCGAGCAGAGTTAGTTACTGGTCTAAAAGAAACGGCAGGTTTAAATCCAAATGAAGATGTTTCTAGAGAACTGAGAACATCAAGAAATATTGGAGATAATATAGACGTACACGCCATTTGTGTAATATTAGAAGAATCTGCAAATTTTTGTAATACATTATTTCAGAAAGGCACACTTTACAATATTGGGAGTGGCAATGCTGCTAATGCACCAAAGAATATCTACTCAGTGCAATTGACAAAGGCAATACTTTAAGAACTGATTTCATTGATGAATGTAAACAAGGCAACGAAAGATTTAATAATAAGCTACAGAGACATAAAATTTATAAGCTGAAAGGGTTGAGGAAGAGATACGTGCTAAAGACAACAGGATTAAAGAACTTGGTCTAACACGTGGAATATTTGGTAGCGTGTGTTGTCTAGCTGTTGAAAGAAAACTGAATATGGAAAATATTTTACAATACCCTCTTTAGAACTATGATGAAAATTCGCTCAGTTACTTCGCCATTTGGAAAAGCTTACTAAGTCGGAAGACCTGCCTCAAGCGTGTTACGATATTATTGATGTTATGTTTTTACTACATACATTACCAATAAAACTACCTAAAACTTATGGCGACCTATCAACGTATATTTTGCAAAAACTCTTTTCGACTAAAGCCATTCAGATAGACCATATTCGACAGATATAAAAGTCCTTCTACAAAAGACGTTGAAAAGGCTAAGAGAGAGAGAGAAAACTTAGACAATGACATGTCAGATGTTTATATACTGGGAACGCACCAAAAAATATCTCGTGAGTTTTATACAGCTCTGAATAATTACAATTTTAAGCGGTCATTCTCTGATTATTTAGCCAGAGATAAGCAGAGAAATGATGTCCACACGGACATTATTAAACATAAAACATTATACTTTACACAAAAAGCCAAACGTTTTATAAATACTAATGGATGCTCTAAGCAAATAAGTGAAATGAGTTGTGAACAGGAAGAAGCTGATTCCCGGCTGCACTTCCATTGTGAACATATACTAAAGGATGATGTATCTCCGCGAACAGTAAAGGATAATTTTCATAAAGATATTGTTATCAGAACAGGGGATACAGATGTTTTGATTATATTCCTGTCCCATATCGCAAAATCTCATATTGTAAGACCATTTCATGGAATTTGGTTTGATTTTGGAACAGTAAAATATATGTAGACGATTTGTTAATATTTCCCAATTATCAATGAAATTAGGTAAAGCAGTTTGTGAATCTTGACCAGGTTTTCACTCTTTTACTGGTAGTGACTATACTGCTGCTTTTGCAACAAAAGGAAAAATACGTCCTTTTTACATACTCATTAAAATACCACAATATCAAAAAGTTTTTTTTCACTTGTGAAATAAGTGATGAAACAACGCTCATGCTTGAAGAATTTACATGTGAAATATATGGTCAAAACAATTTTCAAGATGTTGACTCAGCCAGAGTACAATTATTTTTTGAACGGAATAAACCAAAAAATAGTTTTAAACCCTTCTCTAATATCAGAAATACAGATTTTGCATTCCTACCACCATGCAAGCTAAAAAGTAAAATATTGCGGTGCAATTTTATTTCTGTACTCTGGAATAACGCAGCTGATCCAGGTCCACTAAAGGGACTTACCCCAGAAACTTATGGTTGGGAAGTAACTGAAAATGGATACAGGCCGATATGGAATTTCGGACAAGATTTACCTCGTACTTTGGAAGAGAATACAGACATTCCCCTTGACACACCAGAAAATTCGGACGATGAAGAATATGGAAGACCTTGCAGTTCAGCTGATTCAGCAAATGAGTCAGAAGAAGAGAGTTTATAACAACCACTCTACTCGTATTTTGCATTTTTAATAGTTGTTAGTTATTTTTGTTTCCTGTCTCATTCTAAACGTAATTAACCTGTCTGATCTGATTAAAATTATTTTTGTCCAACAACAGTATTGTTTGTTCATTGTGCAAAATATGGCAGAAAATCAAAATTTTGAGAACTTTGAAAAACTTGATATACTGATTTGCTTTGGTCAGAGTAATGAAAACGCTGACGCAGCAATAAATTTGTATTTTAACAGGTAAATGTAGTTTCCTTTGTATTAATTTTGATTATTAAGTAACTTTACATCTATGTAGATTTCCAAGAATGGAGACAATCTAGTAAAATGACGTTTTATAGATTAAAAATAAATTTAATTAATTATGGGTCATTTTCTAAACCCAGGTCAAAAAAATATAATAAAAAAAATCGAGAGAATGATGAGGTTACCGTTTTAGTCAGTGTGGATGGTAATCTTATAAGTTCTTGGAGAACTATAGAAAGTAGTATTGCAGTTTCGAAAAAAAGAATCCAAAGAATGCATAAATATAAACCATATAAATTTAGGCTTGTTCAACATCTACATCCTGGCGACGCTGAACGTAGGTGAATATTTTGCAATTGGTACTTAAACATGTTAAATGTAGTACCCAACGTGGGAAGAAATGTCATATGGTCAGACGAGGTACATTTTAGCAATTCAGGTGTTTTAAACCGGCACAACATCAGATTCTGGTCTCAAGAAAATCAACACCAAATATTTCCCTAAAGACAACAAGGACGATTTGTTCTAAACGTTTCCTACTTTATATTAGGATCAAAAATAAAATTTTACATTTTCGATGGGAACTTATTCCCTCCTAGATATTTGGACATTTTAGAAATGGTTGTGCCCGTGTTATTAGATGATATTCCTTTAGTTCGCTTGAATCAAATTCATTTCCAACAGGATTGAGCCCCATCTCACAAAATGCTCAAATTATACGCCCGTTTTTGGAAAACAATTTTGGTACTAACGGGCTGATAAGAAGGCCTCCTAGGTCTTGTCATTCTTAGATTTCTTTTTATGGGGTTACTTGCAAAATAAAATACACCGAACTCAATATGATACATTGAACATTTGACAAATGCAGTTAGGAAAGCTTTTAAATATTTACAAGATCACCTTATTATTGTGCTTAATGTTATAGAACGAATTGGCAGAGTGTATGAAGCATGTATAAGTCAGAATGGTCATCGGTTCGAACATCTCTTTTAGTAATTTATATTAGGCTTGTAAAGTTGTAGGTATCATGTTAAGTTTTTAATTTTGTGTTTTTGCATAAAAACTTCCTAACCCTTAACCTTGTTTTTTTCATTTTGAGGTTAAAAATGCAAAAGAAGTACCACACAATATACAACGTGCCCAAGATAAGGATGAAGAACATAGGGATCTTGAAAACGGTAAGAGATTACGAAGGCGGTTAAATAAGGGAAAAGCTGTATAATTTAGGGCATGTTCACAAGTAGTTTGTAAAAGATTATTATTGTTTATCGTTTCCGAGATTTAAAACAAAATGCGATTTTCGTAATTCCATCATTTATTTGAAAATATTTTTAAAAACCAAAGGTACTTCTTCATTGTCACTTTTTGAATTCTATTAGATGGCGTTTTCAAATTTTGTATTCGACGTTTCGTCTCCGAGAAACCATCATCAACTTTATTTTTATTTTTTTATATCACCGCAACCAACGAAATACCCTGTATTCGATAGTATTTTTTATTACGAATTTAACCGTGTATTACACATTATGGTTTTGAAACTGAAAAATTCGGATTTTTATATTATTTTATATTAGAAGGCTTTGATAAAATAACACTTGTTTAACATTTTGTTGAAAACTGTTTTTTTTATTGTGTTGAGATCGTTGTTGTTATTTGAATTGTACGTATTTTAAGTTGTTTTATTACCATTACTTCGTGATTTGTTTGTTGGTATTGTTTAGTTAATTTATAATTCTAATTAATCAATAAGTGTATCTATGGAAAGACAGAATTTTACAAACGATGAAAAGTTCGACATGTCGACATGCTACATCTTGTACCACAGAAATTGTGTAGTTACTGAGCTGATATATTTGGATAAGTATCCTGAACGAAGGCAGCCTCGTAAATCCCTTTTTGCACGTTTGGAATCTAATTTAAAAGAATTTGGGTCATTTAGAAAACTTGCTCTATCCCGTCAAAAACAATGTGATGACCAAAAAGCTAATACCGTTTTACAAGCCGTTGTTGAAAACTCTGAAGTATCGACAAGACAAATTGAACATCGTACTGGTATAGCTAATTCTGCAGCAAAATTCATTTTAAATAAGAATAAGTTTCATCCATATAAATTTCGAGTTTTGCAGGGTTTTAGACCAGCTGATCAGCAGCGGCGGGCAGGTTTTTGCGAATGGTATACTAGAAAATGTGACGAAGATCTAAATTTTCCTTTTATAATGATTTGGTCTGATGAAAGCATGATATTGGTCAAAACAAAATCCTTACTTAAAAAAAGAATCAAGACATCAACATAGATTTGGATCTAATATGTGGATGGGCATTTTAGGACGAAGAATAATAGAACCTTCTATTTGCCACAACAATTTAAATGCCGAACGATATGTGAACTTGGAAAATGCCTCTAACACTTGTTAACAACTATTGGTTTCAACAAGATGGCGTCTCAGCACATATATCAAGAAATGTACAGGACTATCTGTAATTGCGGTTTACAGGAAAATGGATTGTAACCTACAGTGCAGTAGTTTGGCCAGCCCGATCACCCGATTTAAGTCCGTTGGATATTTTTCTGTGGGGCTACCTGAAAAACCCAAGTGTATGAAGGGAGTTTTGAAAGGAAGAGCAGTTGTTAGTATCGATTATGGCAGCAGTTAATACAATTTTGCCAGAAATGCTACACCGTGTTTTAAATTCTTCAGTAAAGAGAGCTTAAGCACCTGTGTCTAAAAAATAACGGCTACATATTTGAACAGTTATTGTAATTAAGTAACTTTAATTAAATAGGTTTAAAATATTGGAGTTGTTAAGTTTGTACATAAAAAAATATTATCAAATACCAATATTAATCTGAATTTTTCTTAAAAATTAGCTTCAAAACCATAGTGTGTATTACATGGCTAAATTTGTAATAAAAAATACTACCGAATACAGGGTGTTTCGTTGGTTGCGGCGATATAAAAAAATAAAGTTGATGGTTTCTCGAAGACGAAACAAATAATGTGCAATACATGGTTAAATTTGTGATCAAAAATACTATCGAATACAGGGTGTTTCGTTGGTTGCGGTGATATAAAAAAAAAAGTTAAGTTGATGATGGTTTCTCCTAGACAAAACGTGGAATAAAAAATTTGATAGCGCCATCTAGTAGAATTCAAAAAGTAACAATGAAGAAGTACTTTTGGTTTTTAAAATGTTTTAAAATAAATGAAGGAATTAGAAAAAAAAAGAAAAACCCAAAAATCGCATTTTGTTTTAAATCTCGGAAACGATAAACAATAATGAACTTTTGCAAACTACTTGTGAACATGCCCTAAATCATACAACTTTTCTCTAATTTAACCACCTTTGTATCTCTTGCCGTTTTCAAGATCCGCATGCTGTTCATCCTTATCTTGGGCACGTTGTATATTTATTGAAAGCTGAGAGTAAGCTCTATTATACAATAAAAAATACACAGGGTGTTTCATTAAAAAAAAATTTTGGTTTATTACGAAGAAACTGACTTTGTGGGAAAAACTATGCACGCCACTAAATGCTACGGAAAATTCTGTATACAACCCACTTTTCACCATTGCGATAAATTACAAGGCAAAGCAGTTACTAGTGGTGCTTAAAATGTTTGAATTTCGCCCTGTATTTCAAATATGTGGCATCTTTCGTTTCACGCAAAAGTGGAACAGGGTCGCGAAAACCGCATCTTTTTATCTTTGCTTGCAAACGAGATATCCTACAATTTCAATCAAAATGGGACACCCCGTACGTTACTCGTATGCTGACATTTTTTAGCCACTGTACCTACTTTATAGCTCTCGGCTAAGGCTCGAGCTCTAAAATTGGCCTTGCGTCTAAAAATCAGTAACGTAGCACACTTATCTAAATGTACTAATTACTCAATCACCTTATTTTTAACAATTTGCAAAAGTGAATTCCTCTCACAAGGAACTGGCTCTGGACCCAGGTTTAGCTAAATACACCATTGGGTGCTAGTATCAAGTAATAAATTATTTTGCAAGACTATATATTGAAGTAAGGCCTATCACCTATATAATGAAGTATCTACACGTATGCAATATCAATCAGGTATTAATGACTAATTCAATTGCTTTTATTAAATTAAATGATTATCATTTGTTTCCAAGGTCCTCATTTTAAACACTGATTTATTTGATTTTTTTTAGTAAGCAACAGTAAATTACTAAACAAAAGGCTTCCTATCAACATTAGTTAGTAAGAGTACCTTTAATTAAAATATCTTAAAATAACCAAGGGGTTCTGAGGATATATTATCAACAGACGAAACAGACATAAAACGAAAAAAGCTAATGCAGTTATGAGTTTATATTTTATTTATTAAACAGGAATAAATATGCGCACTGTTGTATAACGTGAAGGTTTTACGGTAAGTTGTATAACCAGTGATTACAATTAATCTTATCAATTTTTGAAGTACATAATGAGGTTTTTATTGCCTTAAATTTCCATTCACATCTAACGGTAAAAGATTATCGTAAAACGTTGCAGAATCCGTTAGAATTTATCTTTTGAAATGTATTTTGTACTTATTTTCTTACACAAAATTCATTAAAAATACATTTCTTATTAAATACATACCTAATTCAATTTCGCTCAGACATGTTTATTTTATTAGGCAATTATCAATGTAAGATTAAAAGGTTATCATTTAATTTTAACGAGAATTAATGGCAATATACCTATTAAATTCTTTTTGTGATGTTTTAATGTGAGTTTTACGTGATCACTTAAGTATTTAAATATTGAAGGTTTCATAGTTGACCATATTAAAAAGGGTTAAAAACTGCATCGTGTTTGATAACCTTTTTAAGTTTTCTCTAGGGTACTTTAATGAATATGAAGGACAATGGTTTAAGAACATATATGTTTAAATACTTTAATAATTTTATAAGAATGACCAATTACGACAAGAACGACATTGTTATTACGGTTACTGTTTACGCTTTACATATACACACAATACGTATGAATTATTTGATCATGGTTCGTGCTTATCAGTAAAAATATTAAGATTTATCAATAGCTTCATTGAAACGGAATCACGTTCAAGATTTGGTTCGTTTTCTTTTTCCGAAGCGCTTGAGTCACATGCTATAGCTGATTAGCTTCATTCAGTTTGTTTTCTTTTTCTGAATTATATGTTATAGGTACATCAGGTAACAATATAAACAGTTTGTTCTAGTGACATAAATTTATGCATTTTCCGTACTTCGTATATCAAAATAGTCACCATAATGGATATTGCCGTAATTGCTGAGAATATATCTAAATATTTTCACTGGTAACATTCAATGCCTTATGTAGCAGTTGCGTTACTGCAACGACTCATCTTTTTTTTTATTTGCTTCAACTTTGATCTGCTTATCTGCAGTGCTTTGTTCATACTTCCATTGAGTGATGTTTTCGAAACCTTTAATCTCTTACACTTAAGAAATTTAAAATTAATTTTGCTATCAATAACTTCAGGCGGAGCATAAGTATATTTTTCTTTTTATTAATTCATTAATATACATTTGGATAATATTACTTTCATATACAGTGTGGTCGAAAGATTTTGATCGATAAGCAAAACTATCAGTGGCGTACCGATTAGTGTAAATGATCGATAATTTATATTTTCTCAACAAAATACCCTTATTTTGCAAGATATCAAAAAGTGTTATATGAAAAAATTGCTTATCTTTGATTGACATATCGAGAATAAAAGAAAAAGAAAATAAACATCACCCTTATAAACCGCAGTTTTTTAGTAAACTTTACGATTGGGATTACGATCAGAGGTTGGAGTTTTCATTTTGGGTTTAAGACGAAATAGAGAACATTTTGTTTACTGACAAACGGTATCGTTTTCTCCTAAAATTTCTTGAGGAACTGCAATTGGTTTTAATAGTTCGTGCATGGTATCAGCATGATGGTTGTCCAGGTCATTGTGCTAGAATTGTTTGTGAGTGGCTTAATCAGAATTTCGGACAATAAATGGCCGCTTCGCTCACCCGACATGACACCCCTGAATTTCTTCTTATGGGGCTACTTAAAAAAAAACGTGTATAAGAATAGAGCTTTTGCAAACCTGAATAACTTGAACAAGAAATAGCTGGATGTGCAAGGGAAATTCCTAAAAATATTTGACGTGCTACTGTGGATAAACAACCAAGCTAGTAGAGCAGTGGTGACACGATCTGCTTAACATTCGAGAGGTAATAGGTTCGATTCCCGTTACCGTCTACCCTGTATGAGGGGATTTCCCCCATATACATGTAGCGGCATAGTTACTGCTTATACGCACACCATTTGCGGCTACTTAGGCGAATGATGGGGTTGTATTTTCCCTCTCGGAACCCTAACTCCGATCCTATCCTGACCACACCGATGCTTAATCCCACCATGCATATATACGCAATGTATGTAAATGTATGCTGGGATTCCATGATTGTAGCTGAAGGAGCTTGGAAAGTTCAAACAGTCTGGCCTCCCCCTTGGGGGGAATGAAATACGTGGCCTTTCATTTTTTCCAAGGAGAACAATTGTATGAATCGATAGAGATAGACGTCATACAGAAACTATTGGATAGATTTAGACTTAGTTGTTTTAATTTAGAGTTCAAGTTTCAAATGTTTATTTTTTTATGTTTTATTAATTCTTTTAGCATTAATTTGTTAATACATTTTCTACCAAATATTATCTTATTTTACTATTTATTGTATTTTCAAGTAACATAACGTTTTATAACATCTCAAAACTATGAGTATTATCTCGACTTTTTAGATATCTTGCAGAATAAGGGCATTTTATGGAGAAAATTTCAATTATTGGTGGTTTACCACTAATTGGTACGCCACTGGTAGAATCTGTCTAGTTCATATTTAGTTTTACGTGATGCAACTTTTATCTGGAATAAAATTTTTTTAACAAAGTTTTGCTTCTAGATCAAACTTTTTGGACCACACTGTATAGCACATTTTACATGCTCTTTGTTGTATTCAATATGAAGCATATGAAACGTATTATAGCAGCCGTTCGTAATTTTCTTTTCTTTATCAAATAATGTTAACAAAGCAGTGATATAATAAAGATATAATAAATTTCAACTTTATTTATTTTATCACAATATTTAAATTATCTTAAGCCCTTTCAAACGGTAGACAAACACTTAAAACCTAAGGGGCGGTGCATTGTTTTAGTATTACAGTGAGAAGACGGAAAAGGATAGTCATATCGTGATAGATTTATTACTTCTAGACCGCCTGTGACTTGCGCTCAAAATCTAGTTAGCTGTTGACACTGTCCAATCATGTCCACGTGGACCAGCAAAAAAGCCGGCAAGTGGTTTGTGTTCATTTATTGAGAAAAAAACAGTAAAAATATAAAAAATATGTAGTTTTTCAAATTTCCGGCAACACGGCTTCTAAATAAAAATTAGATAATATTGGCACCATACTTTTCCAAAATTCCTCATCACGTTCTATCTGGAAATATAAAATAACCCATTGGGAATTATACACAGTGCGGTCGAATGAAAATTTTTTTGGTAGAAAAATAAGTGTACTGTGTACTGTAAAGGAAATATTTATCCAAGTCACTATTTACTTTGGCAGTAATACACATCCCTAGTATTCACAATAAAGTAATTCAATTTATTATTAAGGTAAAAATTATTTTTTATATATTAATCAAAGTCATAGTACTTTTTTAATTGTTTTTAGTCAACCATGAAAGTATGTTCTAACCACCATTATTTTAAGTTGGTCCTTGAATAAATTATTTGCAATTCTGTTTTTTGTTTATCTTGTAAATATATTAAAAACTACTTTTGGTAGAAAAAGATTTGTGTAAACTCTAATATCTTATAAATATCGACATGGTATTATTAACATTATACAGTGACACATCATATGGAAAATTTTTTTATTAATGACTTTAGGTGAAAGTTGACTTTGACGTCAGTTGATGCTTGGAATTTGATCCAAAATTACATAGAGAATTTCAACCTGTTGCTCTTGAGTATCTGTCAAATTTGACAGTTAAAAAATAAATATTTCATTAACAAATAGACCAGCATCCGTTTTTTGATCTTATTTTGACAAGAGGCTGCTATTGCTCAAAAATTGCCAAAAAATCAAATTTAGCCTAGGTGTCTCAAAATTGGTATACATACTTAGAATTAAAAAAGAAACAACTTTTTTAAATAAAGTTTTTCTAAATTCTGCCAAAAAAAACGCATTTTATGGCCATTTATTTTTTTGAATGTCAAGCAACAGGTAGAAATTTTCTATGTAATTTTGGATCAAATTCCAAGTACCAACGTGACGTCAAAGTCAAATTTCACGTAATTATTAATAAAAAAAGATTCCCATACTTTATCTGTGTCACTGTATAAATAAATTATTTAGAAAAAAAAATGCAAAAAAAATCATTTATTTCTCATGGCTGGGAAAATTTTTTCTACAAAAAAAATTGTTAACTTTTTATTTAAACAATTTTTTGTAAAAATAATGCCATGAATCTCTTCCCGAACTTGATTTTTATATACAGTGAAAAATAAATGAAATCCGTTGAGTCATAAAGAAGAACTATTAACTTTATATGGTGCGAAATAAGCCTTAGGTAATTAGGAATAAATTTAATATTTTGTCAGATTTCCAGTGTTTGAAACGCTTCTTTTAAAAGCAATATTTGAAGTTCTAATTTTGTGTGTTTTGTTTGCATACCAGTATTTTATAATTATACTTGAATATATTAATTACGAAATGACAAGTTTGTTTGTGGATCGCCTAGAATATAGACCACCAACAATACGCATTTGTTATACCACTCCTTATATAACTGTATAACAAAAGAGGGGAGTACGAAATGTTGAATAATGTATGTTCTAATTTGTTTATGTACTATACCAGACAAATTTACAAAAAAACATAAATTTTAACTTCGGAAATATGTTTTAAGACGAACATTGCAAAGAAAATCGTACCGATTCAGTGTGTGCAATGAAAGTTCATATGAACAGTACATGGTTATGCACCAGAGCATTGACAGTTGCGTTAAAAGAAAGAGATGTTCGACCATGACCTGAATCCAAATAAAGCGTTTTCTTCTAAGTTGTACCCTACAATTTGACATTTTGTTTATTGGTATGCCAATAAGATCAGAACAAGCCTTGCCCGAGGCTGCATGCTGTCCAATATCCGTAAAACTCAAGTTGCAAAATTAATGCTTTTTACCTTATGCTGAGCGTTTGAATCCTTCGAACAGAATAGCAAGACATTCCCAAAGTGGGTGCTGCTTTCAGGTTGACACTCAACCAGAAGAGCAGCAAATATTTCAACATAACGGAGTGCACAAACATATAGTAATAGTGTCTTTAAAGGAAATATGTTGAATGGTTGTAAGAGAATAGCCGAGTGCAAGTGACGCATGCAGTCAAAGTTTAGCGTTACA
This sequence comes from Vesta saturnalis, assembly GCA_036346205.1. NCBI lineage: Eukaryota > Metazoa > Arthropoda > Insecta > Coleoptera > Lampyridae > Vesta > Vesta saturnalis. Next base: position 2,320,484 of record JARFJB010000438.1, read on the forward strand.
CAAAATAAATATTTATTTTATTAAGTATAAATATATTTAATGAATTTGACAATCATTATTTCTAATTGTGGAGTTCTCAGCTCCTGGGGCCAACACGGAGGTCGGCCGTTCTTCTTTAAGGACTGAAATCGAGTGCCTCTAACGCCACCTAGTCTTCCGGTCCAGCACGTCTTTGGGTCAATAGTGGAACTCTGCGGCTTCCAAATGGGTGCTGGAGAATATCTTTAGCGTTCAAAATGGTGGTTGAAGATGCTCTTAAAATTTGAGTCAAGGTCACAGTATCCCTTTTTATAATTATGGGTTTTCACCAATGGGTAATGATGACTAATTTTTATAAATATGAGTTCTATTTAACTAAATATTAACTTACACGGTCAGGATTCTAAATGGACCACTATTTACGAGTGGTTAATTCACACTACTAACTTTAACTAAAATTATTTAATTAAAATTAATATTGGAGCTAGTATCTGTTAATAAAAAATTTATTAGACAATTAAAATGCCACTATAGCTATAGATGATCACGAGTAAACCCCCCCAATCATTTGTTTTAACATTGATTGGAAATATTGAAAATATTGGATTCATTCGTAACACTCAAACCTGTCACCAAAATAGACAATTCTAAATCACACTTTTATTTTACTTTTGTGGTAAGTATCTCGAATCACTCTTTGGTTATTTAAAAAAGTGTTTAGTTATTGGGAATGAAAATTCCATCTAGTTTGGGATGATCTGAGCAAAAGTCTGTGAACAATTTTGTCCGGGTATGGGTAAAAAATATTTTTACTGATTGATTAGCAGACAAGATTATATTAAATTGGTAAACTAACAATGTGTCTAAATTGAATTGTGAATTGTCTTAATTTTTTTAACACTTTTTGATCTTGCGCTAATGACAGGCCGTCAAGCTTTGTCCAATAAGTAAGTAATAATAACTAAGCGACCGGTTTCTTTCAAAATACAATGTGTAATTGAAATTTCATCATGACCCTAAGAATTTACAAAACTCTAGAATCTTTTCACTGGTTTATCAAAAACACAACATAAGCAGATGATACACTGCAATTCAAAAAATAATGAGGAAAGGCGACGTTTTCCTCCCGGACCACCTAGACGCACCACTGATCGTGAAGATCGTGCTCTTCGGCTTGTTCGGGATTGTTAACTCCACGCCATCGTACTGCAGGGCGGCAATGGTGTAACGAGAGGTTGCATTGGAATGTGCAATGGAATCAAGTCTACTTTAGTGACGAATCTCGATTTTGCTAATGGCCTCATGACGGTCGCAAATTGGTTAGAAGACGTCCTGAAGAAAGACGCAATTTGCAGTTTTCTGTACGACATACTGCTCTCACTAAAGGTGTGATGGTGTGGGGGCTATCTGCCATGGAAGCAGATCTCCTCTAGTAGTTATTGGAGGAACATTAAATGAAAATCGGTACATTTAACAACGTCTTTGAACCAGTATTACTGCCATATCTGCTAGAAATAAAAAATCCAATTTTTCAGTAAGATAATGCGCGGCCGCATTGCAATGGAGTTTCTAAATACTGCTAATGCTGATCTGCTTCTATGGCATTCTCGTTCGCCAGACTTATCACCAGTCGAAGGTTTGTGGGATATGGTAGAACGGAGAATAAATGATGTACAGCCACTCCCAAACAATGTAGATGCTCTTCAACAACGGATTTTGGAAGAACGGGATAGTATACCTCAGGTTAGCATAGTTTCACTCATTTCAACTATGCCTAATTGGCTAGCTGAATGTATGAGAAACAGAGGAGGGTCGACGCATTATTATTGTTAACAATATTTGTATCCTTTACTACGAAGAGGATTACGTACGTACTACGCTATCGCAGTCCTGAGAAGGGCTGTTTTCTCATTCATATGTTATGATTTTTTCCCAACCACTTCGAACTTGATACCTTTCACTTACGAGTCTGACACCTTTAATGCTGAGCCACTGAGTAATCCAATATATATTTTTTAGAACATATATATATATATATATATATATATATATATATTCTTCGTTTATTACTCATGTTACGCCGTAGTCTATTGCGCAGGTATATTGCGTTTAAGCACTTCGCGCTTTATTGGAATCCATATGGGTTTCATTTCCACACTAGCTTGGCTTATTGGCTTTTCTGCTAGTCCGATGTATGTGACTTCCTTGAGTTTCCGGCGAGTTGTATTCTCGTCATTTGCCACTATCTGTATGTTATCCCATTGGATGCGGTGGTCTTCGTTCCAGACATGTCCGGCGATTCTGGATGTTTCTGTTTAGACCTTGCGGACGTTATTCTTGTCTCACTTTCAGTGGTCTACTGCTCTCTCCTATGGCAAAGCAAAACATGGTATTTGAATAGTCAAAGGGTGTTATTGTTAGTTACATGATTGGGGAATCCCCACACCGCACACGCAACAGAATGTGAACATTCAAATTGCGTTTTCAAGGTCTGTTTGCCTTTCAAGTAATTAGCCTATTACGGGGGTTTTCCAAGTATGTCAGATGCATTTGAATAGTGAAATGATGTTATTGGAAATCCATGAAATAATTACTTTATATTAATGATTGGTAAAACCGTTAAGTACTTTAACTTGAATTTATACCTGTATTACTTTAGGACTTACAATTGGTTGGTAATTAAAAATGTGTTCGCACGATCAACCAGATAGAAGTGTATCTGGGGCTGCCTACCCTCTAGGGGTCGGGCGACCAAAACAGCTCTTAATACTGCCAAATGGGCCCTACTTACGGGGTGCTGGCCATAAATACGTCATCAAGGTGTTGAAAGTGGCGCCTGAAAAGAAGCCGACAGTTAAGCTACATTAAACGTATCTGCGGTTGACTATCCTCCAGTGATTGGAATTAAAAACTACACCGAGCGCATGTGCGAAGGAAATTGTCCCATGCTCCTCCCCTTCTACTTTCCAGTTATTATCACTCAGTGTAATAGTATACACGTGACTAGCACAAACTCCTTTCATTGGTTAAAAAAAAAAGAAATAATTATTGTTTGATAAATAAGGTTGATTATTGTTTAACGTAGATAATATTTCAAAATCTGCAAACTCAACATTTTTATCGAATTTGGATTTTTTCGATTTGTTTTAAGTTGAAGTAACTCAATTTGGGAAAATCTTACATCGGAGAAACTGGTAATGTAAAGTTATATGGCTACAACCAGTACTTTAGGTTTAGACTGTTGGCTATGGATATTTGACAGTTTACTTTGATTTATCTGTTTGAGTCACACTAGTATATTATGTTTACCTGGTAGATCATCAAACTTCAAAATTTTACCTTTGTGTTGCAAACTAAATAATTACTACCCGCTACTTTGTAGTATCCAATTTTTTAATGTATGCTCATGAAGGACGTTCCATAATTCTGCGCGCATTGGTAACCCTCTCAGTTTGTGTTTTTCGCAATAACAACATGCAACATTTTAGAAAGTGATGCCTTTAGCGCAACTAGTTTGTGAGAGACGCTAGTTTGTTTATCCTTCTGAGGCTAAGCAATTAAGGCAAATTTATACCAACTAATTAGCTGTAAATTAGCATTAATAATTTATATATGTTTATTTTCAGATTTTTTTTGGTTTGGGTGTGGTGAGTTTAGGTTCAGCCATTAGTTTACTTTTAAGGACTTGAACGATGATAGCCATAAATTAACACCATAATAATATGTAATTGATTTTTGTTTGCACCATTTTTTTTATGATAGTGTTGAGTTTAGATTTACACATTTACAAATTTGCCTTATAAGAATTCCTAATTGGCTCCATTGGTTTTTCAAAAACGGTTGAAGCAATACAATTTACAATAGAGTTATTAATTAGTAATTAGCAACAAAAGAGCACTGAATACGTATGTAGGTTTTTTCTATTATGCTGAAATGGTGGTGCCAGCTTTACAGACGTAATTACAAGTCATAATTATGTTGAACTTTATCAGCATTCATCAATGCCAGCAACTGCTTTGTATAACGGTAAAAACTTCTAATTACTAACATTATTAAGGCGTATAATCATGTGTTAGAACAAATATCTAAAAACACATTATGACCTAATTTTAAACCGAATTTTACACGAAATATGTCTGAAAAATAATTATATTAATTTATCTGATACATTTGCATTTGGAAACTAACGATATTTGTGTTTACCGGATAATAATAATAATATTACATTATAAACTGTGGTTAGTCTGTTAATACGTAGATTTCACATTCAATTTCCTTATTTTTTAAATGCCGTGTTACATCCGGTATACGAAATTCAATAAAATTTACGTTTACTATTTTCTGTCGAAATCTACTTTAACATGTGTGTACCGTGCAATTTTTTTATGTCCCACATAGGTTCATACTCGAAAAATTGTTTAATAGAAAATTACATTCATTGCGTACCGGAAATTGCATTTATGTCACATACTATTTTCAAATTTGTTGGTGTTGAATACCGTGATTTCCGATAAAGAAATGTTGTGATGTTTAAATACAGGTTTTGGTTTTTTACAAGTAAGTATCTGCTAGTGATTAGATTATCATAACTTAGAGCTAACTGTGAATTTTCTAGTTAAAAATTAATTGAATATTTGTTTACCGTTTCTTATTTGGAATTTAGTAGTTTTAAAATTACAATATGTACCTAATTTTCTACTAGTTTAATTAGTTTGTGTACGAAAATAATACTCGATCAGTTCAGCAACATCGAACTTCTGATATTTGAACGCAAGCAAAGTTCACGCTATAGGTAATTGACCTTTTATGTTGGCATTTTTAATAAAATATTTGAAGGGTTTTATTAAGAATGTTAATTATAGAGAAAATGAAAAAATTAAATTTTTCCAATTTACACAAAAAGAATTAAGACTCATAACATTTTATAATTCACGTTCCTTTCGTAACCACTGCCCACCTCTTTTTGCATTGCAGTTTATTTTTGTGAGCCTTTTGATAATGGAACGCAATTTGTGTTGTAAAACTAGGGTGCTTTTATTGTAAGCTTACGTAAGTGTTCTTCCGTCTTGCCAGTATTCATTCTCCCATAACGGCGTAAAGACTTCCATTTACGGGTGCTACATAATGGTATAAGTAACAAATTTTATTACAAAAGATACTTTGTCTCTCGAGTATAATTTAATGTGCAAATTCTGGCTTAAAGTGTATGTCTGCGTAGTTGACGAGATGCCTTCATACTAATTTACTTGAAGTCAGTTAAGTATTTATAGTCTACAAGATCCGTCAATAAAGTTTGTTGAAGTTTTTTTGAGGTTTTCAATTTTTAGGTTTTATAAATTTTAATCCGACGTTTGCAATTTTCTAAATGGAGTTACGTGAAAATGGAAAGAAATTGGAAACTTGTAAATATTGGGTGAGGCATGACATGATTAGATTGAAGTATGTAAAAGAATTTTACCCGTTTTATTTATGTTACCGCGTATATTGTGTACGTGTAAATCATTTTGATGTGATGGCTATTACATTTCCACCCTTATTGTTGAATGGTTCAATTTTTAACCCCAATAATTTTTATTGCTTTATCAATATGTATGTAACAGCAAGATAGAACATTAAAATGTATCTGTAAACATACAGGGTGTGGTATAGTTATAGACCAGCTTGAAACTCACAAACCAGCTTACCCGTATTAACTTAGTGCATTTTTACACATACCGACAAAACCGGAGCCGATTACGGTGCCATTGCCTGCCATTACTCTTTTCACACACATCCTCAGTGCCGTTTATTAGTGCAGTAACTTTATAACTGTGGTAATAGAAAGATGTGTGCAGCACTTAACAAGCGTTATCTTCTGAGACTATTATATCTTAAATGGAAGTATCGAAACCAAAAAAAGGCAGTACTAGGTACATCCTCTGTTGACTGTGTGGTATTTGGAAGAGAGTTTCTATGTTCTTTTCGAGAAACTTAGAACAGATACCAATAAATTTTTAATTACTTTCGCATCAGTACCAATACTTTTGGTTTCCTGGTGAGCGATTGGAAAATCGTATCAAGCATCAAAATACCATACTGAAAGCATGTGTTCCCCCAAAAGAAATGATTGCAGTAACGATAAGGTAAGTAAATTATTAAATACTTATGTACATTACTAAAGGTTTTATTTATTTCGCTTACCAAAATATAATATATGTAGGTACGTACTTAACATATACAGGGTTACTCATTAGTGCGTCAAAGTGAATTTGCGACTAAACTGTGCACAGTAGAAAAAAATATTTTATACAAAACTTGCTTGAATTCAAGCACGCTATAATCATTGAATAAAAATCATACTTATGCTATCACCTAAAAATATTTTCGCATATACAGATTGTTCCATAATAGCAGTACATAACCTATCTTATTTTAAATGGAATGGTGTAGTTTTTACTGCGGATTTTGTTTCTACTGTGAGAAACGACCACTTTCTATTAAACACGTCGTATAGCTAAACTTAACCGTTTTAGAAATATTTGTACTTTTACATAAAAAATTATCATTTTTTGTCGTAGTTCAAAAATTTATTCTGAGGTCACTACCAAATTTATGAATTTGTAACTCCGCATGTAATTGTGCAGACATTGATCTTCTAAGAAACATTATGATTTATTTAACTTTTATACAGGGTGTAAGTAATGTAAGTTAATAACTCAAACACCTAATTTGGAAAACAACGAAAACAAATCTATTATTTAGAGTTATAAAGATTAAAAGTACAATGATTAAAACTAACATTTTCTCCAAAATAAAATCCGCCAGAGGTAACAATGGAGGTCTCGCTGCGTTATAAGGAAATGATCTTTAATTCTTCCTCTTCTACATGAACTTCTGTATTCGTAGCGCTTGCACCAGGTGCAAACATTTTCAAGGCTGCCTCTTTTTGTTGCTAGAGAGTCTGCAATATAACGCTCAGCTACAGTCTGGATTTCCAGCCACCGTGGCGCTTCAAGCACATTAAATCTGCGCCGCCGTCCACCAACAGTGTAACTGAGGTTCTTCTTAGACAATGCCCTGTGTATTCTGTATAGTTCGCTAATTTTAAGAAAAAGCTGCCTCCCTAGGAACACTACTTATTTTATGGATTCCAATCACCGCTCTTGAGCGGTGATTGGAATCCATATCCATAATTCAAATAAAATCGGCGATCATTCATATCTCGTGGGCGCAAAGCAACATATTTGTTATATAAATTTAGGATATATTACCCTACAACTGTAAATGATTTAATTTTTTTGTTTTGCTATCTGGAATTTTAATATGTAGCAGAGTTTTCAGGTTCTCAATGTCGTCTACCTTCATTTTCACCAATTCATCACAACGACATGCTCCTGAGATCAAAACTATCTAAAAAATACAAAATATAAAGACTTGTTTTCATTCTATCTCTAAAACAAGTACCTATTTTTCCCCGACGCTTCCGATAAAAATTTGTTAAACTGGTCTTTTGTAAATACTTTGGCCTGCTTTGCGGTGTATCCTTCAGTCTGCTTCTTTAGATATGCACGAAGTTTCAAGCATTTGCTTATATCTACGCGATGTCGAATGCTCAATAATTATTTTATCATCGAATATTGGGACCACATTGTCGAGCTTTTCATTTTCATTTTGTTGCTAATTCGGCAAAATACGCTAACATTACGGTTTCAGTGTAGCTTTTAATATTTTTTCATCGCACCATTTTATAAATTGCTGAAAATCGCGTTCATAGATTTTGCTCCATCTTGTAGGTAATAGATCATTTATTGCTGTATTAGCCGCATCAGTAGTTTCTGACAGCGTGTAGTTCTCCAAATCCATCATACTCCTAACAATGTAATATTGTAATTTACACAAATAGGAACAAAACGTTCAATAAAATACTTACAATAACACGGAGAATCTTCACAATTTTCAACTTGTTTAATGCATTGTTTTCAACGAAACCTAGCAACGCCGACTGCTGCTTGCCAGAGCACGCTAAGTAAATCTAACTATTCCTCATTTTCACAACCTAATTATTTTTCCTTATTTCACATTTAAGTGTAAAAAGCGTCTGAAGAAAAAATAGTATATTTTATGCGGAGCAAAGTGACTTTAGCTCCTTATAAAATAATATACTATTTTCTTTGCACCAAAATATGATCAAAAATCTTTACGACTAAAAATAGAAGCGTGGGGCGCTCCTATTATAAACGTGTGACTGAGAGAAATGAATTATGATGAGCGCTCCACATTTTGGTGCAAAGAAAAAAAATTATTTTCCCCTTTTTAGCGCACTTTCTACGCGTAAATAAGTTTCTTTTTTCATAGTATTTTATATCTATTAAGGTTTCTATGAAATTACTCACATACGTAATAAAATACTGATCCTTTTTGGTTTTTTTAATGGTGTATTTTAAATTATACAATCTAAACGTTTCGATAACACTTACAGTTGTCTTCGTCAGTAGTAATATATATTAAAATTGTTAAAGGTGTTGAAAACAATTTTGATGTTTTATGTTTTAATTTTTCAACTTTGGCAAAATTGTTTTCAACATCTTTAACAATTTTAATAGATATTACTACTGACGAAGATAACTGTAACTGTTATCGAAACGTTTAGATTGTATAATTTAAAATACACCATTAAAAAACCCAAAAAAGATCAGTATTTTATTATATGTGATAATGGTGAAAGTTTACATTTTCATACTCACATACGCAATACAAAACTCTATACATTTTACCATTTATTTAAGTATGGCAACTGTTATGATCGTTTTCTGGTCAATATACCTAATATTATACAGGGTGCACATAGATTATAGGACCAAGAATTAAAATTAAAATCTTAAAATTGTAAATATTTCAAAAACCATTTCATAATAGACATTTGCTTGTTTCAAAAAATGTAGCTTTCAATTTTGTTTCGAATAGTGTAATATATAGGGTGTTGTATTTAAGATAAGATACTTATTTACATATTTACATTTAAAACAAAAAAAATATAAATTGATATTTCTGGTACACCCTGTATAAAAATTGAATAAGCCATATTTGTGAAAAGATCAATGTCGTCTGCACTAATTACATGCGGAGTTACAAATTCATAGATTTGGTAGTAACCTCAAAACAAATTTTTGAATTACAAGGAAAAATGATCACTTTTATCTAAAAGTACAAATATTTCAAAACCGGTTAAGTTTAGCTATACGACATGTTTAATAGAGAGTGGTTGTTTTTCAGAGTAGAAACGAAATCCGCAGTAAAAACTATACTATTCTATTTGAAATAAGAAAGATAGGTTATGCACCGCCGTTATGGAACACTATGTATATGCGAAAATACGAAATGCGAAAACTTTTGTATAAAGCATTTTTTCTACTGTGCACAGTTTAGCCGCGAATTCACTTTGACGCACTAATGTGCGTACAACTAAAGTCTTTATAAATTTTGAAAAGAGAGTTGAGGATCCTGGTAACATTATACTTGAGTTATCGTATATTACTTGGGTGTTCCACGAAGAACATTACTATTGATTGCCTTGAAGTACGTAAGTATATTGGCTATTATTCAAATTATCAAAACGAATAGAAGATGGATCATGTGATATTATTGAAGAACGCGAAGTTGATCTAGAAGTGCATGCAGAAAGTGGTTGTTTCTACGCATGTTGATATCTCTTTATAGTTGTAACACATTAATTTGGAATTCCAGTTTATCATACGCCGACATTTTTCTTACTAACGGAGTAATTGAGATGAAAAATGATTCATCTTCAAATTTTTTTTTTAGGTTTAGCACCACCAGGTCTGCACTTTTATTTCTGCCTCTGCTTCTTCCTCATCTTGGGTTTCATGTAACTGTGAATGCTGGTCATGATGCGGATCATCTGTACTTAACTCCGTATCATCTGATTAAACCACTTTCAACAAAAATGTGAGATTATCATTATATAAATACTTCCTGTTAGCGGCTTGAAAAGAATCACGAATGTTTCGCCATTGTCCAGTAATTGTTTCGGCTAAAATCCGAAAAAGAGGATAAGACAAATTGTGAAATAATTTTTCGAGGCTATGCATGGCTATCTCACTTATCTTTAGAGATAAAAAGTGTGTTAAATTAGAAATGATTATCAATTTTCTCAAAAGAGAATTGACTTGTCATTTTGTATTGCAGCCATTAGTAAGGTACTTAGTTTTCAAGATTGCCGAAAAACGGGCACCCTGTATGGCACACGCTAAATCTTCCAATTAATAATATTGTTTCTTTTATTTTTTAGATATCGTGCCACTGAAGCAACCTTTACTGATCTATTATACCTATAGATTGGGAACAAGCGCAATAAGTAAAATTGTACGTTTAGTGTGCAACTCTTTGTGGAACCTATTGAAAGACGAATTCCTTCCACATCGAACAGAAGATAACTGGCACAAAATTGCAGATGACTTCAAAAACAACGCTCATTTTCCAAACTGTTTGGGAGCTATCAATGGGAAACATATTCGAATTAACAGATTCCCCCATAATAGTGGTCCAATGAAGCTCAATTATAAGGGCTACTTTCCTATTGTTCTCATGGCAATAGCTGATTCAGATTATAAATTCATGTGTTGATGTAGGAACCTATGGCAAAGATTGTGACTCATCCATATTTCAGCGATCCATTTTTTTAAATTAATGATAAAAAATCAATTGCAAATACCACCTCCTTGCCATTTACATACAACAGGAAGGGAAAATTTCCCATGTGTGTTTGTAGCTGATGAAGGATTTGGGTTAGCGGAACAAATGATGCAGCCATATGCAGGACATCTTACAGATTACCGTTTGAGTCGTGCAAGAAGATACGTTGAATGTGCTTTTGGTATTTATAATAAGTGGAGAATGCTGCACAGACCACTAAATTTGTCCAAGCAGTTATCGAAAGACATTGGTTAAAGCATGTGTAATTCTACATAACGTGGTGCGATTAAAAGATGCGCAGAGATCTGAAATGTATGTTACTCAAAGGCTACCAAATTTACCCAGAGCTGCATGTAATCGGCCAACGAGGACAGCAACTGATTTACGAAATGATGTCAAACTACTTCCGTAAGTACTGAAGGAGCGTTGCCATGGCAAATGAACAAAATATAATAATGCTATTATTCTTTGAATTATTATTAGAGTATTACTATTAATAAATGTAGAACTTACCTATTTTCTGTTGTTCCTTTTTGTCTTTTTGTGGAAAATCTTCTAAAAGTGAATAAACTTCTTTCCCGCCTTTTATTTCTCGATTTTATCTTTAAAACAATCAGCTGTTTTATCCCTCAAACGAAAGATTTAATTTCCACAATATCGTAGTTAAAGAATTTAGTCATGTTTGCAATTTTTAATGTCAGATCGCGATGAAAACGACTACAACACTAAACTAACGTAGAATGTAAACATAACACATCTCCGGAACCGACAAGTTTAGACTTGTGTGGACACGTCTGCATAAAGAAACATTGAAAACGACAAGTCGGAAATCGGCCCGACATGAGGATTGTCGAGTTCAACATGGGCTGCATTTGATGGTGTCCTGCGCCGGAACGGCAAATCTGCCGGACCGGGCTAAGTGTGAAATCTCTTAAGCTTGACTACATTGCATCCAGTGTGAAAGCTCTTAAGCTGACTACATTGCATCCGGTGGCGTCGCGGTCACCGGCTCCGGTTTTGCCGGTATGTGTGAAAATGCACTTACCAATAATTGTCAGCAATAGACCTTTTTTTTCTTAGTGTTGAATCTGATTTTTGCTTCTTTAAATTTTATGTTAAAAGAGTTCACTATCAGCCTTATAACCGCGAATAAAAATATGACGTGGCGAAAGATTGACTAAACAAAATTTCCATGCCACGCTTTGTTTCTGATATACATGGTGATTTGTCATTTTGGGATCCCTCTGGTATCTATGTTAGCAAGTAACATAGAAATAAAGTGAGAACTGATACTGATAGATATTTTTACGTAGAATCAAGTAGCGTAGGTAATTTTTCTGTATTTGTCGTTTCTTCGAAATAATCCAAACTTATCTTTTTTTAAATGGGTCGCTTTGTATATTTTTCACAATTTGATTCCATTTGTCAGCTTTCCAAAAATGTATAAAACTCTATAGTTCTTTTCAACATTAAGTTCAAAATGTACGTTATTACAAATTTAAATTTTTTAATGGTTAGCCGGGGCGAAAACTAATAAAAAATCTTTTTTTTTTGTACTACAGTGCTGTTGGAAAACGTTGTTTGGGCTCAAAAGATGGACAATACCGTCAAACTATAACATCGAGACAATACCGTTTATGACATTGCTATGTAAATAATGTTGTTGTGCATCTCTGATCTCAAGTGACTGTAAATATCCCAAAAAATTCAGTTTTTTTATCTGTCGATACAATACGCCTATTTCTTTCTAAATAATTTGGTTTACAAATAAAATTTGGATATCACAAAGTTTGATTATGAAGGTTTTGGACGTATCTATGTTTATCTAAGCAACAACGTGGCCATATGATTACGAACAGTTCCAATTAAATTCGTAACTCCGAACATTTTAAGATATGCTTGCATTTTATTTTGGCCAGAACAGCAGATGTTACCACTCCTTTCAATGCGACAATGGTGCAACCCTCTAGTTGTTTTATCTATATTTTTGGTATATACGATTGGGTCAAGAACGTTGATTCACACGAAATTACATCTAAAAGGTTAAATTCTTTCAAAAATGTACTAAAAAAATGTCTATTGCCGAGAACTATTGCTAACTAAGGGCGGGTAACCCGCTTACTTCATCAAAAATCGCACTGGCCTCCCTCAATTTTATTTTCTCTTTTTATATATATTTCGAGAAGAGTTATCAAACAAGGTGGTTCTCAAAACCGTTATATGTAGCAGTCTATTTTTTAATGAAACCGAGCTGGTAGCATAGTGGTGACACGACCTGCTTAGCATTCGGGAGGTAACGGGTTCGATTCCCGTTACCGTCTACCTTGTATGAGGTTTTTTCAGGGGGTTTTCCTCATACACATGTAGCGGCATGGTCAATGCGTATATGCACACCATAGACGGCTACTTAGGCGAATGCTGGGGTAATGTTTTCCCTCTCAGAACCCTAACTCCGTTCCATCCGATCCTATCCTGACCACACCCATCTTTAATCCTACCGTGCATATATACGTAATGTATGTACTTATGTATGCTGGGAATCCATGATTGTGGCTGAAGGAGCTCGGAAGCTCGAGCAGCCTGCCCTCCCCCTTGGGGAGGGAATGAAATACGTGGCCTTTTCCTTTTTTAAATGAAACACTATGTATGATTACATTTTAGGATTCTCCGTGTTCCCAACCATTTTCGACAGATTAACTATTTTAATTCTTGCAAGGAAACAGGTTAAAACATTATTGGCTAGCAAACAATGAAACATGAAAAGCAATTATCCTTTAAGCTGAAAAATTTCCTCCACTAACTTTTGATACTGAAACGCTTAAAATAAAAGCGACTGGATGTTACATACAAGTAAATCAGTGAATTATTTTAAGTGGAAAGTGTATCCCAGAAATCGATGAAAATAAGAACATAACCTTACGTAAAAAGTAGCACTTTTCTGGATCACCATGTATATTTTCTCTTCTCTAATTATGTTTTAACCGGCCTGTCCATCCAGTGCCATGATTAAAAATAATTTGTGGGAAGGAAAAAAAATGCCATTCAAAACTAGGTTCTGTCGGTAATGCCTACGTTGTTCACAGAGAGCAGAAAAAATTATCTCTTCGGTATTTCCTCATACAAGTTTGGTACCTATTAATTGAGCCAAATCTAAATATTTCGATAGCAGGCTATAACATTTAAATTTTTTGCTAATCGATACATTATGTAGTTGTAATGAACAACTCGCGATTTTTTGATTCCCATGATTCTCGATTGAATTGCCATTACAAAAATATTTCATTGCAAAAATGGTTATATGCAAACCTCTTTACCTCGCCACAATTCGCTACAATAAATGGGCAAGTAGTAGCGTGAGAAAATAATTTTTAGGGGGACAGCGGTAGCTCAGTCACGTATCAAGTGAAGTGGTGTGGTCCCTCAACTATGAAGAAATGATTAGCTAAAGAAAGAGCAAGGGGGCGCCATCTATAACGTGGGACAACGCTAGGAAAATGGTATAACATTAAATATGCTTCTAGATAAAGCAACTTAGTGTCTGGGCAGTGGATCGAGAAAACAACAAGGGTCTCACTCTAAGCTCACACGAGTGTAAGTAAATAAACACGTATCTGATCCACTATTTATTTTATTATTACCTAAATAAGATGAGCATATAGTTTTAATTCGGCACTCACGCAGAACAGTTTAAGTAAGGCGATAAGATACCTAATTAAATAAAATAAAAAGATTGAAAAGGAAATATAATCAATACTAAACTCTTGAGAAGCGTAGAAATCTAATGACGTTAAATTGGAAGGTATGTGTATAATACACAATAAACTTGACATACATAAGAAATTGTTTTTTTTTAGTAATAAGTGAATTTAAATTATACGCGCTATTCATACCAGAGTGGATTAGCCAACGTTAAAATAACTCCTAATCTGTATGTGGTAGGCGTTATACAGCAAAGCCAAACTTTATATATTTAACATCTCAATAAATAGAGGTGTATAATAAAACCAAATTACTAAGCCGAGTTTGAACAAAAATCAATAGTGCCCCAAATTGTCTACACCAAAATTAGACATTATTTTCAAATAAACTATCATCCACGATTAGATAAATCTAGTAACATTTGAAACTCAGTAGCAGTGAAAATTCATAATCAAATTTTAATCTAATGTAAGTATAACAAGTTAATATTCATATTGTCCAATTTTGCGTAACAAAGTGAATTAATAGTTACTTTGCACAATTACTTTAGAACACAATTAAAGCAATATTCAGATGTACTTCGATAAAGGTACATTTTATTTTGTTTAAAGCATTACAAGCGTTAAGTAAATCAGAAGCAAAGCAGATAAACAATTTGAACTTGCGCGGACCATGTGTGTAAGTCGACAGCTGAGTGGCATATGTGGGGATCTCTAAATCGAATCATCGCTGGTGTAGTACCACTCAATTATTTCACATAGAATAATACTGTACAGTATAATACTGATAGACAGGGCGCACATAGTCAGGTACAGTGCCCCCCCCCCCTCAAAGTTAATATATGTTTACATATAGCATAGAGAACGCGTTACTAAGACACTTACTTGGAACCAAGGTTAGAACAACATAAACAAACGTAATATTCGAGTTCCCCAGACCACTTTTTTCCCATATTGAGTGGTGATGGCAAACTTTTATCGTTATAAAACCGGTAAAATAGCATATGAAATAATTACACAATTAATTACCTTATAAATTAATAAATCTTTCTAGATCCGAGAAATGGATGGGATAAGACTCAGTAAATAGAAAAAAAAAATGTCTACCATTATGCTTAGTACGACGCAATGGATACTCTATTCAACCTTTTGACCCAGTGTCTGAAACTAGACAAAGACAAACTTTGGGGCGTATTCTAAATAAACCAAGTACTTTTAACAATTTAATACATGAAGAGCAATTTTAAAGAGAAATCTATATGCGAAATTTAAGAGAAAAACCGCAAGCAATAGTTTCATGGTGCTAGCAACTTTAAGCATAATGGGAAGTTATATAGTTTTATATGAACATAATAACCCAAAAGTAAGTGAATGAGCAATAATGAAACTAATATTACTTATTATATTAATTTAACTACAATCGAAGCAAAAGAGCCATAATTTTTGCGTCTCAGTAACACAAGTAACAAAATGCATTTATGCCATAAAAAAATCACCACTTAACTTCATAACTGGAGATTCTTTTAACGTTAAAGAATGCTTCAATTTTTTCATTTTTGTTGAAAATAATCTGGCTTGAGGTTCAAGTTTTTTTTTGCACATAAACAACGTTTTTCTGTTCAGATCTGGTTTTAGAGTCGTTAAATAAATAATGATTTTTTTTGTATATTGAAGAATTTTGGACCCAGTTTTGTCCGATATGCTACAACTATTAGACAAACCAAGACAAACTTCGAACGCCGACTTCAATTCACTTTTTAAATCTTTGGAAGGACCTGCCGATAGAAAGTGGTCTGAAACTAAATAATCTTTATCCCATTGCAACCATAGCCACCTTTGTCAACAATGTAACAATTATCCTCATTAGATGATTTTACGAAAAAACGACCATTTTTATTATAATAAAATTACTTTTTGGCTATTGCGAATTTTTATTATTTTATCGGAACATTTGTTCTTTTCTAATTTAATAAGAGGTTGAAGAAGAAGCGCCATTTAGTATATCAATAAATGATACATGCGACTATAGTTTTAATATTACTCATTCAATATGTGTGACGTGTCCAGACTGTTGTTGCCCATTGTAAAACCCACATAATAAGCCATAATTCAGTACCTGGGCTTACATATATCGGATGATCAATATTACTCTCCTTTTTCTTCCTAACATGCCTACCTGCAAAGCTCTCAAATTCATGTCTTTCAACAATTGTAGATACTGCATAACTTTCTGACAAATGCTTCCTCAAGTAAACCACAACAATTTTCAATTGGGCACAGCAACCTCTTATTTCTGATTGCTGACATATGTGTCGTACCATGCACTATTTAGTCGCATTTTTTTCTTGAAATTAATTCCACAATCGTAACATTCATATGAACATGGTAAAACTGATATTGGCAATGCACCCTCTTCTTTATTTATGGAACTATGCTTAACTTTTACATGTCTCTTTAAATATTTATTGGAGGTCATGTATAACTCTTTGAGCAGTACCTGTGTTGCCTTGAAACAGTTTCCTATATACCGATCTGGTAGCGTAGTGGTGACACGACCTGCCTAGCATTCGGGAGGTAATGGGTTCGATTCCCGTTACCGTCTACCTCGTATAAGGTTTTTCAGGGGGCTTTCCTCATACACATGTAGCGGCATGGTCACTGCGTATATTCACACCATGTGCGGCTGCTTAGGCGAATGCTGGGGTAGTATTTCCCCCCTCAGAACCCTAACTCCGTTCCTTTCAATCCTATCCTGACCACACCCATCCTTAATCCCACCATACATATATACGTAATGTATGTATGTATGTTTGGAATCCATGATTGTGGCTGAAGGAGCTCGGAAAGCTCGAGCAGCCCGCCCTCCCCCTTGGTGAGGGAATGAAATATGTGACCTTTTTGTTTCTTATATGTGGTCCTTTTGTTCTTAAATATATTACTGCATTGCTCTCATTCATACATAACACGATTCAACAAAAAGTTTATGGAATTCGCGGTCTTGTTTATTTAAAGCTTTTTGAGAAGAATAGCACCACCCACTGCAAGCACCGCACTTGAAAATTTTTATCTTAGAGAAAAAACTCAATCTATCCGAAAAAATGCACGGAAACTAAAATAAAATCAGCAAATTTAAATCTGAGGTTATATATCACGGTGTATATGAAAGACGTCACGGATCCATAGGCAAAAATGTACCCGACTTTTTAACTGCATTGATCTACTCGTCAATTGCGAAATTAATCATTACTTACTCGAATTTTATAGGTACGAATTCCTATTTTCCTTGGTCACGCCATAACTTGAGAACGACTTTACAGATTTCATTGATTTTTTTTAAGTTTTATAATACTTAAAAAAATTGCGCAGAAAATTGGAAAATTTAAGAAAACTTAACGACTATTTAAACTTCGCGTGTTTGACAATTCGCGCGCCGAAAATGTCATTTAACAGCTGCATCGGTCGGGATTTATCGATCGAGGGTTTGTTCTTCGTGAAGTGTAGGTATCCACTAAGAAAGGGTTTTTCGAAATTCCATCCCTAAGAGGATGAAATGGGGGGGTTGAATTTTTTTGTGAAACTATTCTATGGGTCGATTGACTCGAAAGTTGGTAAACATACTCTTCAATTAAAATTATGAGACTCGTGTATCACAAAATTTTGCCCCCATTCTGAGATGGCAAGCAACGCGTGACGGGTACGGCTAGTAATTTATAAATGTAATTTATAAATGTAATTTGTAGTTTATAAGGAACTAATACGCACATATTAACAGATGCGTACACGTACACGGTTACAATTTGTGTAATGTCAAATGTTGATTATGTCTAATATTCTATCATTTCTGTCACTACAACGAATACCAACTGTAATTTAGTATTATTTTTGTCGCCTAGGCCGAAAAACGCATAGTTTCCGAACGCATTTGCGGTCTGCATGTACCCTATTATAGAACAAAAGGCACAAAAAATCTTTTTTTTTTTAAACTTATCTAACTCACTCCGCTCATCAGTTTTCACTTTTGCTCCTTATAACATAATTTAGTATTATTTGGATCGGTACATATTAAAATATTTATTATTGCAATAAGTTAGTAGATGCTCTTTTAATATAGTGTACTAAACCTGTTGTTTATGGCTTAATTTGGTTAAAAAATAATTACTCTAATCACTTAAAGTGGAAAAGGTACTGGATTTTTGTTTTTCTATGAGGGCTCACTCAGCTTTAAGATGTGAAGGGAATTTTGAGAACATGCGGTTAGTTGATTGGGAGTGAATATTGACATTTTAACGACTTATCAGATAATGACTGCGTTATGCGCAAATAATAAATTTCTGAAGGTTATCCTGCCATGAACTATATGCGATTATATATCAGTATGTTACACGTTGTTTATTACTGGGTTACATTAAAATGTGGTTCCTTTTCTTGTACTTTAGACTTATGTTGTATCGCTTAAATGCAGTTTGACATGGTTAATAAAATGTTATTCCTGCAAAATAACGGATTTATTGAGAAATATGGGACGATAAGTAAGAAGGATTAATTTCTTATTCTAGTGTAAATTGTATGTCTTGCAACCGCTAAATGTGCAAACTTCATTTTAACATTTCTTTCATATTTTTAGAGATGTTTCTTTAAAATTTAATTTTTTATGCATGTTGAAATATTTTTCATATTTTAATTTTAATTTTTTAATTCTTAATTAATAAGAGTAATAGAAATGGTTATAAAGATTTTAAAATTAATTAGAATAATCTCTGATCTACCGAAATACTTTCTCTTTTAACGATCTATTATATTATATATTAACTTCATAATTAATTTTACAATCACTAACACATGTATCTATTAACTTTCACGCTACACATGCGTAAAATGAAAACTAATTACACTTCCGGTGACTTTTTAAGATTATTAAAGTTAGTAATTTTATGATAACGAAAGCAGTGTCATTGTTAATTGTAAACCATCGCCAATATAATCTATAAAGATAATAATATACGCCAATATTTTTTATGAAACTTGCACAAGACACATGCCGGAAATCCCTTGAGATAAATGCGATTCCGTTAGGTAAAGGAAATGATTACAGGTTTAGTAACATTGAATCTGCGAAAACACCCATAACTGTTTTAATAGGATATATAAATGGACGAAGATAGAAATAGCCGCCGAAAACCTCCACCGTTACAGAAAGGTCTTAGTTTTAGTTTGTTCGAATTACGTAGAGAAATTGAAAATTTGGATGTAAACTTTAGTCCAACCGTGAGTGAAATCACTTTTTCTTTATTGTTTGTTTAAATTAAATAGAAATTTATGTTTATGTATTTACACATTTAAATTATGTCACCGCTATTTCATTTTGTAATGTGTAGATATATGTTAAATGCAATTTTCTTTTGGTTATAGGAGGCTCATCATATGGTACAAGAAGCGAAAGAAAAACAAGCGGCAGCTGAAAAAGCTCTTAAAGAAAGTCAAATGAAAGTTGATGTATTAACTGCCGAAGTCACTGCCCTTAAAACTCTCGTTCTTACTTCCACGCCTAGCAGACCAAACCCCCATTTACATCCCCAAATAGATTTAAAAGGAAAAGAAGAATTAGGTAAGCTTAAACCTTAAATTAAATAGTAATTTATTAACACGAATATTCCTATTTCAGGCGTGGCTCTATTTACAAAAAAACATAGGCGCTCTCCATCGCATTATAATTTGAAATATGGACGTGAAAATTCACCACCCGATTCACCTGTACGAGATGTATCACCCCCTGTTTGTTTAGGAACTGATATTTTTCCAAAAGAGGGTTTAGAGGTATAGCGCGAATGTTTAGCATTTCTTCAACTATTAAATATTGTTTGAAATTTAGGTTGACCCAATTGTCCATCAAGAGTTTCTTGTATGGAAACAAAACCCTACGTTAGATAAAGCAGATCCGTTTATAAAACGTATATATAATGAAGATATTAATTTATGTCTAGCTTTTGATACTTCAAAATTAGTTGATAAAGTTACCGCAGCTGTTGATTCTGGAACTATTTTTATTGAGGCTGTGAGTGATAAAACCAAAGCAATGTTTCCTAAGTAAGTATTATTACGTATTATTAATTCAATAAATTACCATTACAAAAATTACTTAACTTAGTCCGAAAAAAATCTGTAACACTAATAATAAATGCTTATTTATTTTTCACCACTTAATCTGTAATATTTTGTAAATGTATTTGACTAAGTTTTTTATTTTTCAGAAAATGTGCCCTTCTGAATGTACCTCGGCTGTGTTTTTATAGAATGAATATTGGAGAGCAAGATGTTTGGTACTCCATATCTCAAATATGCAGAAATAGGGTAAGATAATATGTAACTTCTTGTAGACTATATATATTCACCCTAAATTTTTTCATTTTTTTTAGATAATTGCAGTCTGTGATTTTCTTAATTATCTCAAATATATTGAAAGAGGGTTAGTAAAAAGTTCAGGTGAGTTAAACTTCAGCAACTTGCATAACATCTCATTCTTCTTATTTTAGTTCACGAGGTCTACTGGGAAATCATACGATTGCGTAAAAATATGGTTTTAGCTAGATTAGGACTAAGCTTAAATGCCTAATTTTTTGTTTTGTTTTAAATTGATTGTGCCAATCGTTTTTTAGGTTTTAATAATGATTAATGTATTAAGATCTGTATATTTAACCAAAGATATTGTTATTGTAAAGTATATGAATATTTTGCGAGACATCCGTACTATCAATGATATATATTATTAGTTTTAATTTAAATTATTTATTGCGAAGTGCCCATATAATTGTGTTACTTTTGTCTTCCTATTTTTATTTTGTACATAATTGCGTTTGGTGGCGAATGAGTGCAATCTCTAGAAATACAAATGTGCTATCGTTAGAATTTGTAAGGTTAAGATTTGTACATAGTCTATAAATGTGTAAACTGAATTTTATTGCAATATACTCATCATATTTAAAAATTTCTATTACATAAACTTCTGCTTATGATACATAATTGCGTTAAAACGACAACCAAACCACACTTTTATTGACAAATACTAAAATTTTATTTAACAAAATTTCTACATTTGTTTAAAACTAAACTGTATATACTTACAACGTTAAGTATGAAGATGAAAAAGGTCTAGTTCAATTATTTTTTTAAAAAGATTTAAGCATTTTCTAAATAATCCAGATTCAGGAGCTTAGAATTTCACATCGATATAGAGTTATGTTGGTAGAAACCCACAAATTGTAGGGCTATGTTGATTTGTTGAAGAAAAGGTTGTTACTGTTAATCTTTCAGAAAGACTTGGAAAAAACTACTCTAGCATATATTTATGAACATGGTAAACTTTTCACTTATTGCAATTTGTTGCCATAATGTTACTTTGTCAATAAAATGATTACTAATTGTGAAACATGTATATTTTTTACTCAAGGCATATACAGCAAAAAATTGACCACAGCCAATGAAACTGCTATCGATATTAAACACATTGTATACAGGTATGGAAAAACATTATTGCGGGTCTGACTTATAATAAGCTAGAAAGAAACCCAATAAGTATTATATGAGTGTGAGAGAGACATAACTTTACCGATGTTGCCACTTGTACATATGTGCATGTAGGCACAAAATATAAACTACTTAAGTCTCCTTCAATCTAGCTTCAACATTTCTAACGAAACTAAACAATTAAGATGATGTTGAAAAGTCGCATGTTCTTTGAAACTATTAAGTAAATACTTTACACGTAAACATTAAATCATAATACCTCAAACATCGAAGTTTATTGTAATTGCGAATTTATGACATGGTTCGATTACTACTCGTAAGAAGAACCCAGAAAAAACTTACGAGAGCTACAAATATAAACAAGAACATTAACATTTACAACTTAACTTAAATTTAACTTAGGTTTAACTTTAGCATTATAATTTATAATTCTTATTGAAACCCAATTATTTTTAAAAATGAACAGAATACACTTTTTTCAAAACTCTAAGATTTTCGAAAAAACCTTCACCTTGCACAAGGCAGTAACCCAATCAGTGATAAAAGTCAGTTCGGGTGTTTTCTAACATTTCTTGGGTGATGCTGTTTAAAGAGTCTGTAATTTCGACACAAAGTTCGTTTAAACTGTTAGCACATTTATGCCTATGACCATAAATTTGCTGGGATACGTATCCCCAAACAAAAAAGTCGTTTGGCGCGATATCAGCTGAGCGAAGAGGATATTTAATAGTACCTTTTCCACTAATAATACGGTTAGGGAACATAGCTTCCAAAAACTGTTGAACTCTTATTGCAGTATGAGCAGGGCAGCCATCTTCTTAATACCAAATGTCATCACAATTTATATTGAGGCGTTGAACAGCTGTAACTAATCTGGTTTCTCAACAGTTCTAAATATTTGTCCGCGTTCAAGTTTCCATTGATAAAAAATGGACCAATTATGGAATTGCCTAAAATTCCTGCCCACACATTAATTTTGGGGGTATTGTGTCCGGTAAGGAATACTAATGTGTTTGTTTTCCTGAGAGTAACCAACAGCAACAGACGGATTGTGATGGCCATGTAGTTAAAAGAACACTCGTCGGTAAACAAAATATTTTCAATAAATCTTTCATTTTCATTAACCCGATTCATCATATCGTCACCAAATTGCATACGCTTTTGATGATCTTGAAAAATTTCTGTGTCGTTTGCAACTTATATCAATGGTATTTATTCCTTTTCAAGATCTTGTGAACTGTTCTTGGTTCAATATTCATTTTTTCAGCAATTTTTGTACTATTGCACGGGAAATTAGTTTCTGCTAAACTACACACTGCAATTTCTTGGAGTTCGCACTCTTTGTTTAAATTACGATCAGGATGCTCACCATCATTACTATCACTACTTCATTTTCTACAATTACATTATTAAACATCCACATCTTTCAAATTTACAACCAGTACATATAATCATACTTTCTGATGGAATTGGCCTGTTTTCAAAGGAAAAAGCAAACCTGCCCATTATACCACTTAATAATCTGTATTTTTGTCTTCACTGGAATACATGAGTATTGTGTCGGACTTGCAAAAACACTGACTTTCAATTCACATTGACAGCAGCAATTAAATGTGTCATTGATACTCAAAAGATGCATCTATGGCAACAGCACTTTTAGTTTGTTGTGTATTCTATCACACTTAGCACGTGAACTGATTGTACTGTGTTTGTTTTACTTATTAAAAGTCAGACCTGTGACAATATTTTTCCAGACCTGTATATAGCCTTAATCTCTACAAGTGTTATGATTTCCACTACATGAATTTTGATATCTTTATTATTAAACACCTCTTGCACCTAAACGTCTTCTTTTTCTATGTATATGACTCAGACATTTACTGCGTTCTTTTCATCACTCAACTCGCATCAAGTTGAGAATATTAACTGAGTAAATCTTATAAATGAGCTGAGATGAAAAAGAACGGGTTTGCATAACGGTTTTTTTCAACTTCTTATGACTTAACCTAATATTTCAAATCGAGTATTTGGCAATTGTACATATCAATTATGAACATGGAGAATTTACTTGTAAGTAGTTTGTAGCTATTTCTGTATTATAAATGAAAGCATGATGTTTTAAAATAAGAATTTGACAAGAACAAGATAGTGACTCGGATTGGGAAGAATATTTTAGATCAAAGTCACAGTTAGTAGAAAGTGATTCAAGTACACACTCATCGGATGAGGCTGATATATGTAGTGTAAAGAAACGACATATACTTTCTAAGGTAACTATATAGAAAGAACTGTAGCAGATTTTGACAATATTCAATTTCAACAATATTTTAGACTAAGCAAAACAACATCATATTATCTAATAGGTGAATACATTAATTTTAGTGATTTTGTATAACATTGTCAAATATACTATTAGGTCTTATTTCAAATGCGAACATTTTACCAAATCATTCACATGGTAGAGGAAAGGTAACACCAGAAAAAGGATTTTTGCTGCCTGTGGTATTTGGGTAACACAGTTTTGCGCCAAATTTCAGACAGGTTCAATATTTCTAAAAGTTGTGCTCATAGAATTGTATAAAAATTATCAAGTACTTTGTCATAAATAGTAAGCAATACATATACTGACCTAGTGCAGAAGAATCTGTTGATGTACTAAATGGTCTTACAAAAATTCAAAATATTGGAGTACTAGGTGCAATAGATGGTAGTCACATTAAAATACCTAGACCCAAAAAGGATCAACAAGTGACTTCCAGTAGTGGTTTAATTGTGTATACCATATTTTTGATTGTAGACCTACTATAATAGAAAAGGGTATCACCATTGATTAATAAGTTGAGAAGATACGCAACCTTATGGAAAGAAATGTACTTTATGTATCAATCGACCGCGTGGTGGCGCATAAGCGTACATTTATTGAGACCCCGCTTAGTACAGCTTCGACTTCGTTGGTGTTTACGTCGCTCGTTTTACGTGTTTCATGTTTTTAATATATAAACTATATGGTTAAGTGATTAGTGTAGTTATGTATTGTAAATAAAAATCGACCATGGCAGCTGGTAGTATTTGTGTGTATATAAATTGTAAAAATACTTTAAAAAATAGAAGAGACTTAAATTACTTTAAATTTCCTATTAATGATGAAAAGAGATGCGACGAGTGGAAGAAAAACTGCGGGAATATTAAAATAATTGAGATGGACAATAACGACTTAAAACAAAAATTAATTTGTAAAAAACATTTTAGTTCCAAATTTATTTTGCAGAATTTTGTTCGTGAAATATTAAGTAAAAGTGTAATACCTGAAAAATTCATAGTTCCCGATGAAGGTACGTAATTATATAATATCATTTTTTAAATCAAAGTAGATTAAATTAAATTGGCTGAGTGATAAATTAAAAATCATAGTCACTAACAATTTTAAATTACTTGGAAACGATTCAAAACAAACCAAGTTCTAGCATGTGAGGATAATCTTACCTCAAATATTGCCTCAGAATATAATTTTCAATACAAAAAAAAACAGTACTTAAATAAGGAATTAATAATTAATTGCTGCTATCATTTACCCTTTAGATTCTTCACCTGTGATTATAAAAGAATTACGTATATACTCCAAAAAAAAACGACCTCCATCATTGACGGATTCAGAGCCATCATCGCCTTCACCTAAAGTTAGAGTAACGGAGAACTCTTTCGTTGTAGGACAGGACAGTGATTCGCGCGAATCCTACGTCAGTGACAGGATTTTGAATATGCCGTCCTCAAGCACATCAGTATCTTTAACACCAAAATGTAGGAAACTTAAATCTAAGTTACGTATAGTGCAAAAAAAATTGAAAGCCAAAACCATTCAAAACATCAGGTTCAAACTGAAAAGCAAGAACTTTACCACCAAAAACGTTGTTGAATGTTCGATGGTTAATAAAAGTGTATCTGTAAAGACTTTTATAAACATGCAATTATTTCACAGAAAAAACACTCCATGGTCATATAAATGAGAAACAGGTAGCATTATCTCTATATTATAAATCACCAGGGTGTTATAAATATATGCGGAATAAATTAGATTTTGTTTTACCATCTGAAAGAACAATTCAATCGTGGTTAAAAATTTCCAATTTAGTAGCCGGCGTCACAACAAATCTAACACAAAAGTTGATGACAAAAGTAAAAACAATGAATGACGACGAGAAGCAATGTGTGGTTATGTTTGATGAAATTGTTCTAAAAAGAAAATTAGAGTTCAATAAATTTCAGGATATCGTTGATGGTTACGAGGATCTTGGCCATTTAGGGCGTGATGACAAAGTTGCTAATACCGCTATGGTAGTATATCTGAGAGGGTTATTACACAATTGGAAAATCCCCTTTTGTTATTACATATCTTCGGGACCAATCAAGGCGGATAATTTAAAAGATATAATTGTTACTGTTATTCAAAAATTATTAGATATGTATTTAAAACTTGTGGTTCTCATTTGCGACCAAGGAACGAATAACAGAAGTGCTTTGACAAAATTAGGCGCTTCAAGTGAAAACCCTGTAATATACATAAACAATACAAAACTTTTTACATGTTTTGACACCCCGCACTTACTGAAAAGTCTAAGAAATAATTTCATCAATTCAAAATTAAATTTCGTGGTTAACGGAAACGCAGTATCTTGGAGCGACGTGTTGAAGACTTATAAAATTGATAGGAGTAGTACAAACTCTAGAGCCTTGAGCAAAATAACTCCAATTCATATAAATCCAAACACCTTTAAAAAAATGCGAGTAAAACTTGCTGCGCAAATTTTTAGCCACACCATGTCTTCTACAATAAGAACTGTTTCAAAACTACGTCAGTTCGACAGTTCAACGTGCGAAAATAGTGGGAATTTTATTGAAGAAATTAATAATATATTTGATTCCCTTAATAGCAGAACATTAGAAGATCCTAATCCTCATCGAAGACCCTTGTCCATATATAGAAATACTTCACTAAATAATTTGGAAAACGGGTTAAAGTACTTTAGTAATATTCGCGTGTATAGTGATGGAAAAATGCGTAATAACATTTATTGCATAGATGGCTTTAAGTGGACTATTCGATCAATATTACTATTGTGGAATGATTTACAAAAAGAAGGAGTGAAGTATTTAATAACAGGGCATATTAATCAGGATGCGTTAGAAAATTTTTTCTCAGTAGTTCGCAGCAATCCAACGCCTTCTGTTCGTCAATTTAGAATATCTATGCAACAAAATATGTTCATAAGATTACAAACGGGAGCTGATTCTGCAAATTGCGAAATAGATGAAGCCGAAACTATTGAATTGGATAACCAACTGTTGGAATCGGATGTCGAATTACCAAATAGTACTTCAAACACACATCGACATATTATGGAAATGAGTGCTAGTGACGGTGGCAATGATAATGAATCTATCATACAAAGACAATCAGTTAGTCCTACGAATTTGGAATCTTGTAGTATTGTGTATCTAGCTGGTTATTTAGTATTCAAGCTGCTTAACAAATATAATTCCACGTTGTGTAGTGAAAGACTAGTGAAGTGCGAAGAAAGTTTGCTTTCTGAAAACGAACTATTGTTATTGTGCAAAGATTATGGAACGGAGCAACTATCCCATTTAAAAAGACCATCCGACTCGTTTGTAGAATTTGTATCTAAATTATTGGTATCGTTTAATTTCTTTTTTGAGAAAAACAAGTCCAGCAAAGGTATTGCCAAAAATACTTATATATTTTTAAAAACAAAATTCGCGAAGGATTTTGACAGTTTTTGCATAGAACATATAAACGACAGCATACATCTACTCATAAAAATTAAAATTTATGCAACATTAAAAAATGACTCTGAGAAACTCATTTCCCACAAATTAAATATTAATCATTGTAATTCCCATAAACATCATAGAAAACTACGTGTATTGTCTTCAACCACACCTAATAACACTTTCTAATTTTTGTTCAAATCCTATTTTCTTGTATGTGTTTAAAAACGACGTTTGAAATGTATTTTGCAACTTCAACAGAACAAAGATAAGTTATATCCGCGCATTGAGTTTTTTTTATCGAAGTTTTAAAAATTAATAATCTATTTCATTACTGTCTCTTAATTTGTTCTTGAGGAAGAAGAACAGATGCTCTAAAGTTCTTGTCCAAAATAATTACACATTTTTCAAAACAAAGTGTTTTATAACTTTTTCAACAAAACATAAACCATGGACATATCTGCGAATAAAAATCGAATTGTATTCAACTTTGACAAATAATTAAGAAAAAGTCACTTTAAATAATTAAGATAGTTTTAAAAATTAATAATCTAGTTTATTACTCTCTTTTAATTTGTTCTTGAGAAAGAAGAACAAAAATGCTCTAAAGATCTTGCCAAAAATTTAATATAATTATGTATTTGGAGATTTTGTTTGAAATAAAATTTAATATAAGTGATATAAGTTTGACCCGCTATCGTCAATAGGGTTTCTTAATTATAAATATGTATTTTTAACGCATGATTGAATACGATCAATGTTGGTAAGGAATAATAATGTATATATGTAATTTATGCTTTAAAAATTTTTAAATGATTATAAAAAAATTAAATTTCACACTTTTAAAAGAAATAAAAATGATTCTATCGACTTGTTTTCTTAACTGCTGTTATGCATGTAACCTGCTGACTCGTCAAACAGATCTAGCATTGTCAATTAAATTTGTAAAACCAGTTATAAGCTAGTTTTAGAATGGTTTACGGAGGGAGCCACTTTCTTAGCATACAGTTTGTTGGTTGCGGTAATATACTACGCAGGAAAGTGGTAGGAGACTAGGTACACTTTGAAGCGTTACCATTGCGTATCTTCTCAACTTATTAATCAATGGTATCACAGTATTTTATTACAGGCTGTCGCAGATCATAAGCGATTTAGAGATGTTTTTTGTGGAGGCAGGAATCAGTTCATTATGCTCGCATGCTGAAAAGATCGTCACTGTACAAAAGATGTATGCAAGGGCAGATTTTACAAGAACAATTTATTCTTGGTGATTCTGCATATCCTAATTTAACATGGCTTGTTTCCCCATATAAGGATACTGGTTCCTTGACAGATGCCCAAAAGCATTTTAATTACAATCATGCAGCTACTAGAGTTATCATTGAAAATGCATTTGGGTTACTAAAAAATAGATTTCGAAGATTAAAATATGTTGTAAATGTAAATATAGGCTTCATTATTAAAGTAGTCATTGCAGCTTGTGTATTACATAATATCTGTATCAGTTTTGATGACAGCAGCTCAATACGAAGAAAAATTGCCTTCCCCATCATATTACACAAATCGAAAGTACTGATTATTATGAGCACCTTCAACATAGTGTTGTAAACAGACGAAATCAAATTTTTCAGAGCATGTTTCCAGAGTAGGTATAAAAAGTACTGAAAATGCTATTTGCATTAAAATTAAATTTCACATTTTTACTGTGATTTAGCCTTTACTAGGATCATTTCTTTTACTATTTGCATATAAACGTTAATTTGTTACATAAATTAAATCACTAAAATTCACTAAATAGTTATGGATAAATATACTCAAATTTTCTTTATCTTAAGAAGTAAATAATTAGCATTTATTGTAACTTTATTTTAAAAAAATGAGAACTGACAATAAAATAAGTTATCTAAACTATATCCTGCTTATAACTTATATTTACTAATTTTTCTAATGTTACTTTTCTCTCCTTGAATTCAAGTTTTTTCCGTAGCAATTCATTTCTAATATCCTGATTTTCTTTATTTTCTTGTCGTCATAGTGTAATCTCTTTTTCTTTTTTTTCATATTGTACATGTACTTTCAGGTATTCTGCTGTTGCACTTGTTTTTTTCGATTATTTTCTGAGAATGGATGTAACATTCCCTGTAACAATCTGGTCTTTGTCATTATTAGATATTTCTGATTGCATACTACTTTTGCCTTCTTGTGGTACTGTATACACATCTAATGCGTATGGACTACTGTTGATCGGTTAATTACCCAGAAAATCATTCATTTGGTCAAAAAATAAAAAATCGTATGGGTCCTATTCCTGTTTTATTTTTATTATCAGTGTGAATCTTGCATGTGCAAAATAAATTTTGCCATTTCTTATGACACTCTATAGCATTCATCTTTAAAAATAAAAATTTGTAAATGTAAAAAATAGTAGTAAATTATGTATAGAAATTATAAACTAAAACAAATCACAATAATGTAATTAATTAATCACACTAATGTAAATAAATTAATCATAAAAAGTTAACACTTACCTCAATTTGTTGGCTTGACAATTCTGTGGAAATTATTTCCCACACATGCTTACGATGTTTTGGATTATGTAAATCATCATAATGTGATTCCACCGCAGATATTAATTTTAAAGTATCATTATACGTCCAATACTTTTTTATTTCTAGTAAAAGTGCATAATTATACTTTATTTAAACATAACAAGTACTTACCCATATTAAGCCACCCCGACGTATTTTCTGAATACACTCAATCACCTGAACATCTTTCTGTGACAACATAATTGAATCTACCAAATAAAGGTTGATTAATCCATTTCTTGTATATCTTCTTTTCTTGTGGTAGTATCCACCAAAAATTCTGTGCTTTGTGAAGTAGAAGCACTACCTTGATAATGAATTATAGCACGGTTCAGTAATGTGGAGGCAAACTTCAAATCTGAAATGTACAGTTTAATGTAAGACAGGTATAAAATTAATAAAGTACAAAATTTACCTTCACGAGCCTTTTTGCCATCTTCACTGCATACGCTAAAAGAATATTTTGTATTTGTTATTGAGTCTAACAAGGTTATTTCTTCCGTTTGCAGATTCATGTTTAGTAAAAACATATACGTGTAAAAACTACAAACATAACATAACCTTATATTTTACCATGTATCCAGAGATTGTCTCTGTCTGTGCTAACTGCTAAGTGAGTAAAAAATCTCATTTATGCCAACTCTAGAGGGCGTGCTTTAGGGGAAAAGGGGGATCTGAGAATCTCATATAAAACTCAGAATGATATTCTAAGATGAAAAGAACGCACCAAATAAGAACTTCAGAAAATTTGATTATCATTCAAAATATCCATAGAACTATAAATAATGTTATTTCGTAGCATGTTAAAAATGTTTTACTTTTTATGTGAAATCAGTACCCTCAATCTGAATTTGTTAATTTTTTGCTGTAGTATGATTTATATAAGTGCTGCCACGAAGCAGCAAAGGCCTATGTACTCTTATACACAATTATCATCATATCAATGTTAGATGTTGTTGTGATAGTTGTTCGAAAGTAATTTACGTTTTTCAACGTGCTAATCTAAGGTAAGTGTATTGTATTCATTATGATGTTTCAGCACAAGTTGCAGATACATACGATTTGTGGTAATACCTTAAAAGAATATGATGTAAGCTATAAATGTGTGTGTTGAAATAAGATATTTAGTTAGTTGTTGGGCTTTTAGAGACGTATCTATCTAATGACGTCAAAGAGGGTAAAGTAGCCATAGTCGTGGCTACTTTGCCCCACATTAAATCTTTTGTAGTTTAGGTATATGGAGAATGTATTGTTTAGAAAAAATGAATTTTCACGGGAAAAAATTCAGTTTCATGAGAGCCTATTTATAATAAAAACTCTGTAGAATTGGCTAAGCTGTTGTTTAATTTTAAAATTTGTTAGGTACTGTCAGCAGTTATGTTTTATTTGTGTTTCAGACTCAATTATGGTGTCGAAATACCAAATGAAGAGTCAGCAGAGTACGTGGGACCTTCAGGCGATGCAACGAGCTGTCGACGTCGTGACAGAGGATGGTATGGTGTGACAAACAGCGGCTAAACAATTTAATGTACCGAGGAACACTCTAAAATGCCGTGTTCTAAAGAAAAACCATCAAGCTTGCGACAACAAAAAATGTTTGGGGCGCTATCGTGCTGTTTTCAATGACGAACAAGAACAGCAGTTTATAAATTACATATTAGACATGGAAATACGTTTTTTTTTGGAATTACAGTAACAGATCTTCGTAGCCTTGCCTACCAACTAGCAGTAAAGAATAATATTCATAAGACATTTAATTACGAAATAAAATTAGCTGGTAAAGATTGGGTTACCGGATTTAGAAAGCGCCACCTGGAACTCTCTTTGAGAAAACCAGAGGCGACCTCAGGAGCAAGAGCGCAAGCCTTCAACAAAACAAACAAACAAAATTCTTTGTAAACATAGGGTTTACAATGTTGATGAAACTGGGCTTTTGACTGTCCAATCAAAACCCTCAAAAGTTTTTGCATTACAAGGTAGACGGCAAGTGGGCTCCCTTACCTCTGCCGAAAGAGGTGTTCTCTCCACATTTGTTGTTTGTATGACTACGGGAGGAATGTTTATCCCTTCTCCTGTCATATTTCCAAGGCAACGTATGAAAGAAGAACTTAAAGATGGTGCTCCACCCATTGAAAGAGCTAGGCTACTCACACCACTGTAGTTTGGCTTCTACCTCACTGCAGTTATAAGTTGCAGCCACTAGACATATCTTTCATGGGGACATTAAATACTTATTATGTTCAAGTAATTGAAAGATCTTGCGCAATAACCCTGGTAGAGTTGTAACTCAATATCAAGTATCCCGCTTTCTTGGTGACGCTTTTTTGAATGCAGCTACTCCGACCGTTTCCATAAAGGGATTCCGGAGGTGTGGTATAGTCCCAATAAACAAAAATGTATTTACTGAAGCGGATTTCGCTGCCGCTGCGAGCACTGATGTCTCCAACTCCCCTCTGTCGCATGCCCACCAATTGGAGATCACCAGGAGTTACAAGCTCCAGACCAATAAGAAATTCCCTCTGATAAAAATGGTAAAATTGATTGCGGATTTACAGACCCTCCATCCAACGCTGGACTTCCTGTGAGCGTATTTTATGGTAACAACAGGGCAACAGTCACTACAGGTTTCGCAGACACCAACAAAGAATTTGTTCTCGTTCTTGGAGACTCGCTAAGGTCCAGTAACTCCTCTGCTGTAAGTCTATTCAAACGCCCAGTGCGTCATCTGTTGTAAACCCAACCTACTACTCCAAATATCTCATCTGCTGCATACTCACTCGCTACTCCAAGTACCTCATCTGCAGTAAATCCTCCCTCTACTCCAAGTACCTCATCTGCTGTAAACAATTTCGAACCTGACAGGCTGTCCTGATTTGCTATAAGCCCGCATGATATCTTCCCAATTCCTAAAGTAAGGCATTACCAAACGAAAAAGTAACCAAAAAAAAGGTTCTTCAGACGTTCTGACTTCAAGCCCATACAAAAATGATCTTCTAACAGCCAAGGAAGAACGGATAGAAAAAGAAAGACAAAAGAAAATTAAATGAGACTTGAAAAAACAAAACAAGGATGAAAAGAAAGGAGAAGTAAAGAATAAAAAAAAGTTGCAAAAAAGATTAAACAAAACGTGTCTTGTTTGAGGATGAGGACTCGGTTTACAGTGACGTTAGCAATACCGAGTGCTTATTCTGTAGTGACTTTTACTCTAAATCAAGAGAAAACGAAGGGTGGATAAAATGCTCAAGTTGTTTACGTTGGGCACACGAGGCTTGTGCTGGGTGCGATGAAGAAGACAATGAGTTTATTTATGAAATCTGTATGTGAATAAACTAAAAATATAATAGCTAACAACATTTTTTTATATCATTCATAGTAGCTAGTGGTCAATTCGCCCTACCCCGTAGGGTAAAGTGGCTATTGGATAGGATTGCGGTAAAGTTATGTTTTCTTTTTAAGTAAGCGAAGAGAAGGTTAGTTACTTTTTTGCATGTAGCTAAATAATGAAATTAACTGATGCCAAATTTAATTTGTTTTTATCTATGTTTTCCAAATGAAAAAAAAAATTTTCTCTTAGAGTAGCCACTTTGCCCACCCTTCCCCTACATTTCTATCACTACCATTTACAAATATTGTCCCCTACAGAATAAAATATTTTTAGTAGCTGTTAAGTTGTCACTTTGTTTACATTAAGTTCTGCTATGACAGATACTTAAAAATGAATTAGATTACCAATGATATAGTACTTACGATTTATAATCAGGGTGAGTGCAACCAGAATTCTGTGCTGTATGTATGTTTAGGTTGGCGTTATCCATGATCTATTCAAAAACTGGTAGACCAAATGGGGAATGAAAAACGAAGGAACGTATCCCGTGTTGTTCCCACAGACTAAAGAAACGTAGTTTTAAGTGATGCGGTCAAATAACAGTCGACAACAGTTAAGCGTCTGTGACCTAGAATGACTCAGTACATAAAAAAAAATACACGCTCGCCCATCACGCAACCAGCTCGATTAGGAACTGAGTGTAACTGATTTTGATGGCCTAATTACAATTTGCCAACAGCTTCTTAAAAATATTTAATGAGACAACTCCCTGTAAGTTACGTTCTCAGCGGAAGTCACTTTCCATAAAAATTGTTTGGATAGCAGACAGCTTTCATTAGTATGGAGATCTAAATACGCTAAGGCGATAGTAATCATGCCATTTTCAAATATGACCACATTTCTTATAAAGTATTATCCCAGGATGGAGTTTTCTAATCTTTCTAGAAACTTCTAATTAATATGCCTTAAGGCATACAGAAGAAATGTGGTTCCATCACATATTGATGTGAGGGAGTAGTTGAACTGAAACTTTTCTGTGTGCCAGAGCACCTTGGCTTACTTAAGAGGTTATGGAAAAATATGGTACACATTGAACTACTGACACCAGCTCAGAATATTCGACATTGAATAAGGAAACATTTCCTGTAAGCATCTTAAAAAGAGTTCAATGAGCAGTGTTAGAAAGAATGCGCAAATGCATCCAACAGCAAGGTCGCTGTTTTGAAAATGTAAGTTCTTAGTTTCTAAATTAAACTAATTATAAATAAGATAGCCCCGTTACGTGATTTACGCAAAAAATGCAATAGTATATTTCATTAGGAATCTATAAAATAGGCTTTTCCCGTGCACGCGTGACAAATTCCCGTGAAAGACGTAGCCGAACACGGGAAGTCATGCAAGCAAGGGTAATGAATGTAATAATGCACGATACTTTTCGTTTTACCTCTGCCAGACAACTTTTTAACATTGAAAATCAACTCCTTAAAGTTGAAGCTTACATGTATTTGGCTTTTTCGGACAAATAAACGAGAAGAGTGTAATCACTTTACTGTTTTTTTTTTTGCTGGCGCCACTGGCTGACTGTATTCATTTTCATATCTCTCATAAGACTTGCTGCACAGTAATTCTGCAATTACTTTCGCTGATTTAAGTGATATTTTGTCTCCTGGAAAAAATATTTTGAATACAAATTCGAAAAACTGTCACAATACAAGCGTTGTTTAACGTTGCTAAGGAAAATAAACAAGTACTTATTCGCAATCATATTGTAATCTGTCAATTTTATATGACAACAGCTGGGAACTAGATTATTACTGAAACTAGCTGAGAATAATGAAATTAGCCGGGAATAATTATGCCATATCCCGAAAATTATTACATAACTATCATAATCATTGCAATTACTCTACTTTTTTCAGGTAACAAATTTTCAGATGCTTTTTCTGTGGCCTCTCGTATTCAGTTAGGAGTAACAGGTTGCGATATTATTAGCCTCTTGAGTTTTTTCGACAAAACAGACTTTTTTGCAATTTGACAGTCATAATTTTATGTATTTATTTTCATGCCCAGCTTACTTTGCTTTATATTTGTTACATAAGGATATTTATAATTCAGAATGTTTAGTAAATTATTATTTTTAATATTGGATGATTGCGAATGAAATAGTATACAAACATTGCACGAAGGCTTCATTGTGCGGTTTGTAATATACTATTGTTTGCGGTTATTAAGGAACTCTCAATAGTGTATTTTATTACAAGGCAACTAATGCCATTAACGCACGGGAAAATTTTTCCTGTGCGCATGCACAGGATTACTTTTAAGAAGTTTTCATATTATTTCAGGTTTTCACTGTCTGATAGTGTAGCTTTGCTTTCGACTTAATATATTTGGAGAACATTATGGGATCCGATGAAAACAGCGACAAACCACATGTTCTAAACACTTTTCATCGGAGATTTTCAACTCGTGTCTTATAAACAGTTATACATTTTTTTCCATTCTCTCTTTAATTATGAAAAACCCCGACGTCCAATAGTTGAAGGACGTGGGTAGAGTTTGGGTAAATGACAATCAATGTAATGCTATTGTTTGAACAGAATTCGCTCAATTCCAAAGTTATATGGGATGTATATTCGTCTACATATAGAACGGGAAGTGTGTCACGTGCACAAAGGTACTCATGCCCAAACTACGAGGTGTGTCGTGACCACTATTAAGATAATCCGTAGCTCAGAAATTTTGGAAATCACTTGGATGCGTGGGCGAGTGGTCGGCGTAAAAATACAATTACAACTTAAAAAGGACACTACTTGGTTTGCTCTTTTATAGCTCTCACGCCAACAAAAGGACCAAGGCACAGTTAAGGCTAATCACAGTTAAAATAATGAGCTGAAACGCTGACCTGAAAGAAGACAGCGTTTCAGCTCATTATTTTAACTGTGATTAGCCTTAACTGAAAGAAGACAGGTTAATTAAGGATGCTTGACACTAATACACGAAAGGCAAAGAAATACTGGTCGTCCAACACAATTGTTTATCTCTTACAGGAGATAAAGGAAAAAATCAATTTCCCCCAGGACGATTGTTGTAAAAACAAATCAAAATATAACTACATTAATAATACCATTTAAAGTACTATTAAATCATTTACAATAATAAGAACTCCCCAATCCGTCATAATAATGAACCACTTACCTTTTTAGTGTCTTAAATACACTATAACAAAATTTCTAATAAAAATGAACTAACTCAGACGCACTGTCAGACATCCAGCAGGAGACTACGTTGAATCGGGTAGCTAGAATAAAACAAAAAAAAAACTTGCCGTAAGCATAAGCGACCAGCAGGACATAGATCGATTAGTAAATAAGCATGATCAACTGGTGTTTATTACGGTTTAAAATAAACAAAAAAAAGGTATATCCGCGCAAATCCTATCCTAGCTAGATGTCCACAAATAATATTAAGTAATTTGATAATATAAATAGGCGGCGTACTGTAGTACTATAAAGTAGCCCCAAAAAGGTACCGAGCTGGTAGAGTAGTGGTGACACGACCTGTTTGCATACGAGAGGTAATGGGTTCGACTCCCATTACCGTCTACCTTGCATGAGATTTATTCAGGGAGATTTCCTCATACACATGAAAAGGCCATCTACAAGCAACTGCTCTCTTTCTTTGAAACTAACAAACTCCTTAGTGACCACCAATATGGGTTTAGACGGAGTCGTTCAACATGTGACCCAAGTTTGGAACAATATATTAGAACAACTCGGTGAAACAGTTGTAGTCGCTTTAGAAATCTCAAAGGATTTGACCAAGTTTGGCATAAGTGCTTAGTTGCCAAACTCACCTCGTTTGGGTTAAATGATACGCTTATCAACTGGGTTTCTAGTTTCCTTGATAAAAGACGAATACTTGTCGCAGTTGATGGCTTCTTTTCAAAAGAAGTTGGCATTCACGCGGCCATGCCACAGGGATGAGTTATAGTGCCTACACTTTTTCTGCTGTACATAAATGATCTTATTTCTTCAACAACTAACCCCTATCCATTGCTTTGCTGGTAATAGTACTCTTCATTGTAGTTCATGCCAGTCTACTCACAATGGTTATGCACCTTCTATCTCAAATGAAGGTATTAAAGCTGAAATGGCAATTTCAATCAACAAAGATATTCAACGTATCATTGACTGGGGAAGTAATAATCTAGTTAAATTCAATACTAATAAAACTTAGTGTTGCCTTGTGCCCGCCAAAAAAGGTCGATCAATTCCTAATGTAAGTATGAATGGCTCATATCTTAAGTTTTCAGACTCTATTACTATGTTGGAAATGATTGTATCTTCAAATCTTTCATAGTTTGACCGTCTTCTATCAGCTATTAACTGCTCGTAAAATACGATATTTGTACAGATCTAAACAGTATTTCACCTCCCAACAGCTCTTTCTCTTGTATAAAGTCCAAATTCGATCTCATATAGAATATAATTAATACCTCTGGATTGGTGCCCCCCCGATACGCTCTTGATATCGATGATCGTATGCAAAAAAGTGACATTAGGCTGATAAACGACAAGTCCCTAACTTTTGACATACAGTCCCTTAAGCATAGAAGAAGCGCTTCAGTTCCTTTTTTGTACATGGGTATTACAAAGGGCGTAATCTACATTTTTCTATACGGCTTCTAAATTCTGGAATGATCTCTCTAGTTCCTCTTTTCCTCTCGCTTATGTTATGAAAGAATTTAAGGTAGCCGTTCACAGGCACCTCTTGGCAATTTAATATCCCTCTATCTATCTTCCTTGCAAAACGAGTTGGGGTGGTCGTAAGTGAAAGAGCGAAAATATGTGTTAAACAGTACGAAGAGATATCTCCCCGGGTAATGTGGGTTATAATGAAAGTGGAATTTCGAAGAATTTTTCTTATTGCATGCTATGCACCGGTGAATGGAGAAATAGACCAGGAGCGTCAGAACTTCAGGAACGAAGTAGAGAACGTGTTGAACGTATGTAAGCCAAACGAAAGAGTGATGATAGTGGGGGAAATGAACGGATGGGTGCAGAGAGAACATACTGAACGCGTTCAAGGAAAGTTCGGAGACCAAAGAGTCAATGAGAGTGGTAAACGCCTGGTGTGTGTAGAGAGAAGCCTGTTTGTGTCCAATACGTGGTTTAAACATAAAAATGTGCATATGTATACATGGCAAAGAGGTGAATCTAAAAGTATGATAGATATGCTAGTGTAGAAAGAAACCTGGTGAAAGAGGCAAAAGTAATGCGCGGATAGGAGTGTGGATCGGGCCACTTTTTGGTTGTATCGCGTGTCTGGAG
The DNA here is from genome assembly GCA_036346205.1 of Vesta saturnalis. Classification (NCBI taxonomy): domain Eukaryota; kingdom Metazoa; phylum Arthropoda; class Insecta; order Coleoptera; family Lampyridae; genus Vesta; species Vesta saturnalis. The sequence continues at coordinate 2,359,404 of JARFJB010000438.1, forward strand.
TGTCTTTGGGTCTGGAGAAGGAAAGCAAACGTAGTGCGAACGTCCAAAATTAGGGTAGACAAACTAGTGGATAATGGTGCGAGAATGAAATACGCAGATGCTCCGAGTAAAGAGTTGAATGTGAATGAAACAGTGTGGAACGAACAAATAAAAGACACTGACGTTGAAAGTGCATGGATAAGCTTGAAAAACAGTGTTGTCAATTGTGGCGTACAAGTATGTGGAAGAGCGACTTTAGGTAGGCGTGCTTGCAATGATTGCTGCAAAAAATGAGAAAAAGCGTTTGTATGCGGTGTACAGATTCAGAAACAAAGAAGCGAAGAAAGCAGTGAGAGTAAAGTGGAAGTGATGGCTGTGGAAGTAGAGAAAATGCAGAATGATTTTGAGGGAAAGAAAAAACTCTTCTCGAAATGGGTCAAAAATACAAAACGTGGCCCAAAACAGAACGCTTCAGGAGTGATGAATATGAGCAACGAAATAGTATGGGACGATTGTGAAGTGAGGAAATGCTGGCAAGAATTTTTCGGAAAGCTATACAGTAGTGAGGAAAGCAAGAATGAAGAGTTAAATAAGGAGAATGTAGAAGAAATGGTGAATGAAACTGAGGACATTGAAATAAATGATGCAGAGAAAACGGTAGGAAGGTTGAAAAACGGCAAGGGAGCGTGCGTATATGAAATCACTGGTGAAATGCTAATGTATGGGGGTGCAAAGCTTATACGAAGATTGTGTGAATTATTCAATGTATGCCTTATGTGTGGAAAAGTGCCGAGGGATTGGAAGAGAGCGATCATTGTACGACTGTATACGGGGCAAGGGAAACAAGAGTGATTGCAAGAACTACAGAGGAACAAGATTACTCAGTGTGTCTGGTAAAGTATTTGGAAGAATACTGATTGATAGAGTACGAGAAACTACGCAAACTAAGATTTGGTATGTGTAGGGTGGCGGCTTCATGCCAAGGAGAGGATGTGTCGATCAGATGAACAGGGTGAAGCTGCCAAGGAGAGGATGTGTCGATCAGATGAACAGGGTGAAGCTGTGGAAATATTAAATGAATATAGTGTAAATAAGGGTATAATAAACGGAACCAGAGCAGTATATAACGGTAGTCGGGCGATTGTTAGGGTGAGAGGAGGTACGAGTGAATACTTTAATATTGAGCAAGGAGTGCGACAAGGATGTGTGATGTCACCGTGGTTGTTCAACGTATACATGGATAAATGTGTTAAACAAGCATGTATAGATACAAATGGTGTAATGGTTGGTGACGTAAATAGTCGACTTCTGGTATATGCAGATAACACAGTCTTATTAAGTGACAGTGCGGATGAGCTACTGTGAGAACATGGACCTAAAGATAAACGTGAACAACATTAAGATTGAAGTGTTCAATCGGGAAGAAGAAAAGGAGAGTGAGTAGAGTATTACTCTGCAAGATGAAATTGTGGAGCAAGTGGACGAGCTGGTATATCTAGGTAGAATGTTTACTGCAGATTTTACAAAGGAGGGCGATATTGGGCGATGGGTCAATGTTAGAAGGAAAGTGATTGGAAGTATGTGGACGATAATGAGAAACGAAAGCCTAGCTGTGAAACAAGCAAGCTATAAAGCACGAAAGAAAAATAAATGCCGTGGGTATGAGATTCTTGAGAAGCGCATGTGGTAAAACGAGAGGGGGCAAGACAAAGAATGAATGCATAATAACGGAGTGTGGCGAGGAAAAGACGATGATCGATAGATATAGAAGTAGTCCATTACATTGGTTTGGTCACATTCAGAGAATGAACAACGCAAGATTAACGAAGCAAATATATGTAGGTGAGGTTAGAGGTAAGGCCGTGCTTGGTAGGACACGTAAAACTTGGCTGAATGTAGTAGAATGTGTGAAGGACGTAAAAACTAATTATTTACAGTGGATAAAGAAAGTGATTTTTCCTAAATTTAGAGCCAATTTTCCCTTTTTTTAAATATTCATATTGCATATATTTGTACTGAATATTCCCATATACTTAAATAAATAAAGTACTCCGAATTATATAGCAGTTTTCTTCATAATCCATTCTTTATCTTACTTCCTTTATCCACTCGCCCGCCCCTTCAATGACTTCAATTATATTATTTGCATATAACGGAAGATGACGCTGGTATATTAAAGTTTGCAGAATCCCTGTATATAATAATGGACTCGAAAAGTTTGATGGTAGATTTTTTTATTTTGGTGGTTTTATTTTTATTACCAAAAATTTAATTAAATATATTTTTGTAGCTTAGTATTGTGAAAGTTCGTTGTGTTCTTTAATAGAAAAAAAACATTAAGCTTTGCATGCAAAAGAAACTAATTATAGCTAATGGTGATTCGACGTAAGTGCCACCGTGACCGTATATCGAGCAAATTTGTACATCGACATTTTCATTATCGAAGTGTTTAGCGTAGCGATCTTTTTTGGTACTCAATACCTCTTTCATTTAGGTAATTATAATCGCAATTATTAAGTTTTCTTTGCTCAAAACTAACACAACTAAATATAATAAATGGAGTGAATCTTAATTATTAATTTATAATACCTTATATTATGTAGATGAAACTGATGAAAGGTGCGAAACAAAACTCGAAAAAGTTTCTAGACCCTCGTGTGTTTCAGTTAACTAAACCTATAATACAATTTTATTTGGAATTGAAGTTATAATATTTGCTATGGACGAAAATAATATAGAAGTTTATACCAAAAAAACAGAAATTGCTGTAAGTAGTAACTCGCTTAGTGGTTTATGTGTGCATTATGCAATTCATAATAAACTTGCAGGAGCAAGATCTTGAAAGGTTAAAAACCTCCGTACAAAATTTACAGGAATGTATTGCTAAAAACGCTAATTTTGAAAGTGAATGTCCTGAATTAATGAAATTAATTACAGAAAATACAAAATTAAAACATCGATTAGCCATACTGAATAGAGTAAGTTTTCAATGCTCTTTATTCTTAAATGACCAAAAATATTAAAGGCAGTAGCTGCGGAAAGCGCAAAATCAACTCAAAATAACGGCAATAACATGGATAATCTACAGCAGCTGTTGTATGAAATATTTCGGGAAGCTGTTACTGCTGCATTTCCAGATCTGCCCGACCCGCCAGTTGTGATTGCTCTCTCCGGTAATAATCCAAAATTTGGTGATTACCAGTGTAACTCAGCCATGCCTATTGCTAATTTATTTAAACAATTAGGTACATTTATTTAACATATAAAAAAACTACTATGTTTAGTAGAAATTTTTAGGTAAGAAAATTCCACCAAGAGATATCGCAGGTTCAATTATGTCGCATGTTCCTACATCCAATTTAATTGACAAACTTGAAATTGCTGGAGCAGGTTTTATAAACATTTTTTTAAGTAAACAATATGTTACTGAAAAGTTATCGTTAATTTTAAAAAATGGCATTCAACCGCCTTTTTGCCAGAAAAGAAGGATTTTGGTTGATTTTTCTTCACCTAATGTGGCTAAAGAGATGCATGTTGGCCATTTGAGGTATGTTATTTACAAATGTAGTTAATAATTAATAACATTTTTTATACATATTCCAGATCAACTATTATAGGAGATAGTGTTTCTCGACTTTTAGAATTCTTAGGACATGATGTTTTACGAATCAATCATGTAGGTGATTGGGGAACTCAATTTGGAATGTTAATTGCTCATTTACAAGATAAGTTTCCGAATTATCAAAAAGAATCTCCGCCGATTGGTGATCTACAAGCTTTTTATAAAGAATCTAAAACACGATTTGATGAAGATCCAGAATTTAAAAAACGTGCATATACATGTGTCGTTAAATTGCAAGCACATGAACCTAACTATTTACAAGCATGGAATTTGATATGTGATGTTTCTAGGAAAGGTAATACAAATTGAAATATTTTCATTGAATAAAAAGGAGTAAGAGGTTTAACATAAATTCAATTAAACTCAATGCAATGAGTTAATACTTTTTGCAGAAATTGTACAATTTTAGTTTTAATCATTAGTTTACTAGAGTGAAGTCAACATCGGAAGACACCAAGCTGCGCAAAAAAAGTGACGTCAGGGTGTAAAGCTTAACAAAAAAATATACGTTTGAAAAGATAAAAGTTTAGGTTATGTTACTTCGTGTTTGTTGTCCAAGAATACAACTTTAGATGTAAAATTTTTGAAATAATCATAAAGTAAAATCATATTTTATTGTCTTAGTTACAAAATCTAGTTTTTTTAATGTACATTTGCCAATAACAATTAATCTCCTGATTTTTGGCCAGATTTAAATATTAGCGGAGCATTATTTATAAAGCCCATTTCACCACCTAAAATAATGATAAATAGCAACATATTTACATTATAAAATTAAATAACATACCAGCATGTACGATTATAAGGCGATTTCCTTTTCCAATAGGAGATTTAAGACCTGCGTTTGTCCCATCTGTCCACAAATATGGTGTCGTATGAGACGAATGTATGTATGTTTCATCTAAAATTTACATAAGATTATGCAGTAGAGTACATAAAACCCAAGATAAGATATGATTCATAATTAATCAATAAACTTATCTGAAGCCCATTTTTCAAAGTAAACTTCTAAATGATGTTTTCTTTCCCGAATATCCAATTGTTTCGTCATCTTTAATGAGGTTATAAATTCCTTCGAATATTACAAAATAAAACGTTGTTATCCAATTGCTTTTTACCTGAATTGATACTTTTAAAGTATTTGTAATTGTTCCACAATCTTGCGAGCATCTTCAGATAACACATGCTTGAGGTGCTTAAGCGTTATGAGATGTACTTGCGTCGCACATTATATAAAGAACTAGATTTGATTACATTAATGTAACATGAAATTAATAATTAAAGTAACTTACTTATAAATTCCGGATAGTTTTAAAAAAAACTTTTGTAGAATAAGTAATAAACAAATTTGATACGCCGGAAAAACAAAGAGCTTATAAACAAAAGTTGGCAAACGTCAGCTGGAAAGTAACGTTATTAGAGCGCACATTACTAATATCGGTGTCATTTTCCAATCATTACTGCATCTTTATTTAGTTTAAAAATGCGTTTCTGTGCTGGTGTCTTCTGATGTTGACTTTACTCTATATTACCTACTGGGGTATTATAATTATTCCAAACCAAAGTCAGCTGTAAAGTGTGTAGGATATTAATTATCTTCATTCACACAAAGTAATTATTGAAATACAAAAGGTGCACAAAGTTAGCAACAAAAATCCCAACGAATCAGTATGCGTCTAACAAAAGTTGACCTAATTTACATAGGGAAAATCGTATTTCCTCGATTAAGGCTATTATTTTGAAATTTCTAATAGATAATTACTTCAATACCAACTCTTTGTTTGCAATGGCGGCATGTTCTGAATGCAAAAAACCAATCCCATGACAATCTGAATCCATTCAATGTTCAGCTTGTAAGCAATTATTTCATGTAGATATTAACTGTTCCCAAACAACACTAGAAGATTTAACCTTCCTAAAAAGGGAACAAAAATTAAAATTCTGGAGATGTCCAGGATGCGTGCCACAAAGGTGTGAGAGCATTATCCACGAAGAAGGAAGCGAAAATGAGTGTGATCAAGGAAATGACCAACTGTCCTCCAATCAGCAACTGAAAAAGTTAGCTAAGCAGTTCGAACTAACTTTGGATAAAAAATTAGATAAGGTCTTAAAAATTAAACACTTTATTGGTCAACCGATTGACAAGAAGGAAATAACCATTTCCCATTGCTTGCCAACACGAAATAATGCTCTACCGAAACAGATAGTGGCTAAGTTTAAAAGAAAGGTAACTAAAAATGAGTTTTTGCAAAGATTTTAAAAAAAGGCAAGTGAGGACCATTCTGCTATGGGTATTGTGGTGTCATGCATATCCAATGATTTACCTACGAGAAGAATTACTTGCTTTGAGCATTTTAGTGTAGAGACTAATAAGTGATTCAAAACTGTTAAACACGTGGCCCTTGATGCTGGATATATGTTTACTTCAGTCAGAGATGGGAGGGTTTTAATTAAAAAAGAAGAAAATTCTACTTCTAAAGTTCTGCCCATAGAGGCAGATATTCAAGCTTTTCTAGCAGAGTAGTTCACTTATAATCTTTGTTACATTAAATTTAGTTTTCTTAAAATTTGTACAAGTTTTCAAGTAACTTTTGTTTTATTATCTTTGTTCATATGGATTTGCTTAATAACATTGATCATATTTGCAATACACAAAGTTCAGAAGTAACTAATGATTTTTTGTTAGATATAAATAATTACCATTTTTTATCTTGTATATATCTAAATATTAGAAGTATTTCAAAGAATTTTGAAGAGTTTTCGTTAGCACTGTCAAGTTTACACTTTACGTTTGACATTATGGTTTTAGGTGAGTGTTGACTAGGAACAGGGATCTTCCGCTGTCTCTATTTAATATTCCTAATTTCCCCATATTCAGTTCTAATAACAATTTTAACCAAAACAGTGGTCTTGTTGTTTTCATAAACAATATTGTAGGAAAAACAAAAATGAAAGAGAACATTCTAACGGATTGCAACTGTATAAGTATTGAAATCAAATATGAAAAAGCTACCTACACTGTTCTTGCCATATATAGATCACCACCTAAGAACACAGATTTGTTTCTGAATGAATTGGAACCTTATCTCCACTCTAATTCTATTTTAATTGGGGACATCAATACAGACTTATTAGGAGAGGAAATTATTTCAGGTTTTCTTAATAGGATCACTTCTCCCACCAGAGATGGGATTAGAGAGGTCACAAATGTTGATGGCTCTATTACATTGCAACCATACTCTACATGTATTGATCATATTTGGGTAAATATCCCTGATCAGCAACTGTTAAAAGCTGTAGTCTTTGACTGGGATATAACTGATCACAAAGCAATCAGCTTTTGGATTAATTCTAATAATAGTAACGCATACAATACTGCAGTTCATAATAATTTGTAGCTCAGAACTAAAATTAACTATGATACTTTTATAGATTTAATAAAAAAACAAGATTGGGCAGAAGTTTATTCCTGGACCTGTGTATCTAAAACTACAAAAAAATGTATTGATTTAATTATTTTTAATTTAGACTTGGTTACTGAAATAAGGGAATTCAAAGTATCTTCAAAGCATAAAAGAATAAAACCATGGATGACACATGGATTAATAACTTCCTTAAGAAAAAGAGACAAATTCTATAAAAAATTATGTAAAGAGCCTTTTAATAGAAACCTTAAAACTGTAAAAATGGCTAGTGTCATCCCTGATATTGTCGAGGAGATTACTATGGAAAAGTCTGCTGGGGATCAACTAGAACTTTTGAATAACTTTTACCAGTTTCGGAAACTGACATAGTTAAGACTTTAGGTGATTTTCGTGGGGATCCAGTCCGGGCTGGGACGGAGTTAGTGTGAAATGCCTAATGTTAATTAAAAAATATATATCCAAACCTTTGTGTAACTTAGTAAATCGTAGTATAAGTACAGACACTTTCCCTCAATGCTTAAAGAAATCTATTATAATTCCGCTATGCAAAACTGGCTGCATGGAGTAGGTGACTAATCATCTGTCTAATCCATGCTGTCCAATATTTCTAAGCTAATAGAGAAAATAGTTAAAAAACAACTGGTAGATTACTTAGAGTCAAATAGTTTAACCTCAACAAGAAAATTTGGATTTCGGTCAGTGATGGACTCATACGATGCTATTGACACGGTGACCAGTAAGATTAAGGAGCAGTTAGACAACAGAATGAAGCCATTGAGTGTATTTTTAGATCTTGCAAAAGCCTTTGACACTGTATCTCATGATTTATTGATTAAAAAGTTGTTTAATATTGGTGTCAAAGGCATTGCACTTCAATGGTTTATCAGTTATCTTACGGATAGGCCACAGCAGGTCAATTTGGCAATACACTTAGTAATGAACTGTTAGGCACCCGCTTCGGGATCCCCAAGGAACAGTACTCGGGCCAATTATGTTTTTGGTATTTATAAATTATTTAGCAAATTTAGAAAGTCTAATCAATGGGAGTTTATACATGTTTGCGGATGATTCTGTCGTATTGTTTTCATCTCAGACTTGGACTGAGACCTTTGCTTTGGCAACAAATGGTATAAAAGCACTTAAAATGTGGCTGGATCGTAACAAATTGTCTCTTAATGTTGCTAAAACTAAGTACATGTCATATTCAATTTACTGCAACACCCAGCCGGACGAATTGCTACAATTAATGATAGATAATCAACGTATAGACAAAGTAGAGAGCATTAAATATCTTGGCATACATTTAGACCAGCATTTAAGCTGGAAAGCACATGCATTCGTACTAACTCAAAGACTCCGCAAATTAATTTATATATTTTTTAGATTAAGAAATATCATGCCTATGCAGGCTGTAAAAATGGTGTATTTTGCCTTGGCCCAATCGATTGTTTCATATGGTCTGCTATGTTGGGATGGAGCTTACCTCTCGGTCTCCACCCTGTGGTGATAGCGCAAAATAGTATATTGACGACTCAACCATGGCACTGTACTCTGAGCTATCATTGTTGACTCTTGAGCAGTTATTATGTAAACTGTATGTTTACAAAAAGGTCCATAGCTATAAAGAAAAGTTAGAGATAGTAGGCCACGGCCTGGGGACCAGAAGTGAGACTCAGACTCTGCTTGTGGTACCCAGGAAAAACACATCATGCAATGCGTCACTGGACGTACTCTGGGCCACTATGGTTCAATCAGCTACCTCTCCATCTCTGGTCTATGTACAACGCGCGACGATTTAAGCCCTAAATTAGAAGCCATATTACAAAATAAAATTCAACTCTTCAGGTATTCTTGCGCACTAGTATCAATCAGCAAAATTTATATAAATTTTGCCTTTGTGGAGAGGAAATTTCTATATTACTATGTCTAGTAATTATTTGTAATATGTTACAGAAATAAATAAAAAAATAATAAACTATTGGGTACCGAAACATTTTTAAAACTTGAATGAAAAGAACGTCCCTTCTGTTATCGCTGTGTAAATTTTTACAACAATTTACTTATAAATAAACCAATGCACGTAATTTCAAGTTTTCCGTGCTTTTAGATAGTAAAATCCTATTGCTTAGATTAATAATAAACTCTTTGGTACCAAAACATTTTGAAAACTTGAACGTAAAGAACGTCCCTTCTGTTATCTTTGTGTAAATTTTTACAACAATTTAGTTGTAAATAAACAATTGCGTGCAATTTCAAATTTTCCCGTGCTTTTATATATGAAAATCGTGTTTCCTCGATTAATAATAAACTATTGGGTACTGAAACGTTTTGATAACTTGAACAAAAAGAACTTCTCGTCTGTTATCTCTGTGTAAATTTTTGCACAATCATATAAAAGACACTGCAATTGTCAGTGTCAATGTTCACCACAACCTGATTTACTGAAGTAAATTTTTGTTAAAATATATTTTTTTTTCATGAATATGTATTGTAATTAGCTTATTTTGCCGGTCATACCATTAACAAATATATGTAATTATTTGTTTTTGAGAAATTGGGTCCTTTTTAAAGGACGGTAGTAATTTGACTATACTTTTCTAACATTTTGTAAAATAATTATTAACTAGGTGAGAATTATGAATTGAAAGGAAGTAATTTTAAGCTTTTGTTTTGAAAAAATGTTAATTATAATTATTTAGTAAGATACAATTTAAAACAATGTTTTGAGTGAAGGCCAATATCGCATTTTTCGCACCTAAATTGCACTTTTTGATGACCATGAGCACATCTGGTTTGTTTCTCTTGATAGGAAACTATGTGATAGATTCTGTCATATCTTGAAAATGCATGGGCCATTGCAGAATGTTTAGAAATGCTCTTTCGTGTTTTTTTTTGTAGGTTTCCAGTAGATTGGTCGACAGTGCTCTCCTAAACACTATATCGTTACGGTGTAGCTGCCATGCATTTTCTATTGCCATTTAAATGCAGTGGCAATTATTAGAAAATACATCGATATACGATGCAGGCTTTTGTTTTGTTCGCATTGATCCACTTCACCCATAATATAATTGGACTGCTTAACCAATGAGCTCTTTTCTGCTTTTTTCAAAAATTTTTTAACTTGATTCGTTGAATTAACACTTACTGCATTTTACGCAACTGTAACACTATTGTCATTCCATCTATACATCACTATTTCATTACTGCTTATAGTCATATACTCGTAAAATCCTCTTGGAATTTTGCATATTTGTAATCGGGCGATTCTCTCCACAGTGCCCGTGCCCTTTAATCTTCGTAGTTGAAACTCACAGAGTAATACCACGGAAGTGAAGACCTATCAATCCAATGGGACTGTATAATATCGGCATACTGAAGGATTACACTTGATCCTAAACTCTGTTGTAATTTTCTGAAACATTTGATGATGCCCCTTGATACCCTCCACCCATACAGCATTTCCCAATCTGGTAGTTCCGGTCCAAAATTTATAGCCCCATCGTATTGGTTTGCCCCTAATAAATTGTTCACAAGAATCCCGTCAATAATACGGCACTATTGCTTTATTGATGCTATGATTTTCTTCCAAAGTGTTTCAAAAATAATTGATTCAATGAAGTGAATAATAACTTTTGCATACTTACCATTGCTCTCAAGATCATTATTATCACAACAATGTAATCATAATAAATGAGAACCACATTAATTTCTAATGTGTTAAGTGAAAGAAATAATACGAATGTTTATTCATTTGAAAAATAATTAGCAAAAATACTTACTTCCAATAATCCATGTTGTATAAACCGAAACTCACTCACAGCAATTGCGGTATAACACGTTCAATTTGCCTTATAAGAAGCAAATGGTACATTCAGATAGAGGCACAATGATATTGGAATGCATCATAACAAGCAACATCTACTCCAAAGTGGCGAAACGTTTGCTTTGTAGGAAATTATATGCTATCCTTTTAGAAGGATGGTAGTAACATATGGGTTAAAAGGAACAACGACTTGCATCTACTACACTATAACAGAAAAGAACAAATTCGAGTAGCGCCTATAACTACCCACAACCTAACATGTAATGAATAATAATATAAATCCCTAAAATGCAGACCATCTCAGTGGGTGTGGGCATTAAAGGTAGTGGGAGGAATTATCGGTAATGAAGGTAAGGAAAGTTGGCGTAGGATGACATACTGACTATACAACCTTACAAATGTTACACCAGAATGAAATCCCTCCAAATGAATTGGTAGAATACCGAGATATTTCATTGAGTTTAATGTTCCTTCATACATGTGATAATAAAAGCGTCCGTTTTTAATGCAGCACCATACGTTTGTTCCAAATTTCCCTTGCCTCCTGCGGACAACACTGACATGAACGTTAGTATCTACCCAGTAAGGTAAATTGTGATTATTAAAAATACCATCACTACTGAAATGCGCCTCGTCTGACCATGAAATAGAGTTTGAAAAATTAGGTATATTTTGGCACTGACTTATACAGGGTGACAATTTTAACTAATCTTCTATGGGTAACTTTGTTATTATAACAGCTACAGAGTCGGTTAAATTAGCAATATTGGGCAGAATTTCAAGACCAATTAAATGACGTTTTGAGTTTTGACCAGTGTTGCCAACTTTCGTAGTTATTTAGAAAAAACTAAAAATGAGCGAATTTTCAAACTCAAATATCTTTGAAACCCTTGCAAATAAAACTATAATACAAGAGAAGTAATTGATAGATATTTTTACGAACATTAAGATAAGCCTATTTTTAAATTTTGCATTTCATTTTTGAGATATAACACAAAGTTACTTTTTTTTAAATGGAACATGTAGTTTATTTTAGTCCTATTAAATAGCATATTTTTTACTAATTTCAAAAATGTATAGTTTACCTTATTTGTAACAAGTAGTTTTCTTGTAATTTTAATAAAAACTGTAAAGTTAAAATCGAGTATCAGCTTTAAAAAATAGAGCGCCTTGGAATGAAATAAAACAAAAGAAATCTATAACACAATAATCGTCAGTTGTGAAAAACTTACGAGTACGAACTTTATTAATGCTGAAGTTTATAAAATTTCAACCAATCATAAATATGTGTAAACAAAAGAATTACCTAAGTACTACATTACAACTAAATTACAAGATTTCAAAATGGCCACCATGGTTTTCAACACATATACGACGTGTTTGTAATATATTATTTTGCACTTTTAACAAGGTATTAGGTCTATTTGCTGCAATAGCTGTTCTTATTTTGTCTTTTAGATCTTCGACATTATGTGGTTTAGTTTTATAAACTCTGTCTTTAACTGTTCCCCACAAAAAGAAATCCACAGGGGTTAAATCTGGAGGCCATGGAATAGTACCACGAGTACCAATCCAGTTATTAAATCTTTCTGTTAAAAAGTTTGAAACATTTGCATTGTGAGCAGGAGCTCCATCTTGTTGAAAATAACGAAAAGCGCGTATTATATTTAATGGAACTTCGTCCATCATATTTTCAAATTCATTTCTTAAACACATTAAGTAGCGTCCAGTATTTAAATGTTGTTCAAAAAAATATGGACCAATGATTTTAGTACCTAAAATACCGCACCATATGTTTATTGAGAAAACATGTTGATATCATCTCTCTACAGTTAAATGAGGATTTTGTTGAGCCCAGTAAATGTGATTTTTTCTATTAAATAAACCATTGTTGGTAAACTGGCTTCGTCCGTAAACAAAATTGATTTAGAAGTCATTGTTTCTTCGATGCTCTTCAATTAACCAGGTAGCGTAATTTAAATGTATTTCAAAATCTGCAGGATACAATGTATTTCCAACATGGTGATGGTAAGCTCGACTTTATCCAGATGTCTGGTCACCATAGTTTTCTATTAAAATCATACCCTATTTTAAAACTTGTTTTATGATAATTGGTACCTTTCATACTACGCCAATGTACACGTATTGACACTTCAATATGAAGTTTGCCCAGGCTTATATTTGCAACAAATATAACACATGGCATATACAATGTCAAATTTAAATGCCTTACTAATAAAAATTGGTAATTTTTTTTTACTGTATTAGGTATACTGTGGTATTACAAAAGTGGTTGCATGATTATCCTAAAAAGAATATATAATTTCTTTTTTTTTACTCCACTTTGTAGATTGGAAGGTCACGTGTTGTTCCACGCTAAAATTTTTTTCTTCAAACCTCAAAATATTAGGTCATTATTCGACTGAGTAGTAGGCGCCAAGGTTTGACATTTTCGCTAGACCAGATTTTACTTTTCCTTTTCCTGTCTCCGGAGAAAACTGTTGTTATGGAAACAACAATTTCATTTTCATTTATTCAAAAAATTATAATTAATTTTCAGACCTATTCATTAATGTAATATTAAATGTATAATAGGCGAGTGTTGCATTTTGAAAATTGAAGCCGTGCTGCAATGAAGTAGATTCTGTTAAAGTATTTACTGATGGTATAACTGTCGATTTGGGCGATGACGATGGTATTAGATTTCCTGCGCCTGTTTGCATTACCATAGTTTCATGGTTAATATTCGGGCAGCATTCTCTTTTTTTGTTGGGAATACTCTTCTACGTATTCCGCCACGGAAGTCGACCTCCCACCTCCACCATCGATCAGTAATGTAGCCGAAGTACGCCTTAAACAGGGGCCCGTATATTCTTGAACATTGCTTAATTTTAGAAATTTGGCGACTTTTCTGGGTACAACACTGAATCCTCATAACATTTCTATAGCACTTTCCATTTCGATATTTCAAAAAAGATGTTCTTTCTTGCATATCTCTTGGTCTTAATGACGCGTACTTGTGGTAAATTATGATGAACGTTTCTTCGATGATTGGAAACGAGCGCACTTTATGCGTTTTGCTATCAGGCATTTGTATTAGGGTTAAATTTCCCATCTGTTCAATGTCATCTATATACCTGCATGCGCCGGTTACTACGATTAATCAAACAATCTGAATAAATCATATTACATTGGGAGGGCACGAAATTAAAACTAATCTAAATTTACCTTTATTCCTAAATATACTTCATGCGGTGTGTTCATTAACAAACTGTTCTTTAGTAAATATTCTTGACTTTTTTGCAGAGTATCCTTCATTTGTCCTTTTCAGAAAACGTCGTAACTTTAAATATTGACTTATATTTATTCCATGCTTAATTTGATCATGGAATAACGGAATCACATTGTCGAAGATTTCCATTTCCAATTACGAACTGAGAAATAATTTTTTCACTCAATAATAAGGTTATTTACTGTGTTACCAAGGAAGCAGCACCTACATATTTATGAAAACGAACCTACCTACTTGATAATGGCGTTTAATTTAATTTAATATCCCTTAAAAACCTGTCATTAAAAATAAATGTTTCGCATAAATTTGCGGAAGTTTGAAGAAAAAATAGCATATTTTATTTGGAGAAGTTACTTTTCATGACTTTCCTTCTATTAACCACCTGACTTCGTACGCCGGGTAAATACAGGCGCGCCATGAAAAGTAACACTTCTCCTTCACATAAAATAATCTACCATTGTTGCCACACTTTACCTCACAATACGAAAGTATTGGGAGGTATTGTAATTGGTCGGCGAAATTTTAGGTTTTGTGAATGATCGCAAAATAGGAAATAGATAGAAAGTAGATCCCAGTGTATTATTAAAAAGGAATAAATTTCCTTTAAAATGAGCTACCATACTTAAAAATTGCTTTACCGTAAGTTGGAAAAAAAGAGGTTCAAACATGAAAGTTTCAAAATGTATGTCCGTCTGTCTGTATGTGTTCCAGCGCGATCGCGTCCACAAACAATCCGATCGTCATGAAATGTGGTACCCAGGTTCGGATCCATGAGTAGACGGAATTATGAACTTTTGAGCGCAATCTATCCAGTCAAAATGGGGGAATTCCAGATTTCGACTATTATAGTGTATAAATACGAACGGCTAGAATTGAATATCTGTGTTAAGCCATTTCTGGCCATCTGAAACGATTTTTGAAAAAAAAAATTTTTGGCCCGTTGGTAAAAGATTTTCGAATTTTTTTCATATTTACATTTTTGAGCCATTTTTGGCCATTTGAAACCATTTTTGGAAAAAATTTTTGGCCCTTTGCTAAAAATGTTCAAAAAAATTTTTTTTTTGCTTTTTACATTTTTGACCATTTGAGATTTTTGGCCCTTAGGTCAAAATTTTTCGAATTTTTTTTGCATTTTCAATCGTTTTGAGCCATTTCTGACCATATCAGATGATCTTTGGAAAAAAAATTTTGGGCCCTTTGGTCAAACATTTTCGCATTTTTTTTTGCATTTTTACACGTTATGATAAATTTTAAAATGTCAGAATTGTAATTACTTTTTTTTATTACTAAGTATAATTTATGTCATTTAGGAATTATATAAATAACTGTTGTTTTCGCAACAACGAAAGTTAACTATGGAATAAATGTAAAAATGATAACGCATCAATTGAAACATATGGTTAACAGGTGGATTTATATGCTTATAAAAATTGTACTTTTATGCACATATTTACATGTTTTCAATTTAAGAACTAAATAAATGTATACTGGGTGATATGATCATTTACTTTCTCTGATCAACTTTTTCGATCGTATCCTTTTTGTTTAGTACGTTAAGCTTTATAGGTATTATTTAAATAATAACTTAAATTTAAGTGTCTTGGTCGTCATATTTAATTGTTTCTGTAGAAGTATTACGATTTTTTTAATAAAACAATTTAATGATATGAAAAAACTGTACAAAATTCTTAGTAGCGAAAAAAAACAGTACACTAGTTATAAAACATCAAATTCTTTCAATTTTACTTGTGCTTGTTTAAATTTATCAATTAAATTGTATTGTGACGTCATGTGTTGCATACATCAGATTTTTTTTATAGGTCCTACTCTTTATTGTGGGTTGTATCTTTTATGTTATAAGTTGGTGTAATTTTTCTGTAAAACGCATCAAAACGTCAAAGTGGCAAATTTAAATTACATCAATGCACACATTTTTGAAATAAAATTCAAGGTATGCTAGACATGTTTTTGTCAATATGTGCTATTAGTAGTTGCAAGTTGAGCGATTTTCCAAAGTTTGTATTATCGAAACCATTGTTTTTGGGTTAGTGATGTAAATAACTGATATCTGAACTTTTTCTGATTGATAGTTTACTAAGTAGTTAAAATGTACAAGATATTATTTTCAACTTCTAATCCTTTTTATTCAATGACTTAATTTATGCTAATTTTTTTAAATTTTAGAATTTGAAAAAGTATATGAACGGTTAGATATAAAGATAACTGAACGAGGTGAATCTTTTTATCAGAAATTAATGGAAGACATTGTAAAATATCTTGATGAAAATGGATTTTTAGAAGAAGATGAAGGTCGTAAAATAATGTGGGGTGAAAAAGATGTGGGAATTCCACTAACAATCGTAAAATCTGATGGGGGCTTTACTTATGATACATCTGATATGGCTGCTATTAAGCAACGGTTGGAAGATGAAAAGGCGGATTGGATTATCTATATAACGGATGCTGGACAGGCTACACATTTCGAAATGATTTGGAAATGTGCAGAACGTGTCGGAATTTTGAAACGTAAGATTCACCGTGTAGATCATATCGGTTTTGGTGTTGTACTAGGTGAAGATAAAAAAAAGCTTAAAACACGTTCTGGTGATGTTATTAGATTGTGCGATTTATTAGACGAAGGATTGAGGCGTGCTTTAGAGAAACTGAAAGATAAGAATAGGCATGAAGTTTTATCTCCTGAAGAGTTAAAAAAAGCTCAAGAATCCATAGCGTACGGATGTATTAAATACGCCGATTTATCACACAATTTGAACAATGAATATATATTTTCTTTTGATAAAATGTTAGAGGATAAAGGAAATACGGCAGTGTACTTATTGTATGCCTACACACGAATATGTTCTATTGCTCGAAATGCTAATTATACTCCAGAGAAAATTAAAGAGTTAATCAATAATGTTTCTATTTCATTAGATCATGAAAAAGAATGGAAATTGGGGAAAGTACTTCTACGATTTCCTGACGTGTTGGTTAAGATTACCAAGGATTTGTTTTTACATCATCTATGTGAATATGTATATGACATTGCTGTCACTTTCACAGAGTTTTATGATTCCTGTTATTGTATTGAAAAAGATTCTTCTGGGGATATTATAAAAGTCAATGAGAGTCGTATATTATTGACAGAAGTTACAGCAATGATAATGGCCAAATGTTTTCATATTTTAGGATTAAACCCAGTTGGTAAAATGTAATGTATGTATAGGTCATATACAATTGAATAAAAAAAAAGATTTCAAAGTAGTTTTTTTTTGTATTTATTTAAAGTCTTTTTAGGCGATAGATCCTCAGGGCAGTGGTAATTTTGCTAGGTGTCAGCGATTGGACGTATTTGTATGATACATTCAAATTTTTTCATTTAGGAGGGCCATAAACTTAAGCAAAATACACCTACGTACCACACAAAAATAAAAAACACCGAATGTGTTTAAATAGCTAACCCTATCATTATCAGCGATCCCAAGTCGATCGCTGTGATCATAGCTTAGCTATTGAATCGCGTTCAGTGTTTTTATTTTTGTGTGGTACAAGGGTGTGTTTGTTTGTTACAGATCCTGCCACAGTTACAGATTTTCCGTAAAATTAAATTTAACAACTCAAACTTACTTATCATTTTCATGTTAAAATTGAAACATCAAACAGTATGCTCTTAATACAAAAGTAAAATTTAAGTTATGTGGTTATAACGTTTTAAATACCTCACGCCAATAATGAGTAAATGGACCAGAATACTTTAACTTTGAAACGTGAGTATGTGTGCGCGTACATTAGAACGTGCGTGCCTGTGTATGCATGCGTGCGAGGGTATTGTGTGCGTGCGTGCATGTGTCTAAACCTGTGCCTTTGTATGTGTGTGGAGAGGGGGGCGTGCATGTATGTGTGTATATCTCGGTTTTGTTAAATTTTGGTTAAAATGTATTTACCAATAAAGGCGTCAGCGATAGGATGTATTTGTATTATAAATTCAAATTTTTAATTTAGGAAGGCTGTGAACTTAAATTTAACAAGTCAAATTTACGTATCATTTGCATCTTAAAATTGAAACATCAAACAGCAGTACGCTCTTAATTCAAAAATAAATTTTGTTATATGATTCTAAAGTTTTAAATTCGTTACGTCAATGATGTGTGAATAGAACAGGACACTTAAACTGAAACCGAAAAGTATGTGTGGGTGCACACGTGTATATGTAAAATATCTCTGTTCTATTAAATTTTGGTTAAAATCTATTTACAATTAAAGGTACTTAATACAGTTTACTAAAGTACATTTTGTCAATATCTTGAACACTGCTAACTTTATTTAAAAAACAAAAAGATAATTAATTAAACTTTACATAAGTATCACTTATAAAAGCTTTTAACACAAAAATAAATGAACCTTAAATATTAATTTAAACATATGTAGTAGTCATGTCAAACTGAAAAAAAAGCAACTTGATTTTTATAATTGATAAACGAAGATGAAACTATCAGTATATGATTAATACAAATTTAACACGTTCATGACGGCCGATATTTAGCCAGTCATTATAAGACGTAAAAAAATAAAATAAATAATTTATTTTTTCTACTGGTTTTGTGTTAATAAAATGTGTTTTTAGTATAATTTTTTTTTTTCTTTCCTTTTTGTAATTTTGAATGTGACCCACCGATGGGTCACGTACGTCCCTTAGTAATAACTTTGTTTTAAAGACGTCATGACCCATCGGTGGAGGACGTCGTCTCTTACTAATAATTTTTTTTAGGGACGTTGTTACCCACCGGTGGGCCACATATAGAAAGGTTACGATTTAGTTTCAAAATTTGCATTTTACTTTTTTTGTTTTAGGTGTATAACAAGCTAAAATGAGCCACAGGATCCGCAGAACTTAAACACTAGTCGTAAGTAAATTGCGAGACTTAATTCCAACACATGTTTCATCGTCCGAAACTCCGACATCTATATCTCTACAGATATCACAATCACACCATATGCAACAGCTGCACGAAGCAACTTCGCCCAGGCTATCCACCATAGAATATAAATCGTCATCACCACAACCATCGACATCGAAATCCCCGCAGTCTAATTTTCATCACCAGAAGAAGATTAGTTATTTCTCATCTTCAGACTCAGAACCGTATCAAAATTCAGGAGGTTCTTATAGTCCCTCCTAGTACGAAAGTGAGGGTGATTTGCCTGCCAGAGAATCCTCAGATGAGGAGAATACCGATTCTTCCCTTTTGATATTTATGAGCATTTTGTAGATGATGAAATCTTGGATATCATAGTACTAGAAACAAATAGCTATTCAGCACAACTCATTTTGTTGAAGCCTCTTTGCCCCAAACCATTACTGCATAACTTTAAGGATACAACTAAGGAAGAAAGTTCATGGCTATCTTAATAAAAATGGGAATAAAGAAGTTGCCCCAAATTCGTTTCTATTAGTTAACGATATGTTTAGTAACATGTTTTAAAACTAGGTGAATGCTAGTGCATTACAGGACTTTCTTGCAAAATACTAACAAATATGTGGGGTATTTTTATATCTTTGAAATATTCAGCAGTTTTATAAATATTTAATGAAAACCAAACATTGACCCTAATAATCCCCCCTCCCTCCCCGAGACACCAGCAATACGAGGAATGTTTTCAATTTTCGGAAAAACCGGAAGTAGTGTTTTCATCACGATAATATCATTTCATCAGCTCAAATGAACAAAGTTTATTTCCAAAATCCCAAGGTTGTAACCAAAATAGTTAGAAAGTTATAACAATATCAATATTAAATATTTGAAAATTCATATCTCCTATACTAGCAGCTTTCGTATAAGCAAGTTAGTTGCATTCATAAGAGTGGCTGGTTGCCTAAAAAAAAAAAAAAAATGCTTGGAGAGATTTTTGAATACATCAATTTCGAAAAATTCCCCAAATATAGGCAAATTTATATCATAATTTATTACGTAAAGAAATATCTTTAAAGAACCTTTATTTAACTACGCATATAAATTTACAATTCTTTTATATCTTGACGGTACCGGAAATATAAATTTCTACAAAAAAAAAATGTATATGTGACTATAATTGCGGCCATATTCAATTTTGAAAGTTTTAAAAATTGTATTTCATGCGAGTTATTGATTACCTGAATTTAAATCTTCACTGTCGTAAAACATCAAAATAACGCAACTTATTTTATTTTTTTTCAACCGCAATACTTTCTTGTTTAGCAAGAAATTAAAAATCGATGACTTGTAACCGATTTGAGATTTTTTTGAGATGATTGCATTTTATGAATAATGGAGACGCTACAGCTCACATCGACAGACAAAAACATTTTGGATGTATGTTGCAAGCAGTTTCAGAAAATTTTAGAGCCGAACGAAGTAGTTATCGCCGAAACGATGATCCCTTGGCGGGGCAGATTAGCCTTCAGACAGTACCTATCCGCTAAATCGCATAACCACGGCGTCAGAATGTATAAAATATGTACTGCCAAAGGATACACATACGACCTAAGAATCTACGCTGGGAAAAATGAAGTCAATCTAGTAGGAGCAAACAAAACTGGACGTACCAAGTTTGTATGGAGCTGCTCGCTAACCTAAATGATTGTGGACGAACTTTATACGTTGACAATTTTTACACCAGTGTATCACTAGGAAGACCTTCTAAAATGTCAAACGTACGTTTGTGGTGCTTTGAGGAATAACAGGAAAGGTAACCCATAAATTGTTAAAAAAAAAAAAAAAGGAGATGTGTATAACGAACAGAATGAAAGTGGCATGCGGGTAATAATATGGGTAGATAAACGCCCAGTACTGATACATAGTTCCGTACCAGACCATTGTGAACAGCTAACTCCGATAGAGAAAAAAACGCGAAGGAGAAGACATGAAGCCCCTTGCTATCATCGCTTACAAGGCAAAAAATGGTATGAACATGTCCGATAGCTTAACTTAACCTTCACGCCATTCTCTTGCGGGGTAGGCAAAAACAAACCCTGCCTCTTATTTATTTCTCATTCACAATCTTTCTCCATGCTTTCCTATTTCCGCACACCTCCCTAGCTTCCGCAAGATTCATACATAGTCTTTGACATGCCCTTTTGTTTTTAAAACTCCTTATCTTTCTTTCCTTTATCATAGATTCTACTACATTCAGCCAAGTTTTACGCGGCCTACCAGGCCCGGCCTTTCCCCTACCCTCACCCACATATATTTGTTTCGTTAATCTTGCGTTGTTCTTTCTCTCAATGTGACCAAACCAACGTAATGTACTACTTTTATATATATCCATCATCGCCTTTTCCTCACCACACTCCGTCATTATGCATTCATTTTTTATCTTGTCCCTTCTCGTTTTACCACATGCGCTTCTCAGGAATCTCATACCCACGGCATTTATTTTTCTTTCGTGTTTTTTTTTGACATACCCATGTCTCACTTCCATACAGTACTGATGGGACGAATACGCTATTATAGATTGCTCGTTTCGCAGCTAGGCTCATGCTTTCATTTCTCATTATCGTCCACATGCTTCCAATCACTACCCTTCCAGCATTGACCCTTCGTCCAATCTCGCTCTCAATTGTACCATCTGCAGTAAACATTCTACCGAGATATACCAGCTCGTCCACTTGCTCCACAATTTCATCTTGTGACTAAACCAACGTAATGTACCACTTTTATATCTATCCATCATCGTCTTTTCCTCGTCACACTCCGTCATTATGCACTCACCCTTTATCTTGTGCCTTCTCGTTTTACCACATGCGCTTCTCAGGAATCTCATACTCAATTTATTTTTCTTTCGTGCTTTTTTTGACATACCCATGTCTCACTTCCATACAATACTGACGGGACAAGCACGCTATTATGGATTGTTTGTTTTGCAGCTAAGTTCACGCTTTCATTTCTCATTATAGTCCACATACTTCTAAAGACTTTCCCTTCAGCATTGACCCTTCGCCCAATCTCGCCCTCCATTGTACCATCTGCAGTAAACATTCTACCCAGATATACCACCTCGTCCACTTGCTCCACAATTTCATCTTGCAGAGTAAATACTCTATTCTCCTTTCCACCTTCTCGATTGAACACCACAATCTTAGTTTTGTTCACGTTTACCTTTAGGTCCATGCTCTCACAGACTGTATCAAACTTCCTCAGAGCGATTTGCAGCTCATCCGCACTGTTACTTAATAAGACTGTGTCATCTGCATACACCAGAAGTCGTACATTTACGTCACCAACAATTACACCATTTGTGTCGGTACATGCTTGTCTAAGACATTTATCCATGGATACATTGAACAACCACGGTGACATCACACAGCCTTGTCGCACTCCTTGCTCAATATTAAAGTTTTCACTCTGAATCACTCACACCTCCTCTCACCCTAACACATGCCCGACTACCGTTGTATACTGCCCTTATTCCATTTATTAGACCTTTATATACGCCATATTCATTTAATATTTCCCACAGCTTCCGCCTATTCACTCTGTCATATGCTTTCTCCAGATCTACAAACGCACAGTACTTCCTTTTTACCTTTAAACACTTTTCGATCACCTGCTGGAGAGCAACCATCTGATCGACACATCCTCTCCTTGGCATGAAGCCACCTTGCACATCCCACATCTTAGTTTGTGTAGTTTCTCGTACTCTATCAATCAGTATTCTTCCAAACACTTTACCAGGCAAGCTGAGTGTTATATATTCTAGTGGGTAGAGTACTTAGTCATCGTATTAGTCTGTATCTTAGTAGGTAACTAGGAGACAGCGGGTTGACAGATTGTATTGTCAATATATTTTTACGTGTTGTAAAATAAACAAATAGAAAATACTTATAGAATTATTGCATACATTATAGTGGCGACGAGGATAACGAACTTACCAAATGAATTCCGAACAATTTACAGAATTTATTAAAGTGCTAACGGAAAATCTCAAAGTTACAAGTAATCAAAATGAAGCTGTGGATGCTGTTACATTGGATGTATTTAATGAAGAAAATGAGACTTTCGAAATTTTTATTAAAAGATTGGAGAATTTTTTTAACATGAAGAATTTGGTAGAAGAATCTCAATTAGTGGAAGGAAAAAAAAAGGAGTGGCTTATACATTCAATGGGTACGAAAACATTTCAATTATTGTACAAATTAACAAGCCCCGAAGAGCCAAGTTCTAAATTATATTCACAAATAGTTAAATTAATTAAAGAACACTTGCACCACACCAAGTGTAACAACTGAACAAAATCGTTTTTCAAAACGTATTCAAAGGGAAGGCGAAAGTGTTGCAGATTTCGTAGCCGATTTAAAAAACCTCAGTAAGAATTGTGAGTTTATATGTACTTCATGCAAAGCCTCTACAGCTAATACACATTTAAGACAACAATTTATCAGTGGATTACGTAATCCAGCTTGGGTAGAAAAACTTATTCAACTGAAAGCTCCTAATACATTTATTGACTGTGTAAATACTATTCTTGCAAGTGAATCAGCACAAGAAGATGCTAAAGAAATTTTTGCATCACAAATCTCTGAAGAAAATACACAACAAAATCAAGTTAAACTGCCTACAAAAATTAATATTCGTAATTCAAATGCTTACAGTAACCCTATCGTTAAAAATCGCATTTGTTATCGTTGTGGTGATAAATATCATTTAGCATCATCATGTAAATATATTACAGCAAAATGTACTTTCTGTAATAAGTTGGGTCATCTTGCCAAGGTTTGCATGACAAAATCTAAAATAAATATGCAAAATACAAGAAATCAAAACCAGTTGGAAGGTGAAGCTAATAATCCAAGTACAAGTATAATTTTATCTACAGAGGAGAGAGCAGAAGGTGACATTTATTATATTAATAATTTGGTTAATACAAGCTTACCGGAATTATTAATAAAACCTGAAAATTTATGTTAAATGTCAAAATTAATGGGCAAGACGTCGCTTTTGAATACGATACCGGTGCTGCAGTGTCGTCAATGTCGTATGGTGCATTTAAAGTATTATGCCCTACATCACATATTTGTACTTCGTCATTACCACTTCGCACTTATACTGAAATTATTCACCCAATTGGATATTCAACTGTGGAAGTAACACATGGGGATAAGAAAGAAATAGGAATTTGTATATACTTCCTGGTAAAGTAGAACCAATATTTGGAAGGAGTGGTTACAACTTTTCCATAAATTACATCCAAATATACATCAGCTACACGGAAAAGCGGATTCTACGAGTAAGATACTTGAGAAGCTTAAACAAAAATATTGTGAAGTTTTCAAGGAGGATATTGGTCGAATTAATAATTACGTGGCCAAATTATACTTAAAAGACAACACCAAACCTATTTATTATCCTGCAAGAAAAATTCCGTATGCCATACAAGAGAAAGTGGAAAAAGAAATTGATCGTTTGGAGCAGTTAGGTATAATATCCAAAATAGAATACAGTGAATGGGAACACCGTTGTCCCTATTTGTAAACGAGATGGATCTATTCGTCTTTGTGCTGATTATAAGGTCACAATAAA
This sequence comes from Vesta saturnalis, assembly GCA_036346205.1. NCBI lineage: Eukaryota > Metazoa > Arthropoda > Insecta > Coleoptera > Lampyridae > Vesta > Vesta saturnalis. The sequence goes on from JARFJB010000438.1 coordinate 2,384,101, forward strand.
TAAAGTATTGAAAGACGACCATTTTCCCATTCCAAATTTAGAAGATATTTTTGCCAAAACTATGTTGGGTGGAAAAATATTTACAACATTAGATATTAGAGAAGCATATCTGAACATGCCTATGGATACTAAAAGTACAGAAATTCAAGCAATTACTACTACAAAGGGGGATTATAAAGTAAATCGACTTCTGTTTGGAACAAAAGTAGCACCCTCGGTGTGGCAACGCTACATATCCAAAACATTAGCAAATATACCCGGTGTGTGTGTGTTTTTAGATGACATCAAAATACAAGGAAGCACTATGGAAGAACACATCTATAGACTAGAACAAGTTTTAAAAAGACTGCAAGAGGTGGGACTTAAAATTAAGGAAGAAAAATTGTAAATTTTTCAAATCTGGTATAGATTATTTAGGATACAGAATATCTTCGCGTGGATTAGAAAAAACAAAGGAAAAAACAGAAGCAATAATGAAATCTGAAAGACCAGAAAATGTGACTCAATTGAAAAGCTGGTTAGGTATGGTAAATTATTACGGTAGATTTTTAGAAAATTTGGCAACAAAATTACAACCTTTATATAACCTTTTACAAAGGAACGTTCCTTTCATATGGAATGATCAATGCGAGAAAAGTTTCATTTAATAAAAAGAAATTACATCTGATAAAGTATTAGTTCCTTATAACCCTGCTTATTCGTTAATATTAGCTACGGACTCGAGTTCATATGCTTTAGGAGCTGTGATTTCACATATAATGCCGGATGGTTTAGAAAGACCAATCGCATATGCCTCGAGAACATTAAGCAAATCTGAAAAAAATTACAGTCAAATAGATAAAGAGGCAACATCAATTTATTGGGGATGTCGTAAGTTTTTCAATACTTATACGGACGTAAATTTACAAATATAACAGCCACTAGGCTATTACGTTATGCACAATTTTGCAAGGGTTAGATTACGACGTAGTTTATAGATCTACAGAAAAACATGGTAACGCAGACTCGCTTTCTAGATTAATATTAAAAACGATTCTTCTTCGTTCGAATTTGACGATGTTACAATGTATCAATTACAACAAATTTTAATGCTACCAGTTTCACATAAAAATATTGTAGAAGAAACTACAAAAGATACTATGTTAAAAGAAGTATACGATAATTTAAAGTCGGGAAAAAATTACAACTTTTGGTTTCATTGGTAAAGACAACGAATTTTCTTTAACAGAAGGGTAATTTTAAAGGAACTAGAATTTTATTCCTTCTTGTCTTAGAATTAAAATTTTAAATGAATTGCATGAAGCAATAGGTATAGTTAAAATGAAAACTTTAGCGAGATCGTATGTTTGGTGGCGGATTGATAATGATATTGAACATGTAGTAAAAGCTGTTTACCTTGTCAAATGATACAAAATAATGAAATCAAAAGTACTTTCCATAAATGGGAATCTCCAGATGGCCCTTGGCAAAGATTACATTTAGATTTTGATTTTGCAAATAAGTATTTCTTAATTTTAGTCGATGCTTATTCAAAATGGCCAGAAATATTTATCATACCATCCATGACGGCATCAGTAACAATTCGTTACCTTACAAGTACTTTTGCTCGTTTTGGTATTCCAGTCACATTAGTAACAGATAATGGACCTACTTTTATTTCACAAGAATTCCAGGTTTTCACAAAAGTAATGGTATTTTACATAAATTTTCGGCACCTTACCACCCAGCTACTAACGGGCAGGCTGAAAGATACGTTCAATCAATGAAGAATGCAATAAAAATTAATTATAGAAAAGGAAATTTTGATATTGAATTTCATTTACAAAATTTTTATTACACTATCGTAAAACAAAAATTTAACTACAGAGTTTCACCGGCACAATTACATTTAAAGAGATATTCAAACAAAATCGATTTAATTAGATTACCATCAAAAAGAACATAATTTTCAAGAAACTTATACAAAAAGACATTTAATGTAGGTGATACAGTACGTTTTCGAAATTATGATAGAACTGGTATGTGGAAATTTGGAAAAATAATAGAGAAGGAGGTAAACTACATTACTGGATTGACACAGAAGGAACAAAAGTTAGAAGACATGTGGACCAAATTGCCAGAACTGAAGTTACATTACCAAATATATATAAGTATCAAGATAAGGTACCTTTAACACTTATACAAGAATCAGAAGAAGTAAATTTGGAGAAAGATTCAACGAAATCATGTGACAGTAACGACTCAAAAGGAAAGGAAAATAATACAAAAACTAGACAGGATACAGAAAGAAATGATAAGGAGGAAAAAACAGATCATAATGAAAATGTAAGGGAAGAACAGAGTGAAAATATAGCAGTGACGGAGCTAAGAAGGAGTAGGAGAACTAGAAAATCCATTGACAGATTTAGCTTTAAGTGATGGGGGAAATCTGTTATATATTCTAGTGGGTAGAGTACTTAGTCATCGTATTAGTCTGTATCTTAGTAGGTAACTAGGAGACAGTGGGTTGACAGATTGTATTGTCAATATATTTTTACGTGTTGTAAAATAAACAAATAGAAAATACTTATAGAATTATTGCATACATTATACTGAGTAAGCTTATTCCTCTGTAGTTCTTACAATCACTCTTGTTCCCCTTACCTTTATACAATGATCGCGCTCTTCCAATCACTCGGCACTTTTCCACACATAAGGCATACATTGAATAAATCACACAATCTTCGTATAAGCTTTGCACCACCATACTTGAGCATTTCACCAGTGATTTCATCTACGCCTGCTCCCTTGCCATTTTTCAACCTTTCTACCGTTTTCTCTACCTCATTTATTCCAATATCCTTCTCGGTTTCATCCATCATTTCTTCTATATTCTCCTTATTTAACCCTTCAGTCTTACTTTCCTCACTACTGTACAGCTTTCCGAAATATTCTTGCCAGCATTTCCTCACTTCACAATCGTCCCATACTATTTCGTTTCTAGCATTCATCACTCCTGCAGCGTTCTGCTTTAGGCCACGTTTTGTATTTTGACCCATTTTTGTTTCCCTCAAAATCATTCTGCATTTTCTCTCCTTCCACAGCCATCACTTCCTCTTTACTTATTCTCACTGCCTCCTTCGCTTCTTAATCTGTACACCTCATACAATCGCTTCTTCTTAGTCTCATTTTTTGCAGCAATCATTGCCATGTACGCATCTTTTTTCTTACATACTGCCTTTTTTACCAACTCATTCCACCAAGCACATTTTTTCTGTCTACCTACAGTCACTCTTCCACATATTCGCACGGCACAATTGACAACAAAGTTTTTCAAGCTTATAATATAACTGCATATGAAAGATTTAATGTGAAACATAGTGTGACCCACAGGTATACACGAACGTCTATTAGTAATAACCAGTGTGACCTATCGGTGGCTTCCGATATCGTGAACGTGTTAAATAAGATTGAGTATTATACATTTCATTCAAGAGCAAACATGAATAAATTAAAAATATCTGTATCATGATTGATCAACACTCACGATTTTGCTAATATAAGACGACATATGCATAAGAAAGTTATGTGTTTGTCAGATCAGAGTTAATATTAAAATCTGTTTATGCGATAACATAGTTATTAATTAAAAAATACAAATGAGCTGCTTTCAGGCAAGTATATCCTAATGGTCACATTATCTAAGCATAGACACACACCACATTCAAGATAAGCTACATGTTTTCTATCGTTAGATCAAAGTATTTCCAGTATCTCCTATCCACTACACAATTGAATATATATTTATTATTAGCATTACCGCCGTTTATGACATTCAGTGTGGCCCAACTCCCAGACATGGGTATTTGTAATGTACATAAATTCAAAACATTAAATGTCATGTTCACTTTGTTAGTAGGTGGTGATGGCAATTTATTTATAGCTAAACTGTTAAGGTAAATTTTAAACGAAACTTAGGTGATGTGTAAATTTTGATTTTTCCATTGTTTGAGTACTTTTAAAAGTGCTACCAACACTCATTATAAGCTGCTTGATTTGAGACTTTAGAAAGCACATTTTTAAGCTAAGTCTCGTTGAGCCACTCAGCAGTACTCATAGACGTGGTATCGTCTCATTTGAGAAATGAAGAAACTATGGGACCTTGGTAGCATCGTGGAAAGTCAAGAGTAGTCTAGGTTTTGACAGTATCATTAAAGTTTCAGGTATTGTTGAATTATTTTATTTAGTATGTTGGTTCATATTTTCACAGAACTTTGCCTGTCCTAATCATGACCACACTATTTCCTATTATTTGTTTTTTCATGTGCAATATGGAGAGTACCTTCTTCAATCGCTATCTGATCTCATTTCTTTACAGTGAAAGAATTTGACAAGTACAAAACAAAAAAAGATATCTGAGTGCTTATAATTAATCAACACCGCTAAACCTTTTCCTTTCCTAAAGCGGAGGAATGTTGGGTGGGCAAATGTGGAGCAAACTATCAGCTAGCTGATGTGGGGTGAAAACATGGTCATTACAATCAGCTTTAAACCTTGGGTATCCATTAAAATTGACATCACTAAGCGTAAGAAATATATAGCGATTAGTACCACAATGGTATTTTTCATAATCCAGTAAACTGGTCACGGCAATTGTAATAACATATCACCTGGTGACCCGAAAGTTCAGTGGATATAACAAGAATGGGTCTTAATAACAACAGAGATGGGCGTTTCGATTGTAGCTATTCATGTTTTATCATGTTAAGATTTATTCAACAAATGTGCTTTTTTATCAATGATATGCTCCAATTACTGTTGAAAGATACATAAAGTTTATATACTTTATATATGACACTTAAAGTTATATTTAAATACACAATTATACCCAAAAGATACGTATTTATAATTATGTTCATTTTCATGGTATTTGGTTTTGTGATATCTACCATAAAGCTTAATGTTTAATGAAATTTAAATTAAATAATATTTTTTAAGTACTAATTTATACTTTTAGGCACAATTATAATAAAATAAACACAAAAATTTTAAATTAAACTTTATTTGGTTCATCAGGAGGTCTCAAATATTCTGGTAGTTTTTGTAGTTCTACCTAAAAATAAACAATAATTTGAGTAAAATTACATGGGTGTTCCAGGAAGAGTGATAGATTTTAAAATATAGATGTAGTTCCTAGGCCTAAATCACTTTCTTTGTCTAAAACTACCTTTCTATTTTTCGTGAACATTTTTTTTGCCCAAAACAAGATGTTAAAAAATTTATCTCATAAAACCAATAAAACAGACTGTCATTTTAAATCGAACACCTTAGATAATGACCCAATGTTAAAATACAATTCATTTACTTAGCTAAATATTTTTGTTATTAAGAAGCAAAAGCTAACATACATTTTTAGAAAGTAGAGGAATGGTATTTTTTAGCACTGTGACAATATATACGGTGTTGCATTTATTAAAACGATTATTACAAGAACTCTAGCTTTTGGGGCTAGTAACTACATGTGCATTTGGATCTAAAATGCATCACTCCTATTTGGTCACCCAGTCAATTAAATTACCTTTGTTGCTTTGAGTGCTACACCTTCAGGTAAATTTCTTTCCACATATTCTAATAATGTATCTGCAGTAGATCCCGTTAAATGTTTGTATTGAATGAACATGTAATAAGTTCTAGTTTCATATTGTACTCTATGCTTTTTAAAAATGTGGGCTGCTTTTAAAACAGTGTACCTTTCATGGATAGGTTTTCGTAAATTCCAACTAAAAATGTTAAAGAATGTTAAGATACTACATTAGTTTACCAGTTAAACATTACAATTTTGCGTTTACATCTAAATATTGTGCAGCAGTTGTTGCAAACTTGGCAAAACTTTTTAGAACAGCAGGTTCGTTGCCCCTTATTTCTAATTCAACTATTTTGTATAATTTGTCTAATTCTTCTATATTATTTTTGTTTTCATTTTGAGTAGAGGTATCTACATTGAGTGCAGTTGAGAAATTACGGATATAGTTTATGAAGGATACCTTAGTGCTAGAATTTCCAAGTAGATTGCGAAGGAAACTCTATAACAAAAAAAAATAATTTCTACAATACAATTCTACATTATTACCATGATATATTCAAATTTCTATTTATTATTATTAAAGTAATATTTGTGAGGTTATATTCCTAAGTTGCATTCAATGCGCGCATCATTAAGTGTATGTTTAAAGTATTTCAATTATGGAGTATACAGTGAGATCAATAAATAGCGCCCTGTCCGCTCTTATGAAAATAATGATGGTCCTGATGCATCGACGAAACCAATAAATAGCGTCCGATCCGCTCTTATGAAAAATAATGATAGTGTGATGCACCGCTTGTTGAGAATGATAAAAATTAGTTTGGTAACACTGCTTCTAGGTAATAGTTTCAAGCTTAAAAAGTGAAGACGCTAATTGTGCTTAATGGCGAGTTATGTTATGTTTTTACATTTTTAATGTAAAAAAAGAAATTGTGCTTGTATTGTGTTGCTTATATTAAGTACTTTAAACATTTGCTATAGTGTTCTAATATTCATTTAAACCACACAAAGTATTTAATGCCGCTAGATCTAGACAAGATCATGACAACTGCAGAAATGTTTAATATTGGCAATGAGGTTTCACTGTTTGAAGAACTTCAGTTCTATTGTTTTAAAGTAGCATTTTTTAAAAACCTTTATTTTTAATCTAAACACGCACACGCGCACACTCACACACATACACTCACATGCACACAGCCGCACACACGCACAATTGCACACACTCACACACGCTCGCACGCACACATGCACACGCGCATACGTTCACAAACCCACATACACACGCACACGAGCTCACGCCACATGCACACACGCGCTTGCGCACACACGCACACATGCACACATTCACACGCTCGCACGCACACTTGCACACACTCACACTTGAACACACGCTCAGAGACACAGCCGCACACACGCACATGCGTGGACGTACCGGCGCACAGCCGTACAGACGCACAGACGTACATACGGACATAGGTACAGACGTAATGGCGCGCAGACGGACAGACGCTCAGACGCACAGACACAGAGTTTTGTGAAAAAACTCGTTATAATTTGTGTTTGTGTTCAAGAATTTAATAAAAAATTAAAACAGTATAAATGTCAGCTAACGTGAATGCGACATTTGAAAACGCATTACAATAGAAGTGACGGAAAAAAAGAGGTAATTTGAGAGCTGATTTAAGACAAAATATTATAAAATTGGTAAGCATTTTGATAAAATCTTATAATAAAGTAGTAAGTGTTTTATAAAAAAAGTTAATGAATGCAAAAATTTGCAAAATCAAATTACGTCAACAGAAAATGTTAGTTACAATTATCCTGAAGTACATAAATCGTTTGCTGATACTGTTAATGGTAACGTTCAGAAAGACGAAACAACAAAGTTTAAAGTTACCGTAAAATCTAAATCTAAAGAATCTACAAAAACTATTTTAAAAAGTAAAATTTATTCAATAGGCATTAAAGTAGGTATTAATTCGTTTAAATCCACGAAAGATGGTAAAATTATAATAGAATCACAAACTATGGAAGAAATTGAAATATTAAAGAAATCGATAGAAGAGTATTGTAATAAAGAATTAGAAACATACTCCAGAATTAATAATACCACGGATGGTAATATATAATATTCCAGAAGAAGTAAATTTAGAAAACTGTATTGATATTATTACAAATCAGAATAGTGAATTGCATCTAAAATTGGAAGATATAGTACCTAAATTTATCTTTTGTGATAAGAAACTACTCATACATACTCACACACACACACTCACACACGCGCACACACACACACCCACACACACACTCACATGCACATGCACACGCACACGCACACACGCACACACGCACACACGCACACCACACACGCACACACGCACACACGCACACACGGACACACACTCATACGCAATGGCACGCACTCACACGCATTCACACGCACTCACACACACACACGCACGCACACTCACAAGTTGATAGCATAACCTTCTATACCTACATATGTATATGTAGGTTGGAAAGTAATAATGGTTAATTTGTATGGAGTAGGTATTTGGAATGCCCTTATAAGTTGGAATTGAATGTTAACTCCGTTGGAATTTTGAGTTCAATGACAATGCTTAAAATTAATGGATTAATTAACAATAATTATAGTTTTATTTATACTGGTTTATTACAGTTATTTAGATATTTACAGTGGGTCGCCAAATTATTATACTTCTTTGGAAAAAAATATCCTGCATGTGTTTTTAAGCATTTAATCTACTATTAGCACCATGATACCGATTGTTATCTTTATAGGTTTATTAGCTTACGAAGGGAAAAATAAAACATAATTTAATATAGTAATAATGTAATATTTATGAAAAATATTATTAATTCAATATTTAGTGAATCCTGTTGATTCCCCTATTTTACTTTGGGAATGACTAGTACGACTCAAGAGTGTTTTTATTTCTGACCTTTCTCAGGAGACCTGTCTAAAGACTTCCTCATGGTTAAAATTTACGATATTTTGAGGATAGGATGACAAAAGTATAAAAACAGCCATGAAACAATAAAAAAAAAACATAAAATATCTATTATTCGCAATTAAGATAAACAAAAACAGTAAAATTTACCCCAAATCAACAGTTATTACGGTGAAAATATGTTGAAAACACTCTTCTCTAACCTCGTGTTACACTCGCCAAACATAGGAAAGAAAGAGCGTACAAGATTGTCGCCTTATACAGTATTGCCATTTCCAAATTATTAGTTAATACAAGTATCACCAACTTGTCACCAAAATGTTAAAGAAATTCCTTGCTATAAAAAAAGATCCAAATAAAAGAAAAAGGTTGAAAATTTTGAATAAAATAAATTGACTTGAAAAAAATCTTATGAGAATAACAATTTGGGCATCCACTGTAATTCACAAACATGTAAATATGTCACAAAGCTAGCCTCCAGAAATGTTTCCCTCACCCTAAATCAAGACAGACTCCCTCTCCAAGATGAAATCACCTCTTTACTAGAACCCTCAATTGACTCCCCGATGTTAAAAAAACGCTCAATAGGATTAGGAACTGCGTAAACCTACTGGGCGCCCTGCGGGGTAGAATCAGAGGTTGCCAACCCAAAACACTACAACACACTTATAAAACATACATCGGCCCTATTACGGATTTCCGATCACTAGCATGTTAGGCGACACTATCTCTACCAAAGAGACCCTTACCACACCCTACAACTACCGTTTTCCCCAATTCCCACAAAGAAAACCTAAATTAAAATTCAAACACCCCCCCCGCGATCCTTACACAACTCCTCGACGACCTCCCCGAGGAGATAGAAGATTCCCTGGACATCACATATGCCCTCCGCATCCCCCCGTCTATTCGATGACGACCCAGCAGGAAACCGGACGACAAATCACACTAAGCACACTACACCCCATTTAGCAATACACACATTTAAGCCAATTAACGCACTATTAAATATTAAATAAATAAACCTTTTTTCGTTTTTTTTTACACCAATCTCATGATTGTAAACCATACAATAACAACAAAACATCGCAACACCAACACACATGGATTGACCAGGGCTGAAGAGGAGAAGGACTCCTGAACAGTCCACGAATAAGATATATAAGCTATAAATAAGTAAATACTAACCATAAGCATGAGCATACTAACAAAAAAAAACAGATGTAAATTAATCAAAACTATGTAAAAACATTAAAATAAAATCTTGGTTTACACTATAGTTTAGATAGGTACCAAGCAAATCACACAAGTGCACATACCACAATCAGCATCAAAAGGAAATGCAATATCTTTGGTTATGATACATATTGCTGAAATATGCTAACATTTTTTCAAAAACATTTAACTGTTTAAAACACCTATTTATTAACAGTAAATTAAGAAGTAAGTTAAGAATTTAACTCATTTAAACAATAACTGCACCAAGATAATTTGTGTTTCCTTTATAAACCACATTTAAAATGTTACGCTGACAAAATACAACTTAATTTTACACTTGTGTTCATCATTATTTTTGATTTGTGTATATTCAGACAGAGGAAGATATGTGATATCCGATTTAACAGGCGTGTGTTTCATTCTCCATTATTAAATTTCCTAATGTAAGGGAAAGCTATATTTTGGTAAGTGGAAGAGCTACAAATTCCAATCTAAATCGATTACACCGTTTCTTTGGTGTCTCTAATACAGGGTTGTCCAAAAATAAGCAACAAATAGTAAGGAAATTCCATGTCAATTAGGGTCGAACTATTTCCAATTCTTTGCAATGGGTGGCGAGTTATAATAACTTTTCTGTTGCAAGTGTAGACAATGTGATTGAAACGTGACATTTTTACAAGCGTCTATCAGAGAAAATTTACTTGGGCTTCGAGACTTCCGCATGATTTGAGTTATTTTATTTGGGAGGAAAATGTATTTCATTTTACTGATAGCCAATAAATCGATATTATTTTAGAACTAGATGTGCCAAACATCATACCTTGAGCTGACAAGTTATTAAACTTATGATAAGTTATACAGTAACAAGCTCGTTACAAGCTTCACCTTAGTAGCTTTAAACACGCTGTCGGTTTACAGTTTGCAAGTGTGAGTCAATTTTGAAACAAACGTGAAATATTAGTTGAGTTGATGTTCCTATTTCCATAGTTTTATGTGTATAGCGCAACGTTTCGGAAGCGAACTCTGCTTTCGTCCGCACTTGAGTTGGATTCATCTATATTTTATTTTTTCTGAAGCACTTAACTATTCTCGAATTCGAACTTGGAACCTTTCACATACATGTCTAACATCTTTGCCGCTGAGTAGTCCAATGCATATTTTTTATATCTAAACTGAGATCTAAACTGAGATCTAAATTGTTTCTTTAGAAATAATCTAACGCATAAAAGAAACTCGAAAATTTACTCAACAATTGTTTATTGAATCAATTTAAATAGTCTATATGTATCAATCAAAAGTTCTTGTCAGCGACATAATATAAAATTTCAATTCAATTTAGTATATTGTCATCAGCGGCCAACGTAGAAAATTCATTAAAAATACAACCAGCTAAATATCTAAATAATTTCGTAATTGTGTAGGAAATGACAACAAGTCCAGCAATTTTCAATCAAACAACGTTTAAATTTATTACAAGCAGATATGAAAGTACAACATGGAATGGTTTTAATTCACACAAAAATACAGAACAGCGGAGTAGGCCCAATATTAGGATGCTCACAGGCTGCGTTGTCACTCCCCCAGGTATATGTGTGGTCGAGACGTTGCTGGAAACATGATTTCTCCCAGCTAATTTAGTTCCACACATAAGTCAATTTCTATATTTGGAAACGCTTGAAAGTTTTAAATCACAACTGACGACGTGATACTTTTGCCGTTGCCGTTGCACTGCTTCTTTGAAGTGTTAAGTAGTACTATAACTTTAATTATAACTTTTCACCAACCCTCTGTTTATTTATAAATGTTACAAAGCAATGGAGGTCATCCTATGAAAATTCCAACCAACAAATGACATTATCTGGTGGGACATTGCCTTAACGATACCTACTTCATCTACGAGGATCAACGACACAAACAAACGGAAGGAGTACCGATGGGATCACCACTATCGCCACTAGTTGCAAATATATTCATGCAAAACTTCGAGGCCAAGGCGCCAGGATCAGCGCCGTAGAAACCAAAACTTCGGCTAAGGTATGTCCACAATACGTTTGTTATATGGAAACATCTCAATGTTAGACACGAGAGGATCAAATTCAAAATGGAAGTGGAAAAAAAAACAAACTGCCCTTCCTAGATGTTCTGGTCTTCAAGGCACAAGGCTGCATTTTGCGACACATCTCCGTGTACCGCAAAAGTACACAGGCTAATCGTTACTTAAACGCCAAGTCTCATCATCATCCAGCGCGATTACAGTCAGTAGTGCTGATAACATGATCGAAACGCCTAGTAGGCAGAAACAACATCTGAAAACAAATATGATCAAGACCGCACTTCTACAAAATCGGTTGTCCGGGAAAAATATAAACACAGCAGAAAAACCATCTAAAGCAAAAGAATATAAGGAGCAGCATACAGCCAAGACATGTTTCCCATATGTGAGAGGTATGACAGACAAGATAAGAAAATTTCTGAAGAAACACAACATTGAGACCATCTTTACCACCAACAAAAAGATCCACAACATGATCCAGAACCCGAAGACGAAAATTCCACTCGAGAAGCAAGGAGTGTACGAAGTACAATATGGAGATTGTGCAAAAAGCTACATATGACAATCTAACCGACACATCAACGTACGCAGAAAAGAACATCGTAATGCCGTACTGAAGAATCTGGCAACCTCTTGTGAAGGTTAGTTTTTTCCGTTCTTGCCGCTAACGAAAAGATTAAGTAAGAATTAGGATCGTTTGAAAATTCAGTAAACGTTTCGCATTGAATAACAAAAATCGAAAGCAAGTCCGACAATTAATTAAGTATTCAAATTTAAATATTGATAAGAATTGAATTAAGTAAGTATTATAAATAATTAAACCGTAAAGCGTAGTGAATGACAAATAAAAATAATGTTAAAGTTTGGATAATTAAACGATTTAACATATTAAACCGTTAGCTATAAATACAAATTTTCTTATATCACACATTTAAAGCCGCACAAATCATAATTTATTTTGTATTAAAATCATCTTTTGAATGGAAAACTACACTTAAAACTTTTTATATTAATACTAGTTAGAGATAAGTACACCGAAGTGTTAAAAAATATAATTGGAAACCCGATAAATATAAGTAACAGAACCTCAAATTCACAAAGTAATTAATAACTAACACCATTCTTGTAAATTTATTCATTTATTTCTTAGAATTGCATTTTTAAATAATCGACATTTTTCCGTTTGTGAATAACATTGTATTTGAAAGGAAACACCTGTCAACTTCAATTATGATAGCACAATTTTGCCTCTGGAAGTATCGTTTAGAAATAAATAAAATTTTGTGGTTATAGAGAAAACAAAGTTCATGAAATCACTTCCGAAATTAAAAATTAAAGTTGTAGATGTATTAATGTCTAGAATCTTGACCAAATAACGTTAAGATAACAATGGTATATATTAATCTACTTGTATAAAATTGTATATATTTTAAATAATGGAAATGCCAACAGATGTGTAAAACAGTAACTATCTTCTGTAATTTTGTGATTTCCATTTTATAGTGTAAGTGTAATTAATTACTAATTAACCCGTTATACAGGGCATGCATTTTTTTTCTGGTAGAAAGTGGCAAAATTTGATATCAGTCGATCTGTTATTTAATGACCAATAATTTGGGAATATCAAAATATGTATTAAACCATGAATAAATTTAATTTTAATTAAAATGTCTCTCGACGTGTATGTCTGTACATAGGAAAATTGGGAATTCCACTCAGTACCCCCTACGACCGCGCCGACATTATATAGGCAAGTGGCGCGGCCGATCTGTTTTCTTTTTCATTCTCACTGCTTTATTGCATAGTCGAAGCTGCGTTTTTCGTAATAGGATGGGGTAAACGAGTAGTTTAAATTACTGAATCTAATTTAAGTTAATAGATACGCGCTTTACAAGTACGTATTTGATCTGTTTTAATGCTAGTAGAAAGGGTTGCTTGGCTACTGATAACCGCTCACATTTAAACCGTAACCGTTGAAATTTAAATAAACTAAGAAAGCTCGTATTTATTGAACTGCTATCATTCATTCATCACATATCATTAGTGAAGGATTTTGTTTGTCAAGGGAACCTGCGAACTTTGTCAGCTTCCATTTCCGCCGTCCATCCGAATTAATTTTGTATTAGATACACCTTCCAGCGCTGGGAATACCCTGAAGTATCCTCCGCTGGAGCACCTGGAGCAGGACGTTTGGAAACCGTACACGTTCAGGATTGGACCCAAAGACCACCTGGACATTAGCTTATCTTTGGGTGGCGCCCGAATGAAAATCCGTAGAATAACAATACCGTAACTTATAATTATTTTAAGTAAACCTTTTTTTCCAAACGAGTCTCAATTTTTGGTATTCGTCTACGTTGAGCGCAGGCTTCACCTGGCTACCGAAAAAACCGTTACACTCTTCATTGGTCCGAGCTGTGCAGGAGACAACACAGATTTCGGTAACGTCCAGATGAAGAACTGACGATCAATTCTTATAGACATAATGTCTATAAGAATTGACAATTTATCTGTAAGAAAAGTACTGCAGCTTGTTTAATAGCCTCACGACGTCTGTCTTGATAAAAGAATAAACATTCTCAAAAGCTCGACAAATATCAAAGAGTCTGCCTTAATCCTGGCCTAATTAGACTATACTGATTTGACTGCATCCTCCATTAATCATGCTTATATATATATATATATATATATATACATTATATATATATATATATATATATATATATATATATATATATATTACCTGCCTTTTAGCAAATTTTTACAATTAAAAAAACCTAATTTTCTTTTATCCACAGAAACTTTTTGTACATACAAGCAGAAAAAGACAAACCGCAAGTGTATTACAGAAAACGGTAACATTATTATTTCTGATAATAAATCTGAACGAATAGCGAATTGCATACGATATTAGCGGACACGAAGTATGCGCTCGCTAGGCCACCGTTCTATACTTAATTTACGCTTAGGAAAACGAGTTAAAAATGACTATTCATCACGATATACATGTTAGTTTTAGAGCAACGAATTGACTATGACTGCCCTTGCCCTATTTGTTTACAATTATGAGTGGTCAACACTGGACCGAACATTGTCAAGATTGTATTGCCGCAACAAACACATGCTGGTGGAGTATGTTCTTCGTCAACGTCAAGTTTTGCACTTTGAGGTTAAGTTTAATTTTATATGTGCACAAACATAGTTGCATTTTACAATGTTTAAATGTAAATATTTCTGTTTACTTCTAATTATTAAAAAAACTTTTTGCAAGAAATTAGGTTTATCTAGTAACCAAACGAATGATGGAGTAGGTACTTTTTAATTAGGTTAAGCTTAATTCTTGTAGTTATTCTACACTTCGAGAGTGGGTATATTTGTTGCCTGCAATCAAAATATGGGTATTGCCAATGCATCAGCTCGATATCATGTATGTAAGAGAGGTTATGCAAATATATATGTTGCGGAAAATTACATCTATCTACATAATCAAACAACTGACAATACTCTAATTGAAGAATTCGTTACTCAACTGGGTGATACTGTAACGCGCCAATTCTTGGCTATAGTTACCTTAACGTAAGTTTTGAATTTGTGTTATTATTGGTAAATATATTTACATTACGTTGCAAGCACATGCATTACAATTCCCACTGTAATACTAAACACGAGGAACTCCTAACATTACAAGCTGACTTCCCCAGTTCTACAAGGAATACAGATAAAAATGACCTGAAAAAATAATTTGATAAAGCAGAAGTTAGAAATAGAGAAAATATCAATTATAACAAAGGTAATTTGAGCTGCTGGAGAGGTCTTTAGCAATAAAATAGAAAAGGAACTAACTTCCTCATGATTATGTGCATAAGGTTTACTCGTATTTACTATAAAATAATAAATACCGACTTTGTCCAAATTGTGCACAGTGGGGTCCGATATATTCCAATTAATTACTATTGAATGTAATTCCAAATCGGAACCCAGGTCAATAGTTATGACGCAAGATTTGGGCATTAGCAACATGTAAAATTAGTAAAATTTTTTAAGAAATTCTGTTCATACCCTTATCGCGATGTAGCCCATTTACCGATAAATACCAAATCCCCTAGGATACAGAATTCATTCCTAATTCATTCATTCATTGATTCCTCATTCATTACTCAATCATTATTCAATCATCATAAACATTCATCGCAGTCAATTCTCTCTCACGTTCAACACTTCCTGTAATATTATATCCTGTACCTGTAATATTTTATCCTGTACCTGTAATATTATCCTGCCCCACAGCCAGACGATCCTGAACAGCAAATAGTATACTGACCTGCAACCGATAAATACTAGCCTGATCAGAATCCTGCCCAGCATCCCGTGTCAATTTATCCTAAACCTAGATTATTATCCTGCCCAGTAACCGGACCTGCATTTATAAACATTCATTCATTTATTCTCACTTACCCTCGACACTTCCTGTAATAAATTATCCTGTACCTGTAGTATTATCTTGTCCCGCAGCCAGATGATCCTGAACAGCAACTAGTATCTTGACCTGTACCCCATTATACTACCCTGATTAGAACCCTGTCCAGCATCCCGTATAACTTTATCCCGCACTTATATTATTATCCTGCCCAGTAGCCTGACGAGAATCCTGACCTGCGCCCTTTCTGCGTACTATTATCCTGACACGCATTCACTCATCTATGCACACGTTTAGGCTGGAGGTCACCAGCTCCGAGCAAGGTGCCTAAACGTGACAAAGGTACCAGGTACTTAGTTTGCCGGAGGTGCTACCCCGTAAAGCTAAATATTTCAACGACGTTAACCATCTTTTTCCACACAACACCCATGTCACAAAATAGAAAAGCCGCGTCATTTATGCTATCGTTATGGGGGTGAATCGCCCCGAGACAGGCACCAAATAATAAGCTAGGACGAGTACTTAAGCAAACGGAGGTTAGGCCCTGAATAGTTAACTACTTCTACTACTGGTCCTTAATTATAAAACCCTGTAAAATTCATTGAATTGAAATAAACAATTAGTACCGACAGCTGATTATGACACACTAACGTTCACACATAATCAGAAATGTAAATACCCCACTCATCTGTAAATAATCTCTTTGTAAGCCTGACTCCAAATCACCCATATTTAATTACACTTATAGCACCTATTATTATTTAATTAATCGTTTTAGTAATGAAAATTTGACACATTACTAAACAGCTGCTCAATTATCTATTTTACAGAATTATCCATAGAGGGTGATCCTAATCCATATAGTCCATATACAGGGATCACCAGAATCGAATTATTAGTTTTCAAATGATTTATTTATTTCAATATTTAGTTTAGTTTGTTTGCTTTATTTTTTTCCTATTCAGAGTTTGTCTTATTTTACATTATTATAACCAAATAAATTTGTTATAACCGGCTACGACTCATTCATCAGTTATTCACAAAGTAGTGACATTCATTAACCCCAACTCCAAAGACAAAGAATAAATATGTAGAGCTGAAGGGCCTTTTATAATTTTGGACTAAAAATACCTAAAAATTCAAATCGCTAGTTTCGTTGGTGACACGCATTTGCTTGACGAGCAAAAATAAACTTTTATGGTTCTAAGTGACTGATCATTTTGCGCCCAAGATGCCCAAAAGATTTGTTTATACGGCAATTTCGTTGGCTAAACTCCGAAATGCATACGAAAAAACTTGTACTATTTTAAGGTTTTGTTTTTTTTTATGAAATTTGGGGCCAAACATGCCCAAAAACTTTAACACACACCAATTCGTTGGGAAAACCACCTAACACATTGTCTGAATGATTATGAATTAAATGTTATGGTTTTACCATGTTGGTCATTATTTGGGCCTATATATGCTCAAAAACTTTATTAATTAACCAATTTCGTTATGAAAACGGCCACACATTTCCCGGATCGGCAAGAACCAAATGTAATGGTTTTACGCTATTGGTCATCATTTGGGGTAAAGGATTCCTAAAAATGTACTTAGCACCAATTTGGTTAAAGATACGGTCATCAAACGATTTGCCTCGATGGACAAGAAGAAATCTTAGGCTGAGAGAAGGAACACTGCGACAGTTGCAGAAACTCCTTATATATATATATATATATATATATATATATATATATATATATATATATATATATATATATATATATATATATAGTACGTAAATTAATAGGTA
The DNA here is from genome assembly GCA_036346205.1 of Vesta saturnalis. NCBI lineage: Eukaryota > Metazoa > Arthropoda > Insecta > Coleoptera > Lampyridae > Vesta > Vesta saturnalis. The sequence goes on from JARFJB010000438.1 coordinate 2,402,119, forward strand.
AGGTAAAACATTTATTCAGAAATGATGTATACAAGCATTTATAAGTATTAAAGATGAGTGTAAACTATAGACTGGAAACTATAATGCTTATGACATACAGACTATTGCTAAAATGTAAGCATTAATCAATTTCGCAATTATATATATATATATATATATATATATATATATATATATGATTCGTGTGTTAATGATTAAATGATCTAATTGGTGGATCTCTCCATTTGAAATCTTCTTGGTATTGAAAATACACCAGCCAATAACAAAGATTCAGTAACGCAAAAGACGTTGGAAATAAAACTCTTGCTGCTCTATCGATATATGAAACACTATTTACATAACGAGTACCATGATGACCTTGATCTTGCATTTCTGCAAAAAAAAATGATATGTAAATATTACAAATTAATAATGGCTATACCTGTAGCTGCTGCTTCACGTTGCCTTTGTTTACGGAATTTGTCATTTCCCATCAAGCAGTACATAAATTGTCTCCATTTTGGTAATTTGGTTTCTGTTTGTGTTGTTCTTTCCATTGTTAAGGTAACTGGTGATGGTGTTGGAAGGTGAGTTGACGTTAATGACCTTCTTCTGTTTCCACAACTTATTGGTGAATCCTTTCAAAAATACATTTAATGTCTATTAACTAACAAGCTTAAGGACAATATCATTACATCATCTAGTGATTACTATATTGATCAGTACAGTTAATTATTCAGTAAATCTGCCCATTATCTACAATTCAGAATAAATGTTACAAGTTTCTCTCAGGGAAAGTTTTTGCATAACTTCCTGCGCAACATTTTTTAAATTCTGAGTTGATAAGTCCATGAATTCAACTTCTGAGCCATATATTTTATGAAGATTCACAAAAAAACGATCACAAACGTCTGTAATCTATATTCATACATACAGAGAGAGGGAGAGGGAGAGGGAGAGGGGGAATGTAAGGGAGAGGGGGAGGGAGAGGGAGAATGTGTTTTACATTTGAGCACAGCTATGTGCAATTTTTTGACATGCACATGCAGAAGATGTGTAAGTCGATTTTGGGTCGACTGACCTGAGGTTATTTAAGCGTCGCTTAATATCAAATACACTACAACTACAACATGCGGATTTCCAACAGACAACACTGTCTAATATCACTAATATAGCATAGAACGATTTAGGCAAAGCACAAGCGGTGAGAGTGGAATTGAATGGGAATATTTTGTATTATAAGAAAAAAGGGGGATTAGTTACCCTAGAAGTTTAGTACTTGGTTTATGGTTTCTTAGAAACTATAAACAATCATAAAAATTACTTCACGTGTCGTACCTTCCCTTCCTTATACTTTCATGGCCTGTGGTTTGCGGACGTGCAATTTTCAAAACGTGGTTTATATTCTAATCTAATTAAAAGTTTAAATTTGAAAACAGCTTCGAGCTTCATAATCTTTTTCAGATACGTTTTTGTATTTTTATCGTTTACATTTACGATATATAATTTTTACTTTGCTTTTATTTACCCATTCTTAGAGAGGGTGCCGCGGCCCCCTCTATTATAATACTGAGGGGGCGATTCGCCGACACTCACCCATACTGCCGACGTCCCTGATGGGATTTGGTATTCTTAATTAGATTTTGATTTTCAGAAGGGGCCTTTTTCTGATTTTGAAGTGTTTTATAATATCGCGTGCTCGGCTAAATTACTTGGAATTAAGGAAATTGCTTTTAGCTTTGTTTTATATAAAAATGTCCCAATCTGTCCATATTAATTCATCTTATTTTAATGTTTTACATATTAGAAATAAAGTTATATAGATATAAGCTTTACTTACGTTGTAAATTGGACAGATTATGGAACTGCGACGTCTTCCTGAATGTGAACCGGGAGCTATATTGTTTTCCGTAACCGAGTCTGCAGATACATTTTCAGTAAATTCTTCTTCACCTTCACAATCAATCCACTCATCTTCGTCAATCGGTATTTCACCACTACCAACTTTTGTAAAATAATGCACACCCGCAAACTCTAGAAGCGTTGCAATGCAGTAAAAGAAGCTCATCAATAAAAACCAATCCAAAGCTGTTGCGTATCGAACTTTTGGCAGATCGGTTCGTGAATCTAGACTAATCGTCGATAAAGTTAGAACGGTTGTAATTCCTAAACCAACTCGATCACTTGTGGCTTCACGATGAATCCAAAATGATACCCAAGATAACACCACAATTAGAATGCAAGGAACGTAAACTTGTATTAGGAAATAGCCAGTATGCCTTTGTAGGTTAAAGGAAACTTGGAGAACAGAGAAATCGCCTATAAGAAAATAAATTCAGTGCTGTTAACAGTCATAATTAATTGTGAAGGTACCTTCTCGACGGGTAAATGTAAAATTACGGTAGCGATAACTCATTAAATCGAATTGGGATAATGTCATTCCTGGCACAAAATTAACGCTTGCATCATTCTGCCATTGATACACTAATTCCCTTGTAGTGTAAGCATCTGAAATAATATTATACTAGATTAGGTAAGTAAACGCATAAGAATATAGCTAATTAGTGTACTCCAAATAAGTGTGTTTTAAAAATTTACTAAAGGGATATTCAGAACAAAACATGCAGATAAACTAATGAGTGCGATAATACCAAAGAGTGGTTAATGCAGTACTGATTGTTTTAAGAAACGCATTTTCAGGTATTAATTAGATAACATATTTTTGAAACTAACAAGGAGAGTAAAACATTGATTATTACAAAAATTTATTTTACATATCGATTTGACGTTTTTATTAGTATACTGGATAGCCCAGTGCATTATAGTATAGATTTCAATGGTTCATTCTTTATGTACGATTATTTCCCTCAAGATGGATTTTTCCAATAACATCGCTCTATTTATTAGCGTGGAACTACGTTACAGGCGAGAAAAAATCCGAATGAGTAACTGGTTAAACCCCTCTAACTAGTGATAGGTGGCAATTGACAGACTGTCTAGTTGATTTAAAATTATTTCTCAACTACTCATTTTAGAAATAATTTTAACATATATTTCGCGGCGTTATTATATTAAAATGAAACTCGCTGCTTTTTTTTTAATTTTGCTAAATGATATATGAAAATGTAAACTTGCACCATTATTATACACAAAAAAAACACTTATCTTTTTGGGATTTTTATGGTGTATTTTTGTGTTTAAGTTATACGTTTCTATAACACTTACAGTTATCTTCATTGTAACGAAAGAAAATTTCCGTTATCAAAACAAATTTACCTTTTTGTTACCGTCATCCGACTTAATCCTTAAATATTTCCGCAAAGCTAAACTTAGATTTATTTGAACGCCCTGTACTTTTAATTTCAGAAATTAATTGAATAAACTGTCATACGAGACCATAGATATATTTTTATTAATTGAAATCTAAGGTGCAATAATTTACTTTAAATTTTTGTCAGTATAATTACATAAATTCAAATTTTTAAATATTAATATAATAATTTTCCATTTAATAACAAAATATCTAGACAAGTTTATTATTTCGTAAACGCGACTTTGCAATTGATTTTCATACAGTACAGCAATAATGTATGGGAAATCCAAGATTGAGTGATTAAAGGTAGTGTGTGACCGAAGTTTTTTTTAACTGTAAGTATGTAAGTAGTACTTCGTGTTTCAAGAACAATTAATTAAAATGGTAAACCAGCCTGCGCGGCTTAAATTTATAGTTCTCGAATATTTTTAAATCACATCTGCATTGGTTAAAACAGTAATTAGTAATTCTTTTCGAAAAGCAGAAAAGTAAAAATGGCGCGTCAAGAATTAAACGTTCCTTTTTCTAAAATGACAGACACCATTTTGATCATAGGTAAGTTTAAATATTATTGCGTTAAACAGAATTTTGTCAATTACTCCATTAGGAAAATATAACCAATGCTAGTTTAACCGCTAGGCGCTATGCAGAGAAATTTCGCGATCGATTTCATCCAAAAACAAAATATTTTTCAAGTTTAGTTAACCGTATAACAGACACTGGAAGTTTTAATTAAAGACGGAAAGGTAACTGCGTTCGTCCCCTACGATTTAGACTAAACCGGAAGAGGAAATTCTAAGGATTGTTGAGAGAACACCCAATATTAGCATTAGCTACGTAAGTTGGAAACATAGAAAACCTTGCGCAAAATATTTTAGGGATTCAGCAGTTGTATCCATTCCATTTACACAAAATACGATCTATTTTGCCTCAAGACTTCGAAGCAAGACTTTGATTGTGAAAAACGGATATGTGAAATAAATAACCGAGATGAAAATTTGGTCAGACGTGTTTTGTTTACTGATAAATGCACAAAATTTCGTATAGTTTGTAATTGAAGATATAGGGTTTTATTTCATTGAGGGAAGCGTGGGCGAATGATGCCATCAGGAAAATGGCGTGCATGATGATGCAATTTTCGTTATCTTGAAATCGGAGATACCTTTTGTTTTTGTGTCAATCAACATGAAGACAGACCACGTTACGTCTGCTGTTAGTTACTTCCGCTTAGTAGCCACAGCACCTGTGCTGGTGGCTCAGGTACGAGCATACGTTACTTTTACCTTTATATTATTGACCATAGTTGAAAATTAGCTTACTTGGCAATGTATCGTTTTCGACTGCAATTCATTTTGATATAATGTATTAAATTTATTTTGGGTGTATAACAAGTAAGTACCTATCCATGTTTGTGCGAATTACGTTTTTATTACGTGGACAAACTAGACGAATTAATATACGAAAATTAGAGTAAAACTAGTCTACTATTGAAGTTATAATATGGCTGTAATGAAAAGAAAACAGCTGACTTGTTATTGTCTTTTTAAGACCAAAACATTTAAGTGCTTAACTTTACTTCAGTTATATTCATTGGCACAGGTCAAACTAAACTTAGTTATAGTTTCAAACGTTTATCATTTTGAAATAATTCTACGGAAAGGTAGATAGATTATGTATAGTTTAGTTATCAATTAAGAATTAGTTCACTATTTTAAAGCTTTGCGAAAAGTTAAGTACTGTTTTATTTGCTTTTATGCTGTGGTTAATCAGCAGACATTATTTTGTTTCGTTAAATATGCCAATAAATAAAGCTGTTGTACAGTTTATTAAAATTACATGTGGTATTAAAGTACAACTTTCTCATTTTTTCGATCGTTTAACCTAATTCATTTTTCAAATGATGAAAAAAATTTAAAGAATGCTTAACTTTGAGCTCAAAAATTTTTTGATGCTAAATTACACGACGCATCAAATAATTACCTGTAACATAGTTAAATAACAATTCTAAAATCCATATGCTGGTATTTTATATCTTTGAAACACGCAGTGGTTTAAGAAATATTTGATATAATTGAAACATTACTCCTAATAAATCCTATTTGTCTGTTGCCAGATTTTACTAAAGATCTAATCAGCTCCAGGAGAAAACAAAGCAAGCTCAACTACGAAATTCAAAAAACGCAAGTCTTGCCATTTGGTAGATATTAACATACATCCTTACTCACACGCATGCACGCACGCACGCATACTCGTACACAAGCACGCGCGAACTCACGATCACACACACACACGCGACAGACACAGAGACACACAGACACACAGACACACAGACACACAGACACACAGACACACAGACACACAGACACACAGACACACAGACACAGACACACAGACACACAGACACACAGACACACAGACACACAGACACACAGACACACAGACACACAGACACACAGACACACAGACACACAGACACACAGACACAGACACACAGACACACAGACACACAGACACACAGACACACAGACACACACAGACACACAGACACACAGCACACAGACACACAGACACACAGACACACAGACACACAGTCACACAGACACAGAGACACAGACACACAGACACACAGACACACAGACACACAGACACACAGACACACAGACACACAGACACACAGACACACAGACACACAGACACACAGACCGACAGACACAGACACACAGACACACAGACACACAGACACACAGACACACAGACACACAGACACACAGACACACAGACACACAGACACACAGACACACAGACACACAGACACAGACACACAGACACACAGACACACAGACACACAGACACACAGACACACAGACACACAGACACACAGACACACAGACACACAGACACACAGACACACAGACACACAGACACAGACACAGACACACAGACACACAGACACACAGACACAGACACACAGACACACAGACACACAGACACACAGACACACAGACACACAGAACACACAGACACACAGACACACAGACACACAGACACACAGACACACAGACACACAGACACAACAGACACACAGACACAGACACACAGACACAGACACACAGACACACAGAACACACAGACACACAGACAGCACACAGACACACAGACACACAGACACACAGACACACAGACACACAGACACACAGGCACACAGACACACAGACACACAGACACACAGACACACAGACACACAGACACACAGGCACACAGACACACAGACACTCACACACAAACACACAGATACACAGACACACAGACACACAGACACACAGACACAGACACACAGACACACAGACACACACAGACACACAGACACACAGACACACAGACACACAGACACACAGACACACAGACACACAGACACACAGACACACACACAGACACACAGATACACAGACACACAGACACACAGACACAGACACACAGACACACAGACACACAACACACAGAACACACACACACAGACACACAAACACACAGACACACAGACACAGAAACAGACACACAGACACACAGACACACAGACACACAGACACACAGACACACAGACACACAGACACAGACACACAGACACACAGACTCACAGACACAGACACACAGACACACAGACTCACAGACACGCAGACACACAGACATACATACACACAGACACACAGACACACAGACACAGACACACAGACACACAGACACACAGACACACAGACACACAGACACACAGACACACAGACACACAGACACACAGACACACAGACACACAGACACACAGACACACAGACACACAGACACACGGACACACGGACACACAGATACACAGACACACAGACACACAGACACACAAACACACAGACACACAACACAGACACACAGACATACAGACACACAAACACACAGACACACAGACACACCGACATAGACACAGACACAGACACACAGACACACAAACACACAGACACACAGACACACAGACACACAGACACACAGACACACAGACACACAGACACACAGACACACAGACACACAGACACACAGACACACAGACACACAGACACACAGACACACAGACACACAGACACACAGACACACAGACACACAGACACACAGACACACAGACACACAGACACACAGACACACAGACACACAGACACACAGAACACACAGACACACAGACACACAGACACACAGAACACAGACACACAGACACACAGACACACAGCCACAGACACACAGACACACAGACACATACACACAGACACACAGACACACAGACACACAGACACACAGACACACAGACACACAGACACACAGACACACAGACACACAGACACACAGACACACAGACACACATACACACAAAAACACACAGACACACAGACACACAGACACACAGACACACAGACACACAGACACACACAGACACACAGACACACAGACACACAGACACACAGACACACAGACACACAGACACACAGACACACAGACACACAACACATAGACACACAGACAGACACACAGATACGCAGACACACAGACACACAGACACACAGACACACAGACACACAGACACACAGACACACAGACACACAGACACACAGACACATACACACAGACAGACATACACACAGACACACAGACACACAGACACACAGACACACAGACACACAGACACACAGACACACAGACACACAGACACACAGACACACAGACACACAGACACACAGACACACAGACACACAGACACACAGACACACAGACACACAGACACACAGACACACAGACACACAGACACACAGACACACACACAGACACACAGACACGACACACAGACACACAGACACACAGACACACTATCACACAGACACACAGACACACAGACACAGACACACAGACACACAGACACACAGACACACAGACACACAGACACACAGACACACAGACACACAGACACACAGACACACAGACACACAGACACACAGACACACAGACACACAGACACACAGACACACAGACACACAGACACACAGACACACAGACACACACACAGACACACAGACACACAGACACACAGACACACAGACACACAGACACACAGACACACAGACACACAGACACACAGACACACAGACACACAGACACACAGACACACAGACACACAGACACACAGACACAGACACAGACACACAGACACACAGACACACAGACACACAGACACACAGACACACAGACACACAGACACACAGACACACAGACACACAGACACACAGACACACAGACACACAGACACACAGATACACAGACACAAGTTAGCATTGGACCCCTTATTATAATACAAATTCAAACTTTCCCTCCAAGGGTATCACGATAATGCATGAATGCCCAGGAACAGGTTCTGTACAACGACAATGGACGAAGACCCGAGAACAAGTTGCGACGCCCTACACCTGTCTTACAATCTCGGTTATGTTTGGGGAGGGTTGGAGTGGGGGCCACAGAAACAGACTTCTCCGAAAGCCTCGCGTCGCAAAATATTACCTGTACGAATAAATTTATCGCTTTTGTTAAAAACAACGGTGAATGCTTTCATATGCAACTGTCTTCGTTTTAAGAACTTATATCCACACCCTTTTGCTAAACACATCTATGACCGCTAGTATGTAGCTGTCCCAATACTGTGATTACTTAAAGATTACATATCTAAAAGATTAGTCCACAACTCGAAAAAATGTTACTCGCAATGTACCAGCTTCGAGTAAAATTCTCTCTTGGGCATACATTTTATAAATCTAAAATCCTCTTTTCGACAAGATGTATTTCAGCCGAGACAGAACCTGTATGTAAAGTCGTCTTATGTGATAGCATGGTATCGGTAAAAATTCGAGGATTAAAAAGATAGTGTTCTAATAAGCGGCCGGTATACTTAATTTGATTATAACCCCTTTTTGACAGAAGTACTTTAGCTAAGGTTGAGCTAGTATGATGTATAGAGGTAAAATCTAGCTTAAAGAAGAAGAACATACAAGACATTTTTTCGGCGTATACACCGCTGTATTGATGATGTTGCTACTGATCCGGAAATGGATAATCTCAAGAAAGATGTATGTGGTACAGCTTCAGGCGTGAAGAAGAATTCAAAGCCTATGTAGTATATTAAGGTAGTGTGGAGAAATGAGCTAATTTTAAGAATAATCCATATTACAATATAATCGCTCAAGATGAAAACGGTGAAGTTGATGCTGGTAGTGATGTTCTCTATGAAGATCCAGATAAGTTAAATTACGCTGCCCGTAATTTTGAACATACGTGGAAGTGCACCCATCCCAAAAGCCTTGACTGCCGAAAATGCCTTCACACTAATATTTAGCATAAGAGATTATGGATTACCTAGATTTGGGGATGTTTTCGATAATTTACTGTTAGATGTAGCACCTTTTTTGCGACCCTGATCTACATAAATAAAGAGTAGTTACTTTTAACAGGTATTATAGGCTTTATAGCTATGTGTATATTTTACTGTTTTTTAAAGAAAGTATGACATCCCATATAAATAATCAATTTTACGTTATCTAGGTGTTAAAAGTAATGTAATTGATTTGAAAAAAAATCATCCCTAAACTAAAATACACAATGAAGCGTAAAACAAACAAACAACTGTAATGCATATGAGTAACTATTTAATACATTTATTTTCTGCTTAGACTGTGTACAGATAATTTTAACTGACAACCTTCAATATTTACTTTTGATTAGTATCACTATTAAAAGGAGCGCGCAGTGACACGTGAAACAACCTATAATGCATATGTGTATTAACTAATTAACGTATTAATGCAACTTTATTTTTCACTTAAACCTTGAGCATGTAATTTAGTAGTCGACCTTCACTATTTTAGGTTTAATTTCTGCTTAAACCTTGTACATGTATTTAACGTTCTCAAGGTGGAAAATCGTTTAAAGCATGGGAACTTAATTACTCATTTTTAGTTATGTATAATGTTGAAGGTGACTTTCTCATGGCACAATAAGTATATTGTAAAATAAAATAGGTCTTAAAGAAATGTAATAATTTTAATAACAATTATGCAGTCTCCTTTATAATAAATCCTATTACGAAAACACATTGTAAAACAGTTATCTAGATCAGAATGATATTTAAACCTCAGATAGAAATGAATTAATTGTCATAAATATAATATGCTAACCTCAGATATTGAAAAAAATTGAACTAGCGCTTAAATGCAGTCTTAAAGATTGCATAGAACATAATCGGTTAAGGACTAGGTTTTTATATCCTTGATAAAAATCAAAACAACCCTAATAAATATTAATAATAATAAACACAGATTAAATAACAGCTTTTTATTACGAAAACACTTGTCATCATGTTTACATGTCTTATCTATTAATTTTTCTCCATTATTAGAACACAATTTTTATGACAGGGGCGAAGCTCGCGAACAGATCCCCGTCTTACAAGACTAGGACCCCTTTTTGGAATACAATCCCCAATGTGTAAATACATTTTTTTCGTATAGGTAAAAGGTTACAATCTGTAGATGGAAATTAAAAGAAATGTAATAATAATTTTAATAGCTTTACGATACCAGCGTTGGCGTATATAAAAAAGTGGTGGGAAAGATGCCCCAGAGGTGACGTCTCAAAAAACAAAATGGCGGATGGTGCCTTGTTACTACTAATGAGCTCGTCCAATGAAAAAGCATCATGCGCTACAAACACAAAAGTTAAATTCTCAATTGTATCATGGGTACTTAGCAAATTCATTGTTTTGTATTAATTTGTCATGAAAGTGGGTACACTAAAACACACCCCCGTGTGATACTCTCCCATTGCAACGCACATAGACGTAAATAAACTCATGGTTTGTGTTGACTAGTGCCATTAAAACAATATTAGGTATTCCTTGTAGTTATAGTAATATGAACCACTACTTTTTGGTCTAACTATACGAATGTGCTTTCCGTCAAATACGCCCCCACAGTTAGGAAAGTTCCACCTATTCTGAAAGTCTCTTGAAATATCTTTCCATTCGTCGGAATTCCTGGCAACCTGAAAAAAATTGATTAATCAACAGTGTTTAATCAAAATGTGTCTTTGTTACAGTCAGAGTATGGTGTGCATATTAACACAGAATCCGTTGGTCCACTTTCACCCCCAACATCATTAACATTATCAAGAACACCGACGCCGACTCGTCGAAAAGTACCAAAACGACAAACGTATGAAGTGTTGAATAGGGAGAACAATGAATTTATTATCTTTGACTAAAGTGTAGCTTAGAAACTTCAGAGAATACAGAAGACCAGAGAGCATTTAATCAACATAGTATTGCATTACGGTGTGACAACGAAATTAAGCGACAATTCTACAGTTATGCTGCAGCCGCTAAATCCATTCAATATTGGAGCAATATGTATATGTATGTATGTATATGTATAGCAACAATCCGCTAGTTTCACATTCACATATAAATATTTCAGCACAGTCACTTTCTCAACCACGATCCCAAATTCATGCCCAACCTCCATTGACTCCACATACTCCATCAAAGCCATTCTCTCAACCAAGACCAACACAGACTCCTTCCTAACTACAATCACATTTAAATATTCCGCCACAGTCCCTCTCCTTAACTCAATCTCAATTAACTCCATATACTCAATCAAAGTCATTCTCTCAACAACAATTATTACATCCTCATACACAAACGACGCAAATGATCCCGAATTCTCTATGAATGACTACATAACAGTAACCAAAATGTAATTACCTGACTAAATACGTAACGTACTTTGTATTAAAAGCTTTTATATTTAATAAAATACGAAGAAAATAAATTTCAAAATTTTCTTTACCTTTAGATAGTTTTCCTTTAGTGCTAAATATAAATATTTGCGCGTTTTTGGAATAATTTTTCCAAGAGCTTGAGGTGAAATAATTGCATTAAATTTTAGGTCTGCCAGATACCGTAAAGTTACTAACAATTTTTCTTCTGGACTAATTTCTTGCCGCATTACAGTGTTTTTTTTGTAATATAAGGTTTAACTAAATTAAATACATACTCGAAGCAATTATAATCCATTCTCAGATAATTTTTTAAATCACTTGCACTTGATGTTCGGAGTTCTCGTATTAGCTCCATGTGAGCTAAGGTGTGACGTTTTCTCAACCAGTCTTCCACCCAAACTTTCTTTCTTTTCTCTTTTTTTATTATTCTAATATTACAACGATCGTCGCACATTCCTCTTGTACCGTGTCTATGTATCAAGCTACTGTCGAACATGGACTGATTGTTTATATTGAAATTAATACGGCGGCCGGCGAGTATCATATCCGGCAGTAGCTGCCGACTACGGCCCGATGTTACAACTCTACGTGTGTATTGAGCAACGATAACGACCATTCGGCCTGGACTGATAGTCTACGGACGGCGGGTGAACTGAACGTGAATACCTACTTTTACAAATAAATCTAATTTCTGAAATACACTCCCAACTTTTAAACGTTGGAAAGCTAATATGGGTGACTAAAAATTTCGCACAAACGTATTTTTACATACAGGGTTTCTCAAGGAAAAATTGCCCCCCGCCCTACAATCATAAAACCGAAAAATATTTCTAAATTCGCCGAGACCCGTCGATTTTTGTTCTTGGGGAAGCTTTTTGTACAGCCAAGCCAACTCGATACGTCTATCCCCAACCCCTAGAAACCCCAATTTTAAAATTTCAAATGCAATTACCCCACTTATGACACATCATTTTAAAGTCCCCCTCATTGCGAATACAGTGATGCATCGCTTTTAGAAATCGGTTGAGATTTGATAGAATTATTGGCGAAAAACGGAAAGTTCACAAACCAACGTATGCGTATATTCCAGTCATATAGTACCATAAAGTCACAAACTAACGGCTAGGTTTGATTTTTTAATATGTTGTTAGGAATGCTACCAGTAGTGTATATCCAAGTTTGCACTTCGAAAGACCTATGCTAACTTTGCAGTTTTCCCATTTTTTTTATTTATTAGTATTGTGAGGAAACTATGGGACCTACAGACGTCGTTCTGTGCTTAAATTAAAGCTAATTACATTTACTGCAACATCTCTTCCTATGACTTTACCCTTAAAATGAGTATTTTGCCCGATTTCCGGATCGAAAGTTGACCAACTATTTTTAGTTCTGGTTTAAAAGCGTAATTAACTAATTTTATGAAAAACGCCTTGTTTAGGAGAAATAGTGAAAAAACAAAAAAAAGCGAAAATTACGCGGTTTTTCGAGTGCTACGAAGTGAGCACAGGTCTTTCGAAGCTGCAAACTTGGATATACACTACTGGGAGTGGTCCTAACAGCGTATTAAAAAATCAGAACTAGCCGTTAGTTTGCGATTTTAGCAATTTCTAGTGTATTATTTGACTGGCCTAGTAGTAATTTATACACAAATGCCCCGTTTCTATTGTTTTTTATGTACTACACGCAACCTCATCACCTATTTTTAATGATGTGTCGATCAGTTTACAAAAAAGTTGGTTTGTGAACTTTTAATTTTTAGCCAATAATTCTGTCAAATATCAACCCATTTCCAAAAACGATACATCACTGTATTCGCAATGAAAATGACTTTAAAATGATGTGTCACAAGTGGGGTAGTTGCGTTTGAAATTTTAAAGTTGGGGTTGCTAGGGGACTGGGGGATGGACATATGGAGTTGGTTGGGGTATACAAAAATCTCCCCCCGAGAACAAAAATCGACGGGTCTCGGCGAATTTAGAAATAATTTTGGGTTTTTGATTGTAGGGGGGGTCAATTTTCGTTGGGAAACCCTGTATAGTTGCACTTGATAAGGCAATGGACCAAACTGTAGCTTTTTACTAACAATTAAATTAATTACCAATTTCCTATAAAACCCGAGCACCGGACACGCCCTTTGGCAGAAAAGACAAATCAGAGGATTACATCTTTATGTACGTTGCAATAAGTGGTTAAAAAAATAAGCAGGCTTTTATGTATAATTTTGATAACTGCAAAATGGTCACAAACTTTTATTAATAGTTACTAAGTTATGGGAGACTGTTGAGTATAGCGGTGGAACACTCTTGTCGGACCTATTGAAGAGTACTTTTTCAAAAATTTTCAACCTCTTACAAATCATTCCATATTTTGTACGCGGGCTCTATGATTATTAGTTTACGTGTCATTAATGATAAGCAAGTGACTACGTGTGGAATAGCACTTTTAGGAAGAATAATTACATAATATAATTATCCATAAAATAAGTAATGAGAACACGGGTAAAATTGTCTTCTCTATCATACATTCCAGTAAATTTTATGTAACGAAATTTAATTAAAATACTTTAATTAGATGGACCCATGGGTAATATACCGTTTGGATTCTATGGAACAGATTTAGATTCATTATTATTAAGTAGATTTAAAGAACGTAGTAGTCGGTTTTATTGCAGGTTCTATAAATCACAGAAAGAAATTGCTACTTTAAAAGTTTCCAAATTTATTTTTTCTTGTCCAGCTAAAATTGTAATCTTACAAAGTGCGGTAGCTTTTTTATTAACATTTCCATATTATTGCAACGTCTTAGTACAATTACATCACAAAATGAAAATTAGTCTAATACTGTCAGAAATACGCCGAAGGAACTTAGCAACCAGTTAATTAATGTTTTCCTAGAGTTTGTATGAACTCATTTGCGATAATTTATTTTGTACTCGCTTCCCTTTCTGATTATTTGCTACATCTGTATCTTTTAACAGCACATAAAAATATAACTAGTGCATTTGTTAATATCAATTTTACAGTAGATTAGAAAATTTACTTACAACTTCCTAGAATTAAAGGACAAGACTGTCGGTCCATGGGAAAGTTTCTTAATTCCATCGGACATTTTGCTTTAATAGTTAATCTGAAACACAAGAAAATCTATTTTAAACGTTAATTATAAGGGGTTCAAATAATTACGAAATTTTTATATGACCGTTAATTGTGGTAATTAATGACATTTTGATAGATGTAAACTGGGCAACACCGAAGCCATAGACTAAGAAATTATGAAATATAAAATGTTAAAACAATAAGTTACTAGTGGGTTGAAATGATTTACCGCTCAAATTAATAAAATATCTCATGCAGAAATTGTGAATCAGTTAAAAAAATCTTGTATAGAAACAGTGCCACACAAAGAAAGTCACTAATCGGATTAAATAGTAAACCTAAATCAAGGTTAAACTGTTTTTCTTCGAAATAAACAAAATTATCCGTAATGAATAATGTACGTCATTATGTAAACGTATATCATAGTTAATAGTATATTAAAACATTAATTTATAATGTAAGCGATTATGATAGGAGTGATTGTTATAACACGAACGAAGTGAGTGTTTTAACAAAAACGACTATCATAATCGCACGTTATAAACGAATGTTTTACGATATTTTGTAGTCGAGTAGACGCAATGGAACATCAGTTAAATTTTACTTTTATCTTCATCTTAACAAAACTACGAAAAATACAAAATTGCAAAGTGTGCTAGTTGCTATGGCGTTTTTTCCTAACAATTCAACTTTTTCCCGAAAAACTACAATAAAAAATGGAAGCGTCATCATCAAAAGACGATATTAGTAAAAAAGCGGAAGAAGCAGAGCTTATTTTGGTTCCCAGACGATCTGAAACCGCTTACAATAAAGAATTTGAAAAATTGTCGTCGTGGTTAAGACAAAAAAGTGTGAAACCTGTGACAGAACAAGTTCTACTTGCTTATGTTTTGGACCAAGTATTACGAAACCTTTTAATTTTGCTCATATTTATTCTTTTTTCTTTTATTGGTCGAAGGTGTGCAAAGCCTCATTTTTATGGTGTACTTTTTCAAAGCTGAAATGTATGCTGCGAATAAAAAATAACGTGGATATTGGCAGGTTCCCAAAGTTGATTGGTTTCATAAAAAGTCGTTCGATTGGTTATGTGCCAGAAAAATCGCAAGTATTTTCAAACGAGCAATTAACAGAGTTTTTGACAAAGGCGCCAAACGAAAAATATTTGCTTTTGAAGGTACGATTTCAATAATGTCAAAGCTGCTGTCGTTAAACTAATACGATTGTAGGTGGTTGCCATTTTTGGCTTGTTTGGGGCGTGTAGAAGAGTAGAATTCTGTAATTTATGCACAAATGATGTTGTAGAGGAAGGCTCCGTTTTGATTGTTCATGTTAAGGATACCAAAACCCATCGGCCAAGAACGTTTACTATTTTGAATAAATCTGGAGGAATCGATTATACTGAATTGATCAAAAAGTATAGAAATTTGCAGCCAAAGCATTACAAAATTAAAAAGTTTTTTTTCTTTTATAATAACGGTAAATTCACCTGCAACGCCGTCGGAATCAATACATTTGGACAAATTCCTAGGAATATTGCAAAGTACATGGAGTTACCGAATGCTAACCTGTATACGGGGCATTCATTCCGAAGGACCTCTGCAACAATTCTGGCAGACAGTGGTGCCGATATTAGGGTGCTTAAAAGACACGGCGATTGGAAAAGTGACGCAGTAGCAGAGAGATATGTGGCAGATTCGCTAGAAAATAAAAATTGCCCGAAGACTTGGGTCATCGGATGGAACCTGCAGTATTTCTACAAGTGAATCGGTTGTCAAGAGCTCAAGTTCTGAACTTACAATTACCAGAAATTCAAATTGTACATTTTATATTAATACAGTATAGTACAAATTTGCTTTGTTTGTGTTCTATCTTGGCTTTTGTCATGGTGCCTTTATGGCACGATAAATCGTGCTGTAATGAAAATCGTGCCATAATATGACAGATTATAAACAATTTTTAGTGTGTCAACGAGACCATTATAAGGCTACTCGACTACAAAGTAATTTAAAATACCCATTACCATTACATATGAATTTTATACATAGTGTAGATAGAACATCGTCAGTGTCCTGACAATACCTCTTGACAGTAGCCTAATTGTGGAGGAGAGATAAAAAACTATTTGTTCTTAATTTAGAGATACTTTTCACAGCCCACACATTTCTGTTTTATATAAAATCAACGTTACCCAATCTTAACAAAAATATCGCCTCTAAACATTTGATTATTCTACGTTAGAGAGGTGTTATTAGAATTACAGAGTTTGTCACATATTGCCTAGTAAAATTGATGTGGAACCTCAAACTAATTGCAATACAATTTCTGTGAGTGGTTTCCTAATGGAAATTTCCCGTAGAAAACGATGGTGAAAAGTCTACCACTCGAAAGTGACGCGTTTATTCAATATGGCGGAATTTTCAAAATGGCTGCTCATTATTTGAGACGGTTATACATATTTTATCATATTATTATTTGTTAATGTTAATATTATATTTTCTGTTGTCGTTTGATAATGGTATATTACATAATAAGTGTGTTAAGTAGAATTATAGCACACGCAAGCGAGTTTTTAAAACTTTACTTTGCGTGCGCTTAAAACCTTTACCACGCGAGTTGTGAATACAATTTTATCTACAACAAACAAGTTAGTGCAGTAACTATCATTTCACGCACTAGTGTGGTAAAAAAATGTTAACACACTAGTGCGTTAGTGATAGTTTTAATAAAAACATTATATAAAAAATTATAATTTTTTATTATATATAAAAATATATAATAAACAAATTTGTTGCAGGTTCTAGCGAGTTGTTCTGAGATGCATTGAAAATGGAGATGGAAAAGTGTATCATTTGTGACGAGCTGTTTCAAGAAAATGACGATGTATTAGTGTACACTGAAAGAGGAGTGACTGGAATAAAGAAAAGATGCAAGGAGAGAAAAATATCTTCGTTTCACGTTTGTGTTGGACAGAAGGTTCACAAGAAATGTAGAGCGCGTTTTGTTAATTTGAAAACTCCATTCCAGGAGAAAGAATCAGATCCCACAACTTCCCGTGTTCTGCGGTGATGTGAATCCCAGTTTGATTTTAGAAAAAAATGTTGTTTTCTGTGGTATTGAGATAAGTGTATACTTCAGGGAGAGGAAGAAAAATGCTTGGTTTTACGCACGAACAGTTGAATTCAAATCATCAGTTTTAAGGAAATGCAACGAACGCAGTGATGAGGGGGCAGACAAAGTTAAAAGACGTATCGAAAATGTGTTTGATTTACATGCTGTAGATGCATTTACCACAAACAGTGTTCTGTCAATTTTCATACTGGAAAATTAATTCCAGTACAGTTCACTGATACCCCTTTAACTACAACATCTTCAGGTCGTCCAGAGGACTCAGCCTCAGAAATTTTTGATGAAGAGCAAACTACTGTGAAAGAGCTTGTTGAAAAAATTCGAGAATTACTGCCAGAAAATAGTGAACCATATTGTCCACATTATATGAAACTAAAACTGAAAGAGCATTTTGAAGATAATATTTTTATAGGAACAATTGCAGGCACTGCTGATGTCGTTACTTTCAAAAGTATAGCTACATATGTGTTGCAAGGGTACCACAGTCAAAGCCATGAAGATGTAGGTGAGGATCGAAAAAATATCATTATGGCAGCTGCGGAAATAATAAGGAATGATATTAAAGATATCCCTAGTTACTGGTAAAACCAACAAGGAAAGAAAAGTTGCTTCTATAGGACACGCAGTTATGCAAGCAGTGCGCCCACGAGTCTTAGTTGCACCATTGCAGATAGGACTGGCAGTTCAATTACATGACAGCACAAGATCGAGATTTGCAGTTGAGGCGGTGAATCATATGGAATTCTGTAGCTCTTATTCCAAAGTTATTCGCTTTGAACGTTCAGCCGCACTAGAAAGAGGAACTACCATACCTGTCCCTTTAGAACCTTCTGAAAGTCCTCATACATTCGTTCAATATGCAGCTGATAATATTGATCACAATATTATTACAATAGATGGCCATGGTACTTTTCATGGAATGGGCATTATCGCTGCTGTCACTCCAGCTGGAAAGTTTCCAACGGTCATTAAGAAACGCCAAGTTTCATTTGAAGAACTGAGGAGGTTGGGGCAAATCCCAATAAAGACATATTATTCACAGGCCAGTGGAATGCGTTCATTAACGTGTAATACCATTAAGGATATCGCGTACAGTGACCCATCTGCAAACCTGGATATTTTACTGAACATTTCACATTTTCTCAGCAATACTGCTCCAGGATGGCAAGGTGTACGCCAACTACTACATAAAGGTGTTTCATCTGTCATCTTTCTGCCAATGATTAACATGGATCCTACCAATGAGACGTGTATTCTCTCAACACTGTTTTTTGTTTCTAACCATGCCAAGTGATACAGCCAGACCCCTATTATAACATTCGACCAACCCCTTTTCCACAAAGCACTTGACATCATAGATAATGAACCACAGGATAATCCTTTAAGGAAGGACATCCTGAGACTCGGAGGTTTTCACACAATCATGCGTTTTCTTGGATGCATAGGTTTTTTGATGAGTGGAGCAACCTTGGCGGATATACTTGAGATCACATATGCAGGAAATGCTGTAGAGCATATGCTTTCTGGGAAAGCTATTGCAAGAGCAATTCCTGGTCATCTTATTGTTTTATCAGCCTTGAACACGATTCTAGCAACACAAGCTGTAGATGATCAGGACGATGTACAGGCTGCTAGATCATTATTTAATAGTCTTCTTAATGAGGAGTTTTCTGCTGAGGACGTTACAGGACACCTCCACTTTGGTTGCAGTATTTGGAAATGGTTGATATCCTGAACCAGTTCTTAAAAGTTGAAAGAACAGGAAATTGGCACCTACATCTCGCAATGGTAAAGGAGATGTTACCTTTTTTTGCAGAATGTGACCATAATTCATATGCCAGCTCTGCACGTCTCTACTATGAAATAATGATTTTGCTTGAATTTGAAGCTCCTGATGTATACACGGCTTTTACAAGTGGTCTGCATGTTGTCCATAGAAGCGATAGGTTTTGGGGTGGTCTTTCCACCGATTTGGTTATTGACAAGTTTTAATGAAGAACATAAAAGGATTCGGAGGAATGACCCATGGAAAGGGTATGACAGAATAGCAGCAGCTTGTCTGGGTTATGTCACGCACTATTTGCGCCCGTTTGAATGAAAGCATGCAGGAATTTGCTTCAGTAAAGCATACATCAAGTGAGCAACATGTTACTATGACCAGCGCAAGAATTGCACGCGATACAGGAGATACACAAAAAGTAATAGTATTTGTAGAACAGCTTAATGTATTCGAGCGAGTCAGCAATCTGCGGAACATTGTCACGGGAGTTACTTCTGGAAGTGATGTAAATCCTGAACTAGCAGAAGAAATTGGGAAGAGAATCCTTGATGATATGACTGGCAAAAAAGTATCTGAGTTCTCTTTCAGAAAGGGCAAACAGGTGAAACCAATACAAGCAGTGTAATCTGTCAAGTTAAAAGGAGAAACCTTTGTTGTTGAACCGGAATTATTATTTCAGCGCCTGTTGCTTTGCGCTCAGACTAGTGGTGTCGATTTGCATGAAGTTTTCCGTTACGAGCTTTGCTCATATCTAGCTAGTTTATTCGATAAGCATGGGTTTATGAGGGAATCTGGGAAGTCTCAGCTTGCCAATTGTATTAAAGAGCAAGTGCCAGGTGTTGCTAACTTGCCTGAAAATTTGCAATTCGTGATAGATGGTGGTTGGTTATAACATCGCCTTCCTTGGAGTCAGAAACAGACATTCGATGAACTGTTATGTGCCTATGTGAGATATGTGCTAACAAAGTATGGCCAGGCTACAATTGTGTTCGACGGATATGGAGATACGTTTTCCACAAAATCAGAAGCTCATTAAAAAAAAAAACCGAGGTATTGTAGGACCTAAGGTAAATTTAACTACTTCAACCTCTATTGCCATCAAGAAAGAATTATTTTTGAGTAATAAAGAAAATAAACAAGCCTTCATTGCTCAATTAGTAGAAAAATTTTACGAAGCTGGGTGTAAAACAAAGCAATCTCATAGTGATGCAGACGTCTTGATCGTTATGGAAGCTATAGAGTCGGCAAAAAGTCCTCCTACAGCCATTGTTGGAGAAGACACCGATCTTCTCATACTACTCATTTATCATTTTCAAGAAAACTTATTTGATACTTTTCTTCGCCCAGAACCTAACAAATCTTCCAAAACCATAACTGTCTATGATATTAGAAATATTGTAAACGCATTGGGTAGTGACGTCTGCTCTCACATCTTATTTGCTCATGTGACACTAACTCGAAACCATTTAGATTAGGGAAAAGTGACTTCATAAAACGGTTAAGAAAATCAGATACCTTCAAAGAAAGTGTTGCAATTTTCCAAACTTCTCAAAAATCCACAGAAGAAATCTTAAATGCGGGTCTGAATGCCATTATATCTTTATATGGAGGAAAAACAGGAGACAGCACATTACATGATACGAGATTTCGAACTTTCACTTTAAAGACAACAGAATCAACAATCCATGTAAAACCGGAAGTTTTGCCTTCTACAGAGGATGCAAGCAAATTTCATTCTTTCAGGGTATATCATCAGGTGCAACAGTGGATGGGTATTGCTATGGATCTATTACAGTGGGGATTTGAAGTAAAGGATGGAAGATTGACTCCTACTAGAATGAGTCAAGCACCAGCATCCGCCCATTTACTGAAATTTGTAAAATCTGGTTGTATCAAAGGTCAATGTGCAACTCTGCAATGTATATGCAAACGACAGGGTATACTGTGCACAGATGCGTGCACAGTTTGTAGAGGTGTAAGATGCTGCAATTCTATGGAAGTGGACATGGACGATGATTGAGATAAAACTATTATTGTAAATAAATGAATAAACAATTATTATTTTGAACTCAAAAGTATTTTAATTGAATAAACTTTAAGTAAATGTTTTCTATTACAATTGAGGCTTTTGAGGGAAAAACGATGACGCTACATTTTCTTGGAAATTGAGTTAGAACTCAAAATGTACCTTTATCGTTTTTCCCGCAAAAGCCTCAATTGTTACTCACAAATTGTATACTGTTACTCTATATTCCCCAGAGGGGCGTGCGGTGCATGGAATTTGGGGAAGCTATGACTCAAGTAACTTGTTTTCTGGGGCACTATCTAATAAGTTTCTGGTATATTTGTAAAACATCCTGCCAGGAAACAAGCTACAAGTGTCATAGCTTCCCCAAAATCCATGCACTGCACGTGGCTAATCCCCCAAAAATGTTGAAACTGTGTGTAGCTTACTTTCATATAATCATAATTGTTTATTGTGTTAATCGTTCGCGGATTGGAATTTTAATTTCAAGTTGTAATGTACAATGTATCAAATAATGGTCAGCCATTTTGGAAAATCCGCCGTATTGGATAAACGCGTCATCATGGAGTGGTAGACCTTTCACCATCGTTTTCTACAGAAAATTTCAACTAGGAAACCACTCACAGAAATTGTATTGCAATTAATTTGATGTTAGACCATTTTTCGTGCTAATTTGTCTAATCTAATAGGCGATATTGTCATTGTCAAATTGTTACCTATTTGGATTGTAATGTTCACAAATAATTAAAAACACACCATACTTCCACCGAATCAACATTTTTATTTAAGAAAAAATAAACGCTATGACAAATTATTTAAATAAGTGTTGCCAAATCATCGTAGAAAGCATGACACTCGGGCGGAATCTCTTTCGTTACAGCTTGCAGATGGTTCCACTTCGACTGCGCAGTTGGAAGAGGTCCTTGGTGCAGTTGCGGGAAAGTTACGTCTTTAGATAGTATGGATTTTGGTCGTACATCTAGAACTCGGTGTACCGATAAAGTGGTAGAAAGACGTGTGTGGAAAGTGCTCTTATAATATTTATTATATGAACGTTTATGGGTTGATCTTTAGTTTAGTTTTTGTATACTACCTTTTAGTTGATTGGATAGTTTAATTGTTAAGTGTTTGTTTGGAGAAAATCGCGATAAAGGAGGGTAAAAAAGTGTACAGTTTGACACCAAATTTGTCGCGATCTCACAATAAATAAGGTGGTAAAAAATTATTGATCGATAGATACAATTTTAAAAATATCTAAAGAAAGTAAAGAGGAGAAGAGGGGTACAAGTGGGAATACAGATAAACGAATGGGACAGATATTTCAAGAAGGTACTGGAGGGGAGGATATATATGAAGGAGGAGGACAAAGTAAGAAGACATCTGAAACACATAAAGCAGGACAAGGAATTAAAGGAGAGGAAGTAATAGAGGCAATACAGAAGGTAAAAAAAGGTAAAGCGGTAGGAGAAGACGGGATACAAGGTGAGGAGTGGATATATGGAGGAGAAAAGATAGTAAAAAGGATGACTGAAATAGTAAATAAAATATGGAGAGGGGAAGGATTCCCAGAGAGGTGGAGAGAAGGATAAATATGTCCGGTGCACAAAAAAGGGAACAAAAAACAAGTGACAAATTACAGAGGGATCACTTTGTTAAACACGGCATATAAAATATACGCAACGGTACTGGAAGATCGGTTGAAGGTGGAAGCACAACAAAAGAAGACAACATATACATTTTGAAACACATGGCAAATAAGGAACTAGAACTAGAAAGAAAGGGGGGAAAATGGTAGCGATGGACCTAGTAGCCGCATTTGACAGGGTGAACAGGCAAAAGCTGTGGGAATACTTCATGAAGAACAAGATTAACGAAACATTAATAGAAAGGATAGAAGAAATATATGAAGAAGAAAGGGATAAGGTGAGGGTGAATGGGGAATTAAGTGAAGAGTTTATAACAAGGAAGGGACTGAGGCAAGGTTGCCCACTGAGCCCAAGCCTTTTCGCGATATTTACAGGACAATGTCTCTAGAGGAGATATTAAAGGGGCAACAAGAAGGAGAAGTTGTGGTGGGAACAGGAAAGTGTGATTGCTGGCATACGCTGATGACATAGTGTCCATAGCGAAGGAAGAAAAAGAGATGAAAAAGATGTTAAAAACTATGGACCGTTATTTAAAAAGAAATGATTTGCGAGTAAATGGAAACAAAACCAAAGTAATGGTATTGGCAAAAGGGGGAGGAAAAAGGAAAAAGGAGGAGTGGAAATGGAGGGAAGACGACGTACAGCAGGTAAAGGAGTTCACCTACTTGGGATACACCATGAGACAAGACAA
The DNA here is from genome assembly GCA_036346205.1 of Vesta saturnalis. Taxonomy (NCBI): domain Eukaryota; kingdom Metazoa; phylum Arthropoda; class Insecta; order Coleoptera; family Lampyridae; genus Vesta; species Vesta saturnalis. Next base: position 2,426,625 of record JARFJB010000438.1, read on the forward strand.
TAAAGATGGAGAGCATATAAAAGAACGAGTGAGAAAAAGGAATATATTAATAGGTGTGTAGGAGAAAGACTGTTCGGAATGGACTTAATGAAAAGGAGATTATTATTTGGAAAACTAATAAAAAGTGAGTTCTACGGGGTGGAAGTGTGGGGGTGGAAGGAGTATAAAAAGATAGAGGGACTGCAAGAAAAATACTCGAAATGGGTACTGGGAGTGGAAAGAGAAACACCGGGATACATGACCAGGTGCAAGCAGAAAAAAATAAGGGAATGAGAGCAATGAAGTATGACGAGGAAATAAGTAGAAGAGCAGAGTGTAAGATACTACAAGAATGCTGGAAGGAAATAAAAGAAGGAGAATAAAATATGGACAAGAAATCAGGAAAGAATATTATGAAAGAAATGGGTATGCGAAAGAAGAAGTGGAGAGATTATGAAGGGAAGGTGTGAGCGTGAAAGAGGTCATAATTATAAGAGACATGGATGTCCAAAAGGAGAAAAGATGGATGAAGGTGAAGGAAGGTAAATCTAATACAAACTATAGGAAGATCAAGGGAGAAGGGATACCAGGGTACTTGAAAGGAGAAGGGAGGAAGGAAAGAAAGAAAATGATAGCTAGATTTAGGTGTGGAAATGAAGAAAGAGGGAACAAATATTGGAGAAGAGACGAAGACAGAGTATGTAGGCTATGCGGGGAGGGGATGAACACGATCAACCATATGATGAAAGAATGCAGGGAGGTTAAGGAAGTGGAGATACTGGGGAGAAAAGGAAGGGGAGGGGACTGGGTAGAAGAAATATGGAAACGAAGAAGACAGTTAATAGGCGAGGAAGACAGTGTAGGTGGAGTGAGGTAAAGAGACATATTAGAAAGACAATTGTAAATAGTAAGTAAATAGAATAGTAGTAGATTTAAAAAAAGGGGCAAATCTATCTAAGTCACTGCATTGAATTCCAGTTTGACTTGGATAGTCTTGTCGTGATTGTTCTAATACAGTACTCTTATGTCTGGTATAGTCGGATTATTGCTTTTTTTACACGGTCTAATCGAGGAATATCTTAGTGTTGTAATTTTTGAAGAATTTATAGTCTAGTACCATGTTTGAATAAGGAAACGGCCTCTTACGAGCTGCTTTTGTAGCAGCGACGTAGTAACTTGGGGGATAAACGCCCCTCCCTTTTATCTTACGTTCAAACAACTATGAACGGAGTCACACTCCATTTGAGTGTGACCCCATTCTAAGATTTTTTTATAGATTGGGATGTCATGACTTGTGGACAAGTGTAGAAGAGCTTAGATAGTATCACATTCCTATTTTGATGTGTGCAGCCATCTGAATAGAGTATTATTGGTAATTTTCTATTGGTGCGGTAATTTGTTAAATAATGAACGATGCATGAAGTAAAAGTGGATGTAGTAAAATCAGAATCTACTTCGGTGAACCAGTGGCAAAGAACACGATGAGAAGTGAGGTCGTAGACCGTAAAGTTATAACAGCACAACTTAGTTTTGAAATAAAATGCACTGGCACTAATTAAAGGGGATAATTTGACTGATTGTAAATCCATTGTCAGTAGAATACAGTGATTCTCTTTGGACAGCGCTTTGTCAGAAGCCTTTTCTTGTTGTGCTCTCTCTTTCTTATGCCTATGCAGTTTCCATTCAACTTCTGAAATATTTCCTACTTCATAGGAAACACATACATCACATATATCTTTTTTATTCAAATGTAGACAAATGTTTCTGTTTAAATACATTGTTGAAAACTTGGCGGGATAAGGGCGTCCCATTATTATCTTTTAGACACTGTTCTTTATACAAATCTCTTAAATCCTCCATACCCTTGACAATAGGTTCAAGGTAGAGCTTAGAGGAGTTAGCTCTATTATAATGCGACGTAAGTTTCGGCAATTTATCCATAAACCGAGACAAGAATTGTACAATGGGTATTCGTTTAGATTCAGGAACTTTTGTTTTAGAAATACGTTATTTATCATACTGCAACATGTTGAAGGTACTCGAGTTTGTCCAAGATGCACTGTAAATGCACCAAGTGCTAAAGTTGTAGAAACACCTGCTCGCCATTTAATGGTAAGAAGTAGTTCAGTTTTAATTCTCTTCGTGAGTTAGTCTCAGTGGTTTTTCTCCTGGTTAAACTTCGTTTAACGTGTGAAGCGACAAAAACTTTTCGTTGTTTCCAGTTGGTTTCTTTCCAAAAATAATCAAAAAGTGCTAACCTTTGGTTTTGCGTGCAGTTGAAACATTTCCGTAACTTTGATTTCTCGCAGATCTTAGATAAGCACGATACTCCTAGCTTGCGCTCGTCGCGCATTTTATTCTGCTTTACCCTTCCGTCTTTTCTTGTCCATCCCATATAAGCTTTCTCTTCCATACCTAATTTTTTACTATGGCCCTTTCTCCAACTGTTTCTATTTGCGATGATTTTCTTTTTCCCTCCTTCCTCTAAATTACCGTAATCAGGCACATTATCATTTGGTTGCGTACCATGTTATTCGCGTGATCCTCTAAAGTTCCGTCCTCATCTGAAGGCGGATTGCTGGATATTCGCGTCTTCTAGTACAGTTGTATTTTCTTCTTCAATCACGTAATCTGGGTCACCATCTAAGGGTGGATTTATTGTTTCATCATGACTTTTGTTGATCTCCGTCAGCTATACTTGAAACAGTGTCATAAAACACTTCAGAAACAAAAGTTTCATTCTTTTTCAACTAGATCATTAGGTTCAGTGGCAATGGAGTTCATAACTATCTGCCACAATCAGAACTATTAGCTGTTTTTTTCATTTTCTTCTGCAGAATATTTATACTTGTTCAACGCCAAAATTTGTTTGCCCCGATCCGACATGATTTCTGGAAATATTATGTAAAGATTACTTTAATTTGTTCATAAGAATTATTATTAAAACCCAATGAGCGGACAATCTTCACCAAAAAAAAGAAATAAAATCTATTTTTCTAAATAAGTGCTGCTTATTGGGGTAAATTAGTGTTTTATTTAAACCTCAATTCTGCTTTACCAACGTTTTGTTTGAATGCCACTTATCTACACAAAAATGTATTTTGCCATTTTAATGATAAAAATTGTCAGCTCAGTCATGAAACGATAGATAATGATTAAAAGATGACCAGTAAAAGTTTAGATTGATCTTTTACCTTAGTTGGAAGAATATGAACAAAAACATCCAATGATAGAAGTGATTTGGTAACTTCCCTATTCAAGAGAGCACGGATTACATTGAGCTTTGACAGTCAACTAGCAGACAGGAGGTATTTCAGTTTCCAACTGACATGGCATCACATACGAGGTATTGCCGGTGCATATTTAAACGTTTTAAATTTTTTTTGCAGTTATGTGGTTATTATCAACGCTCGCGCAATAAAATTCTGTACACACTAAACGTTGAAAGTATTCATCACCTGGAGCCGCATGTGGAAGCCGTTGTGGTTCAGAATTGTCCAAATACGAGCTGGACCTTATCGACTCTATCCCTGGGTGGCGCATAATAACCGCAACCGCTACCGAAAACTTCATCTATTGTGGAAATAATTGAAATAAGATATATTGCGTGAGCTATTTCACCGCATTTGGTTGACGTAATTATGAGTATGTTTACAATAAATCCAGATTTTGTTATATTTTTTCCTCTTGAATAAACTGTTCTGCAATTAAGTAGTTGATAAATAGAGTAGAAGATAATTATAAATATATTATATATATATATATATATATATATATATATATATATATATATATATATATATATATATATATATATATATATATATATATTGGCCTAAGATTATAGTTAAGATTTAGTAAAATTAAATTGAAAAAATCATGAGATAATGGATTAGTGTAGAAGTGAAAGTGCAGAAATAATATTATTAATAAAAGTAACTTACCTCATTGAGTACAGAATATCCCCATCTTGAGTAATCCTTAATAATTTGTTTGGTACAGTAATTGTATGAACATAAGAATTTTTACCATTATAAAAGTACGTATCCGGACGCCATATTCTTTCAAGCATTTTAATTGATAGCGATAATGATTTAATTGGTCCCAAAAATGACAGTCTTTGATCTCTCCAGTATTGCCGAAAGTAACAATCCATGGAATACTCCTAATAAGATAAAATATTAATTTATTAGTTACTGTACAAAACAGTGCATACCATATCTAATTCGGAAACTGGTCCCATACTTCTTATTAAAATATTCGTTTTCACAACAGTTGGTTTATCTAAAATATTCAATTAAATTAAGTCTCTTAATTATTTTTATGTTGTAGGCAATTAAATTAAATATATTCCAGAATGGTTTAGATTTAATGACTGTAAAATAATCTAAACTGTATCTGACAAGATTAATATTTATAGGGACTAAAGAGCTGTGCATTCTGGGCGTTAAACGCTTTGATGTTGCTCCTGACATAGTTTTGTGTGAACACAGAGAAGTTGGGAAATCCTTTGCATTCTTGAAATTCTGAAATGTAATGAACGTAAAAGTTGGTTTAGTTCTTGATTTCAATATCGACCTTTACTTGTATGTGTCATAACAAATAACAAATGTCCACAACTTAAAATATAGTAAGCGCAATAGAAAAGATAATGAGTATTTTTATCCATTATATTTCCTTGTTATTTTAAGACAGATACAAATTGGTAAAAAGACTTTCATACACGATATCCTGTTTATATACAACAAAATCATATGGGATAAAAACTAAAACAATTTATTTTTAAGATAGACGGTAGTCATTTCATTTTTAAAAATAAAAATATAACCTCATACCTTTACCGTGAGTTGGCAGATGTGAGCTTTCATAATTTTTCAATAGGTTATCTAGGACTAGAGTAATATTTTTGCTAACACCATCAATGAGTGGAGATCTCTTCGCAACAAATCTTAATTCACCTGTAGAATTAGCAGAATTTGTGGAATGTTTAGCGTAAAAGTCCATTACAATAGATCTCATCGTTATATTTGGTACGTATAAATTTTCATCGACCATAGGCTGATGGATGTTGTAGGTGTATACGTCAATGGAGAAACTAAAAAGAAAATATAGAAATTAAATTTTCCTATATAAAACTTTTGTTAGGATACTTTTCATTAAATAGTAGAATCTTAAAAATATTCACCCTGTGTAAGGTGGGCAAATCAATAATACTATATGATGCATTTAGAAGCTATTTATTGTTAGGCCTTAACATTTTGTATCTTATTAAGAAATTTAAATTTTCTGTTCTTTGATTATTTCTGTCGGTGGGTGTGTGGTGTGTGTGTGTGGGTTGCGTGTGTGCGTGTGCGTGTGCGTTGTGCGTTGCTTGTGCGTGTGCTGTGTGTGGTTGTGTGTGTGTGTGGCGTTGGTGGTTGTGGTGGTGGGTGTTGTGGGTGGTGCGTGGTGGGTGGTGTGTGTGTGGGTGCGTGTGCGTGTGGGTGTGGTGGGGTGGTGTGGTTGGTGGGTGTGTTGGGTGGTTGGTTGTGTGTGTGCGTGTGGTGTGTGGTTGGTAGTCGTGTGGTGTGGTGTGTGTGTGTGGTGTGTGGTGTGTGTGGGTGTGTGTGTGTGTGTGTGTGCGTTGTGTGCGTTGTGCGTGTGTGGTGTGCGTGTGTGTGTGTGTGGTGTGGTGCGTGGTGTGTCGTGTGCGTGTGTGCGTGTGTGCGTGTCGTGTGCGTGTGTCGTGTGTGCGTGTGGCGTGTGCTGTCGCGTGTGCGTGTCGCTGTGCGTGTGCGTGTGCGTGTGCGTGTGCTGTGCGTGTCGTGCGTTGTGCGTGTGCGTGTGTGCGTATGTGCGTGTGCGTATGTGCGTATGTGCGATGTGCGTGTGCGTTGTGCGTGTGCGTTGTGCGTTGTGCGTGTGCGTGTGCGATGTGCGTATGTGCGATGTGCGTTGTGGCGTGTGCGTGTCGCGTATGTGCGTATGTGCGTGTGCGTGTGGCGTGTGCATGTGCGTATGTGCCGTGTGCGTGTGTGCGATGTGCGTTGTGCGTATGTGCGTATGTGCGTATGCGTGTGCGTATGTGCGTATGTGCGTATGTGCGTATGTGCGTTGTGCGTAGTGTGCATGTGTGCGTATGTGCGTATGTGCGTGATGTGCGTGGTGTGCGTGTGTTGGTGTATGTGCGTATGTGTGTATGTCGTATGTGCGTATGTGCGTATGTGCGTGTGATGTGCGTATTGTGCATGTGGTATGTGCGTATGTGCGTGTGCGTGTGTGTGCGTATGTGTGCGTATGTGCGTGTGCGTATGCGTATGTGCGTATGTGCGATGTGCGATGGTATGGCGTATGTGCGTATGTGCGTATGTGTGCGTATGTGTGCGTGGATGTGCGTATGTGTGCGTATGTGCGTATGTGCGTATGTGCGTATGTGCGTATGTGCGTATGTGCGTATGTGCGTATGTGCGTATGTGCGTATGTGCGATTGGGCGTATGTGCGTATGTGGGTATGTGCGTTTGTGCGTAGTGTGCGTATGTGCGTATGTGCGTATGTGCGTATGTGCGTATGTGCGTGTGTGCGATGTGCTATGTGTGTGCGTATGTGCGTATGTGCGTATGTGCGTATGTGCGTATGTGTGTATGTGTGTATGTGTGTATGTGTGTATGTGTGTATGTGCGTATGTGCGTATGTGCGTATGTGCGTATGTGCGTATGTGCGTATGTGCGTATGTGCGTATGTGCGTATGTGCGTATGTGCGTATGTGCGTATGTGCGTATGTGCGTATGTGCGTATGTGCGTATGTGCGTATGTGCGTATGTGCGTATGTGCGTATGTGTGTATGTGCGTATGTGCGTATGTGCGTATGTGCGTATGTGCGTATGTGCGTATGTGCGTATGTGTGTATGTGTGTATGTGTGTATGTGTGTATGTGGTATGTGGTATGTGCGTATGTGGTATGTGGTATGTGCGTATGTGGTATGTGGTATGTGGTATGTGGTATGTGTTGCGTATGTGGTATGTGGTATGATGTGCGTATGTGGTATGGTATGTGGTTGTGTATGTGTGTGTGTGTTGTGTTGTGTATGTGTATGTGTGTATTGTTGTGTATGTGTGTATGTGTTGTATGTGTGTAGTGTATGTGTGTATGTGTGTTGTGTGTTGTGCTGTGGTATGTGTGTGTGTGTGTGTGTGTGTATGTGTGTATGTGTATGTGTGTGGTATGTGGTATGTGCGTTGTGCGTGTGTGCGTATGTGCGTATGTGCGTATGTGCTATGTATGTGCTATGTGCGTATGTGCGTATGTGGTATGTGCTGTATGTGGTATGTGCGTATGTGCGTATGTGCGTATGTGCGTATGTGCATGTGCGTATGTGCGTTGTGCGTATGTGCGTTGTGCGTAGTGCGTAGTGCGTATGTGCGTGTGCGTATGTGCGTATGTGCGTATGTGCGTATGTGCGTATGTGCGTATGTGCGTATGTGCGTTGTGCGTATGTGCGTATGTGCGTATGTGCGCGTATGTGCGTATGTGCGTATGGTGCGTATGTGCGTATGTGCGTATGTGCGTATGTGTATGTCGTATGTGCGTATGTGCGTATGTGCGTATGTGCGTATGTGCGTATGTGCGTATGTGCGTATGTGCGTATGTTGCTGTGTATGTGCGTATGTGCGTATGTGATGTGCGTATGTGCGTATGTGCGTATGTGCGTATGTGCGTATGTGCTGTATGTGCGTATGTGTGCGTATGTGCGTATGTGCGTATGTGCGTATGTGCGTATGTGCGTATGTGCGTATGTGCGTATGTCGTATGTGCGTATGTGCGTATGTGCGTATGTGCGTATGTGCGTATGTGCTGTATGTGCGTAGTGTGTCGTATGTGCGTATGTGTCGTATGTGCGTATGTGCGTATGTGCGTATGTGCGTGTGTATGCGTATGTGCGTATGTGCGTATGTGCGTATGTGCGTATGTGCGTATGTGCGATGTGCGTGTGTATGTGCGTATGTGCGTATGTGCGTATGTGCGTATGTGCGTATGTGCGTATGTGCGTATGTGTGTGTATGTGTGTATGTGGTATGTGGTATGTGGTATGTGTGTGTTGTGCGTATGTGTGTATGTGTGTTGATGTGTATGTATGTGTATGTGTGTATGTGTGTATGTGTGTATGTGGTATGTGTGTGTGTATGTGTATGTGTGTATGTGTGTTGTGTGATGTGTGTAGTGTTGTGTGTGTGTGTATGTGTGTGTTGTATGTGTGTAGTGTGTGTAGTGTGTGTGTGTGTGTGTGTAGTGTGTGTATGTGTGTATGTGGTATGTGTCGTGTGTGTAGTGTAGTGTGTGTGTGTAGTGTGTACGTATGTGTGTAGTGTGTGTGTGTGTATGTGTATGTGTGTAGTGTGTAGTGTGTGTGTGTGTGTGTGTGTGATGTGTTGTGTGTGTGGTGTAGTGGTAGTGTGCGTGTGTCGTGTGTGTGTAGTGTGTAGTGTGTGTGTGTGTAGTGTGTATGTGTGTCTGTGTAGTAGTGTTGTATGTGTATTGTGTATGTGTGATGTGTGTGTGTATAGTGTGTAGTGTGTGTAGTGTGTGTGTGTGTAGTGTGTGTGTACGTGTGTACGTGTGTACGTGTGTGTAGTGTGTGTACGTGTGTAGTGTGTGTACGTGTGTACGTAGTGTGATGTGTGTGTGTACGTGTGTACGTGTGTACGTGTGTAGTGTAGTGTGTACGTATGTACGTGTATGCGTGTAGTGTGTACGTGTGTACGATGTGTACGTATGTACGTGTACGTGTGTCGTGTACGTGTGTACGTGTGTACGTGTGTACGTGTGTACGTGTGTAGTGTGTGATGTGTAGTGTGACGTGTTATCGTGTGTACGTCGTGTGTACGTGTTGCAGTGTAGTGTGTACGTGGTATGTGTACGTGTGTGTGTAGTCAGTGTGTCGCTGTGTGGTGGGTGGTGCGTGTGCGTGTCTGTGACGTGTTGGTGAGTGTGGTGGTGGGTGGTGTGTGTGGGTGGTGTGGTAGTGGTAGGGTATCGTGTAGTGACGTGGACTGTGTACGTGTGTACAGTGTGTCGTGTGTCGTTGCTACGTGTAGGATGCGATGTACGTGTACATGTACGTTGTGTCGTAGTGCGTGTACGTGTGACGATGGCACGTGTACGTGTATGGACGTGTACTTGTGTATGGATTTTGTCATAATCATGTAGATGTCACTACGATTACTATATGACACTTGTTTCTGTCATGTGTATTTGTAGAACGGATTATAGTTCTATTTCTGTATGGAAGTGGCTTGTAACTATTGGACTCTACTGAAGATATTCACATATGTCGTTCGTTAACAATCATTAATTCATTAAAGTTGCTTTATAATGTTACTTCAGAAATCATTCATCAGTCGATATCATTCAAGTGTAACGATCTTGCTATAGTAAGGTGAAAATAAAACAGTTAAGGTACAATCATCTATACATGCATACAGCCTAAATTTGTAATCGAGGATTTTTGGACACGTTTATCATGCCACGCTTGTCCATGTATGGCAACAACGGAGGCGAAGATGTTAGTAAAAACGATCAACTATGCCAAATTATAGAGATGGGAAAAACGGTGTACAATGACTACCGCTGTTATTCAAATAGATTTCAACGTAATAATGGTGCTTTCGAGAATAAATATTTGCAATTAAATTCGCAGATTCCTACCCTAAGTTACCAAGAGACAATTTCGTGCCATTTCAATATCTTGTAATAATTAAATAGTAAATTCTTGCAAGTAAATGACTTGTAATCTACATTAAGTACCTACTTATATTGGATATAGTAGTTCTTTAATTTAATCACTGACAAGGTATGAGGTTTAAACCATGCGGTGTTGATTATTTATTGATATAAGTATGTTTACGACCACTCTATAATGGAAAACTTATTGAGAAGATATTGAAACCTTTTCATGTTTTATTCCACGGTAAGAAATGCGATTTCCTATTGCTTTACAAAAAAACAAAAATTTCGATTTTCGTTTTTAATTTCTTAAGCCTTTGTATTGAAAGTTAAATAAGAACGCATTACATTTTATTAGAGCTCCATTTCTGTTCTACAAGACTGTAAAAACAGAAGTTTAATACGACATCTTGTTTTCTAGATACCATCGTGACGTCAATTTTTTGTAACGCAGATTTAGACTTTTTTATTTTTTGATTGGAATTTGACACTAAATATAAAAAATCAATAATGATTTCAATCAAATATTATAGTTCACTTGCATAACGTTGATTTTATAATGTTTTATAACGAATTTTATGCTAGTGCGGTCCTGAATGATGAAATGAACAAGAACTTGTACCTAATTGGAAGTCAATAACAAGAAACACTTAACAAATTAATAGAAAACATTCAATTTTTCCCAAGATACTGAAAAAGGCCATCATTTTCTCTAATGCATTGGTTGGTTTTCCTCCTTAGGTTCAGTACAGCCCTATATAGATCCCTTCTATTTAACATAGAAAATACATTTAAATGCGATTCTTTAAATATTCTGGGTCTAAAACATTATGCTTGTAAACTTTATTTTTTAATGTTCCCCATACTATAACTCTATGGGCGACAAATCGGGTGACTGTGCAGACCAGGCTACCACACCTTTGTTTCCTATACACCTTCAGTTAACTGTCCACAAAATCGAAAGCTACTCTGGTATTATGTGTGCCATCTTCTTGAAACCCGAGATGTGGTAATCTAACAAAACGCACATTTAATAAATATTCTTGAAGTTCATTATCAAGGAAGTGGAGGCGTTTTTAATCTATTGCGGTGCCTTCCAAAATGAATGGTCCAAGAATAGTGTTTTCGCAGACTGAGGAATCTTTTAACCCATCGAGTGATTGGACAACATTCACTCGCGAGATTAAAGTAATTCCCCAGCCCCTTAATATACGACATACTATAACAATACGAAATATTTACTAAAATAGTTATCAGAAATAGTATAATAAAATATTTGTTTTTCTTAAAAACTTATTTTTAGAAAGAAAATGATATTTTTACGTCCACGAAAAAAAATAATGTCGAAGTGATTCTGCTATCATTTATCCAGGTAAATGATGACTTTTTCATACAGATCGCCAATCGTATTTTCCACGCCACACTCATTCAGTTTCCATTCATTCGTGTTTGCCACATGCGCTTAGCAAAAATGTCATACTTTTATACTGCCACGCACTTTTCTTCTTATATTGACTTCACCATGTATCCTACCATCCACAGGAAACCTTTTAGCCAAGTACACAAACTCAGAAACTTGTTCAAGACTCTCATCATGCAGGGTAAACACGATTACAGGTATTCACCATTAAACACTATTACCATTGTCTTGCCATCAGATCTATACTTTATACACTTTATTACGCTTCTTCAGCATTGTTTCCAGCTCCTTTGGATTTTCTTTTAGCACAGCTACATCATCAGTATACCCAAAACTCGTACATCACGTTACTAACCATTAAACCGTTTGCATCGATACATGCTTGCATGTAAATTTATCTATTAATAAATTAAACAGCCACGGTGACATTACGCCGTGCCAAACGCCTTGGTCATTTTAAAGATTCACTTAAACCCCCTCTCATGCCTGGCTACTGAATATACTATTCTCATTCCATTTTTTAGAGATTTACTCAGTCTATACTTACTTAATGTGTCCCAGAGTGTCTCCCTATGGAGCTGGTAGTGTAGTGGTGACACCTCGGGAGGTAATGGGTTTGATTTCCGTTACCATCTACCTTGTATGTGGTTTTTTCAGGGGGTTTTCCTCATACACATGTAGCGGCATGGTCATTGTGTATATGCACACCATGTTCGGCTACTTAGGCGAATATGTTGTGTATGTGTGTGTATTTGTATGTGTGTATGTGTGGTGATGTTTGTGTATGTGGTATGTGTGTATGTGTATGTGGTATTGCGATGTGCGTATGTGGTATGTGGTATGTGGTATGTGCGTATGTGCTATGTGTATGTGCGTATGCGTATGTGCGTATGTGCGTATGTGCGTATGTGGTATGTGTATGTGTGTATGTGCGTATGTGCGTATGTGCGTATGTGCGTATGTGCGTATGTGCGATGTGCGTATGTGCGTATTGGTTGGCGATGGCGTATGTGCGTTGCGTATGTGCGTAGGCGTATGTGCGTATGTGCGATGTGCGTATGTGCGTATGTGGCGTATGTGCGTATGTGCGTGCGTATGTGCGTAGTGCGTATGTGCGTATGTGCGTATGTGCGTATGTGCGCGTGTGCGTATGTGCGTATGCGTATGTGCGTGCGTATGCGCGTATGCGTATGTGCGTATGTGCGTATGTGCGTATGTCGCATGTGCGTAGCGTGCGTATGTGCGTGTCGTATGTGCGTAGTGTGTGCGTATGTGCGTATGTGCGTATGTGCGTATGTGCGTATGTGCGTATGTGCGTATGTGCGTATGTGCGTATGTGCGTATGTGCTATGCGTGTGCGTATGTGTATGTGCGTATGTCGTGTGCATGTGCGTGCGTAGTGTGCGTATGTGCGTATGTGCGTGTGCGTAGTGCGTGCGTATGTGCGTATGTGCGTATGTGCGTAGTGCGTATGCGTATGTGCGTATGTGCGTATGTGCGTATGTGCGTATGCTTGCGTATGTGCGTATGTGCGTGTGCGTATGTGCGTATGCGTTGCGTATGTGCGTATGTGTGCGTATTGCATGCGTATGTGCGTATGTGCGTATGTGCGTATGTGCGTATGTGCGTGATGGCGTGTGCGTGCGTATGTGCGTATGTGCGTATGTGCGTATGTCGTATGTGTGCGCGTATGTGCGTATGTGCATGTGCTATTGCGTAGTGCGTATGTGCGTACTGTGCGTATGTGCGTATGTGCGTATGTGCTGCGTATGTGCGTATGTCGTATGTGCGTGCGTATGCGTATGTGCGTATGTGCGTATGTGCGTATGTGCGTGTGCGTATGTGCGTATGTGCGTATGTGCGTATGCATGTGCGTATGTGCGTATGTGCGTATGTGCGTATGTGCGTATGTGCGTATGTGCATATGTGCGTATGTGCGTATCTACGTATGTGCGTATCTACGTATGTGCGTATGTGCGTATGTGCGTATGTGCTTGTGTGCGTGTGTGCGTATGTGCGTATGTTTGTATGTTCGTATGTGCGTATGTGCGTATGTTCGTATGTGCGTATGTGCGTATGTGCGTATGTGCGTATGTCGTATGTATGTGCGTATGTCGTATGTGCGTATGCGTATGTGCGTATGTGCGTAGTGCGTATGTGCGTATGTCGTATGTGCGTATGTGCGTATGTCGTAGTGTATGTGCGTATGTGCGTATGTGCGTATGTGCGTATGTGCGTATGTGCGTATGTGCGTATGTGTGTATGTGCGTATGTGCGTATGTGCGTATGTGCGTATGTGCGTATGTTTGTATGTTCGTATGTGCGTATGTGCGTATGTTCGTATGTGCGTATGTTCGTATGTGCGTATGTGCGTATGTGCTTGTGTGCGTGTGTGCGTGTGTGCGTATGTGAATATGTTCGTATGTGCGTATGTTCGTATGTGCGTATGTTCGTATGTTCGTATGTGCGTATGTTAGTATGTGCGTATATGCGTATGTGCGTATGTGCGTATGTGCGTATGTGCGTATGTGCGTATGTGCGTATGTGCGTATGTGCGTATGTGCGTATGTGCGTATGTGCGTATGTGCGTATGTGCGTATGTGCGTATGTGCGTATGTGCGTTGTGCGTATGTGCGTATGTGCGTATGTGTGTATGTGCGTATGTGTGTATGTGCGTATGCGTATGTGCGTATGTGCGTATGTGCGTATGTGCGTATGTGCGTATGTGCTGTATGTGTTATGTGCGTATGTGTGTATGTGCGTATGTGTGTATGTGCGTATGTGTTGCGTATGTGCGTATGTGTGTATGTGTCGTATGTGGTTGTGATGTGCGTATGTGCTGTATGTGCGTATGTGCGTATGTGCGTATGTGTGTGTATGTGCGTATGTGCGTATGTGTGTATGTGTATGTGTGTGATGTGTGTAGTGTGTGTATGTGTGTGTGTGTATGTGTGTATGTGTGGTATGTGTGTATGTGTCGTGATGTGTCGTATGTGCGTAGTGTGTGTAGTGTGTAGTGTGTAGTGTGTAGTGTGTAGTGTGTAGTGTGTAGTGTGTAGTGTGTAGTGTGTAGTGTGTAGTGTGTAGTGTGTAGTGTGTAGTGTGTAGTGTGTAGTGTGTAGTGTGTAGTGTGTAGTGTGTAGTGTGTAGTGTGTAGTGTGTAGTGTGTAGTGTGTAGTGTGTAGTGTAGTGTGTGTGAGTGTGTAGTGTGTAGTGTGTAGTGTATGTGTGTAGTGTGTAGTGTGTAGTGTGTAGTGTGTAGTGTGTAGTGTGTGCGTGTGTGCGTGTGTGTGTACGTTGGTGTACGTGTGTCGTGTTGTACGTGTGTGTACGTGTGTACGTGTGTACGTGTACGTGTCGTGTGCGTGTGACGTGTGTACGTGTACGTGTGTACGTGTGTACGTGTGCGTTGACGTGTGTACGTGTACGTGTGTACGTGTGTACGTGTAGTGTACGTGTGTACGTGACGTGTACGTGTGTACGTGTGACGTGTGTACGTGTGTACGTGTGTACGTGGTACGTGGTACGTGTGTACGTGTGTACGTGTGTGTACGTGTGCTGTGGTGTGTAGGTGTGTACGTGTACGTGTGTACGTGTGTACGTGTGTACGTGTGTACGTGTGTACGTGTGTACGTGTGTACGTGTGTGCGTGTGTACGTGTGTACGTGTGTACGTGTGTGCGTGTGTACGTGTGCACGTGTGCACGTGTGCACGTGGGCACGTGTGCACGTGTGCACCTGTGCACGTGTTCACTTGTGTACGTGTGCACTTTATACTAAATACATTAATTCAATTACAATAAATTACGTTTATAAAGAAATCACTTCGTAGAAAGTAACAATTCTAAATAACTCGGTCGAATCAAATACACTTCAAAATCATCAAAACAAGGCCTTGCTAAAGTAAGGTGAAAATAAAACAGTTAAGGTACAATCATCTATACATGCATACAGCCTAAATTTGTAATCGAGGATTTTTGGACACGTTTATCATGCCACGCTTGTCCATGTATGGCAACAACGGAGGCGAAGATGTTAGTAAAAACGATCAACTATGCCAAATTATAGAGATGGGAAAAACGGTGTACAATGACTACCGCTGTTATTCAAATAGATTTCAACGTAATAATGGTGCTTTCGAGAATAAATATTTGCAATTAAATTCGCAGATTCCTACCCTAAGTTACCAAGAGACAATTTCGTGCCATTTCAATATCTTGTAATAATTAAATAGTAAATTCTTGCAAGTAAATGACTTGTAATCTACATTAAGTACCTACTTATATTGGATATAGTAGTTCTTTAATTTAATCACTGACAAGGTATGAGGTTTAAACCATGCGGTGTTGATTATTTATTGATATAAGTATGTTTACACGACCACTCTATAATGGAAAACTTATTGAGAAGATATTGAAACCTTTTCATGTTTTATTCCACGGTAAGAAATGCGATTTCCTATTGCTTTACAAAAAAACAAAAATTTCGATTTTCGTTTTTAATTTCTTAAGCCTTTGTATTGAAAGTTAAATAAGAACGCATTACATTTTATTAGAGCTCCATTTCTGTTCTACAAGACTGTAAAAACAGAAGTTTAATACGACATCTTGTTTTCTAGATACCATCGTGACGTCAATTTTTTGTAACGCAGATTTAGACTTTTTTATTTTTTGATTGGAATTTGACACTAAATATAAAAAATCAATAATGATTTCAATCAAATATTATAGTTCACTTGCATAACGTTGATTTTATAATGTTTTATAACGAATTTTATGCTAGTGCGGTCCTGAATGATGAAATGAACAAGAACTTGTACCTAATTGGAAGTCAATAACAAGAAACACTTAACAAATTAATAGAAAACATTCAATTTTTCCCAAGATACTGAAAAAGGCCATCATTTTCTCTAATGCATTGGTTGGTTTTCCTCCTTAGGTTCAGTACAGCCCTATATAGATCCCTTCTATTTAACATAGAAAATACATTTAAATGCGATTCTTTAAATATTCTGGGTCTAAAACATTATGCTTGTAAACTTTATTTTTTAATGTTCCCCATACTATAACTCTATGGGCGACAAATCGGGTGACTGTGCAGACCAGGCTACCACACCTTTGTTTCCTATACACCTTCAGTTAACTGTCCACAAAATCGAAAGCTACTCTGGTATTATGTGTGCCATCTTCTTGAAACCCGAGATGTGGTAATCTAACAAAACGCACATTTAATAAATATTCTTGAAGTTCATTATCAAGGAAGTGGAGGCGTTTTTAATCTATTGCGGTGCCTTCCAAAATGAATGGTCCAAGAATAGTGTTTTCGCAGACTGAGGAATCTTTTAACCCATCGAGTGATTGGACAACATTCACTCGCGAGATTAAAGTAATTCCCCAGCCCCTTAATATACGACATACTATAACAATACGAAATATTTACTAAAATAGTTATCAGAAATAGTATAATAAAATATTTGTTTTTCTTAAAAACTTATTTTTAGAAAGAAAATGATATTTTTACGTCCACGAAAAAAAATAATGTCGAAGTGATTCTGCTATCATTTATCCAGGTAAATGATGACTTTTTCATACAGATCGCCAATCGTATTTTCCACGCCACACTCATTCAGTTTCCATTCATTCGTGTTTGCCACATGCGCTTAGCAAAAATGTCATACTTTTATACTGCCACGCACTTTTCTTCTTATATTGACTTCACCATGTATCCTACCATCCACAGGAAACCTTTTAGCCAAGTACACAAACTCAGAAACTTGTTCAAGACTCTCATCATGCAGGGTAAACACGATTACAGGTATTCACCATTAAACACTATTACCATTGTCTTGCCATCAGATCTATACTTTATACACTTTATTACGCTTCTTCAGCATTGTTTCCAGCTCCTTTGGATTTTCTTTTAGCACAGCTACATCATCAGTATACCCAAAACTCGTACATCACGTTACTAACCATTAAACCGTTTGCATCGATACATGCTTGCATGTAAATTTATCTATTAATAAATTAAACAGCCACGGTGACATTACGCCGTGCCAAACGCCTTGGTCATTTTAAAGATTCACTTAAACCCCCTCTCATGCCTGGCTACTGAATATACTATTCTCATTCCATTTTTTAGAGATTTACTCAGTCTATACTTACTTAATGTGTCCCAGAGTGTCTCCCTATAGCGAGCTGGTAGTGTAGTGGTGACACGATCTGATTAGCACTCGGGAGGTAATGGGTTTGATTTCCGTTACCATCTACCTTGTATGTGGTTTTTTCAGGGGGTTTTCCTCATACACATGTAGCGGCATGGTCATTGTGTATATGCACACCATGTTCGGCTACTTAGGCGAATATTGGGGTAGTGTTTTCCCCCTCAGAACTCCGTTCCTTCCGATCCTATCCTGACTACACCCATCCTTAATCCCACCATGCATATATACGTAATGTATGTATGTATGCTGGGAATCCATGATTGTGGCTGGAGGAGCTCGGAAAGTTCAAGCAGCTCGCCCTCCCCCTTGGGAAGGGAATGAAATACGTGGTCTTTTCCTTTTTTTTCTCCCTATTCACTCTCTCATGCAGGTTATTTGTCACATTTATATACATTTTAATCACGAAGCAAACATCTGAACGATGCATCCCCTTCCTGGCATGAAGCCACCTGAAGCAAACCAAATTTCACTCTATGTTATTACACGTACTCTATCAATCAAAACTCTTTCTAATACCTTACCTGGTACACGCAACAAACTTAGTCCTCTATAGTTTTTACAAGCACTCTTACTCAACTTACCCTTATATAACCGAATATTAAGTGCACTTTTTCGATTGATCGCTACATTTCCACCTTTAATATACGTATTAAATAATTCCCATTCTTTCTTTGAGCTTTTGCACATCTGTATCTCAGTCTCTTACTGGCACTTCCATCCTCATCTGCAGCTCTACCATTCCTCAACTTCTATATAGCTTTCTTTATCTCATTCCTTATTTCAAAATATTCTCGTAAGTATTTTCTCAATCTCTTTCGTTTAGATTATTTAATACCTGTATTGCGTATTATTTTGACCCATATTTACCTACCTCCAGAAACGTTTATTATTTCCCTCAAATTATTTCTGCAATTTCTTATCTTCCGCCGCCATCTATTCCATTTCACTCATCTTTACTGCTTCATTCGCTTTCTTAATTCTCAATCTGTACACTTTATACGACTTCCTTTTTTCTGTTTTACTTTCCGCAACAATTAATGCTATGCACGCGTCTTTTTTTTTACATCCACCAAGCGCTTTTTTTCTGTTTAACCAAAGTATGTACTGTTTCAACGCGTGTGCGCGGGTGTGAGCGCGCGCGTGTGTGGGTGATTGAGTGTATGTGTGTGGGTGGTTATGTATGATTTTTGGTGGAGGCGGGTGGAGCAAGTGAGTGATTTTCTTTTGGTCTCCATGACATAATAACTCAAAAAGTAATGGTATTCAAATGTAACGCAAAGATTTAACAGTTAAATATTCAAATTCTTGTTTTTTTTGTGCGTCTGGAGTGAGCGGCAAAATAAGGAGTAAGGGCGGTTAATATAGTTTTCATTAGTCCGCGATAACACAATAACTCAGATGGCGAATGCAAGACCCTTTTGGGCGTACGCTTAATTTTAATTTATCTAGTCCGGTTCTAGCTCAAGTCGTAGTTAAGGCGTGTGGATTCTTTAAGTAAACTAAAAGGGTTTGATACATATATTTTCCTATAAGCTTATAATATCTAAATATGCAAATATTTACACCCAATTAGATACCGAAAGTTAAGAAACTGAAAAATAAAACGTCTACCAAAAGGGTTTTCCCAGAGTGTTGACTGGTCTCGGTCCTTGTGCTGGCGACGTCGTAACAGGCGGCGATGGTCTGGGAACAACGGACACTCGGCGCGCTGCTGTGGAAGTAACATTACCGGCATATTTACAATAGAGTCAACTAAAATGATCTTAATTTCCTATATGAAAAATATAGAAAAAATATTCTGGAATATTTTAAGGACGTTCCTGCCTAGTAGAAATCGGAAGCGGGCAATTGGCTTATACAGTTTATACTTTTTATAACTTTAAAGTGATATTCTCGGGTCGTATTAAACAATTTTTGCATCTGTTTTTATAAAAGGATTTTACACGTATCTAACTAATTTCTCTACAGGAGTTGTATTTAACAAATAGTAGTCTTCATATTAGTGTTGAACACTAATTAGGAACACTAATGCATAAGTGTTTGGTGGTTTCTCTGGCCTTTCTATGTTTATTAAGACACAATTAGCAATGGAAATAATGGTGATGGTGGTGGCTACTTGGTCGATCTCTAACTCGGGGGCGGTGTAAGGTATTTAAACCTTCGTAAATGTTTAGTTTACAGGAATATCTAGTTATACAGGCGGGCAGGATAAACCAAACGTTTTACGGGCTTTCCTATTAAAGAAGGTTTGATACAGGATTAGTTCTTTAATCTGAGTTATTTCCCGACGTGCGAGTTGGGAAGAATATGGTATCAGGACTTTAGATAGGAGTAAATTTTTAAAAACTGGTAATTACGTTAAGTAAGATAGAAGTTCAATATTCATTCGTTTTACGTACCCTTCTTGGATTCTGTCGCAATTGAGGGGAAGGTGGCGACCGAAAAAATGGTCTAATCTTGGGCGGCTTTGTCACTTGCAAATCTTAGACACCTTATACGTTGTTTAAGTGGATTGGGGCTGAGGCCGGTTGAACTGAGGCAATAGCCTCTCTATCCGACTGAGTAAGTGGAAAACTAGTAGAAAAAAACTAACCTACATGCAGGTGACTACAGATTCAAGTAAGGCCCAGGTTTGTTGATCGTGATGATAATGAGACGGTCGATAGTGCGTCTTGCAGTTCTATGGCAATACGTGGAAGGCAGGATCGGCTTCTGGTGGTGACAATAATTCAGATGCTGGTTTTTGAACAAGTAGTGAAATTCTTAATATTTTCTGAACAACGGCGGAGAGGATAAAGATTTATTATTTGGGATTTCTGCAATTTAATTAAAATTGTTTAATTGCCAATTAATTAAAAAAAAAATTGTAAAGGGTTTCGATTCTTTACAAACTTGAATGTAACCGCCTTGCAAGTTTTGGAAATATCGCCCCTGAAAGATTTATCTTACAAAACACACACGCCCAAACGCACGCATGCTCGCACGCACGCACGCACACGTACGCGTACACTCATACGCATACGCACTCCCACACGCACACGCAACACCGAATTTTTTTATCGATTACAATAACTTCCGCCTAGGTGGAAAAGTTAAAATTTTTTGGTTTGGTAAAGTAAGACACAATAAATACAGAACAGAATGGTATAATTAGATCAGAAGATACTATTTTTACTCTCGAGCAGACGTTTACCTAGCTTATTACAGATTTAAAAGTGTTTATTAGTAATCATGTTAGTACAGAATACAATAGTATGACTTTTTGATTTATCTTAATATCTATAAGCGTGAGGAAATTTTTATTACAATCATTATTTCCTTAGGGAACGAAACGATATTTCAATGCCTATTTTGTGATCATAGAAACATACCTTGATTCTTGCCAGTGGAAAAAATTAGTATTCTTAAGATAAGAATTCGAGTTTGCAATATCTCGAAAACTGGATCTTAGAATTTGTTAATATTTCTTCGATTACTAGATCATGAATACGAGAACGAAAAAAAAGTGGTGTCATATCGATTGATACCTTCGGGCGGTACGTTTTGGGGCGCCCAAAAAACGTCAAAAATTTTCTAAATTTTTAACGTGTTTAATACCGGTACGCGAACAAACTTAACGTGTGACGGAGAGGACTCGTGCGAAATTTGTGCAAAACCTCGACGTCTCTTGATACTGAAAAGTTTGCGCTTCAGAACCCGTTCGTCTCGGATGACTGCTTACTTGCGATAAAGATAAAGGAAGAGTTGGCGCATCGAAAGTCGTTTTTTTCATCTTTTCGATTCGAACGTTGACTGAAGAGGGGCTAAAGAAAGACGAAACTTTTTCGAACAAAAACGGTTTTTTGATCACAACTTCAACACAGACCGAGAAAGTCGAAAAAAAATGTAAACTCTTCCCGTTCTCTCGATTACGGTCCGATATGGAGTCGTTTTTTTATTGTGCTCAGTATTTACTGCCATTTACGAATTTTTAAACATGTTTGGCCAGTTCGATACAAGGAAAAATGTTATAATTCGATTTAGTGTCGGAAAAGCTATTTTAATACGATTTTTCGGCTTGAAAGGAACTTAAAGGGCAGATATCGACTTTTTTGGTAATTAAATTACGTACATTACCGAATTAGAATCGAAGTAGTGCCTGTTTTACATATTTCTGTGACAGCGCATTTTAGTAATAAGTTACATAAAATTAGAAAACACATAATGGAACTGTTTGACATATTTAGCAAACATTAAGTTAAATCATTGACTAAATAACGATTCTTCAATCAACGGTTAAATTCATAAATGGAAAACTGTATATATTTAGTTATACAGGGTGGTGCCTTCCGGGACGCAGCATAGCGACTTCAATGGTAATTTTTGTATATTCAGTTAACTCCCCTAATTATTTTATAGTAAACGCGTAAATATGTTTTTTGTGGAGAAAAAACACTGTACATACTATTAATTACAATTTTCCGTTTTTCTAAACCGTAAAACTCGACAAAATCAAAAATTACATCTTATTAAAAATAGGTGATGGTTTGGGACCATATAAACAAATAACATGTGCACCTGCATTATATGTCATTGTTGCTTGACGTCGACTGATTTTTACATGTAATTTTGTTGCGGCTAAAATATATCCGACGCAAGGAAAAATAGAAATAGTAAGATTGTTAAGCTAATAATGGGTTTTAAGAGAATAAAATACTGCGGCGGCAGATACTATCGTTATAATTTCCAGAATCTGGGGCCGAGGAAAATCCTCAAATTCTTTTTTGGAGGAAATCATCAGTATCAATTTTCATTAAATGTGTGCCTCGGAATTATTGACAATTATTTTTAATAGGTCCCTATTTTCTTCCACTGCGATTAGATGACGATTCATATTGTCATTTTCTCGAACAGGTACTTCGTTCTTCTTGAAGACATTCCCATCCAAATTAGGCAGCAGTTATGGTTTATGCACAACGGAGTACCAGCTCATACGTGCAAGAAGACACTTGGATGCGGTATACTCCAATCGATGGATTGGTCGAAAAGGACCTGTAAACTGGCCAGCCCGTTCCCATGACCTGAATCCTTTTGATTTTTGCATATCAGGATATCTGAAATCCTTGGTCTGTTTAAACCCACTTGGAAATATCGATGATTTGTGAAATAGTATTATAGCAGGTTGAGAAACGATAAGAAATTCACCAGGAATATTTCAGAACATACGCAATTCTATGAGAAATAGAGTAGATGTTTGCACTAGAGCTGAAGGCAATCATTTCCAACATTTTTCCTAGATAGTATTGTCGATATTTGACAGATTTTTTTTTGTTAAATTATCATAACATTAAATTATTCATTCATTTTATTCATGTTCACTTCTGTTCTTAGTTCCAAACTTCTTAGCCTAGTAGAATCATAGTTGAACTATTTGGTTGACTGTTGTTTAATAAAATGTTATAATAAAATATTATTTAATCTTGTTTCCCAACCAATTTATCCGTCATTTGTCTCTTCAAGTTAATTTGAAATTAACTAACTCAACTTAACCAAGTAATAAATCGAATGTTAAATAATTTCAAAACAATAAATTTGAAGATAGGCCGCGATCAACAACTTTATCTAATTACTTCTTAAACAACCTTTGCGTTAAACAGCTCGTTTTTTTGAAAATGCTTTGCAATACATTTACTTTGTTTTCTCATTAATTTCGAACTTTTCGCAAAAACTTGAAGAGATTAAAAAGTTAGTAAATGAATGGGACTTTTTAAATATACTTTTTAAATGTAAAAAGTTTTGTTGAAAAAAAAGTTATAACGAAAAACATTTTAGGGGTTTATTGTAGATTGTAGATAAATACTAAAGGGATGAAAACATTTCAGAAAGTGTAGTTTTATTAACAGGTACTGTTTACCAAGTTTCGTTTCTTTAGCTTCATATACAGGGTAGATAAAAAAGAAAAACAATTTTTTTTAGAATTCTTGGAGGGACGTAACTTTTCAGGGCAGGGTGTTTTCAAAAAATTGTATTCCAAAAAAACCGCTTAATTTTCATCGGAGAATCAATCGCCTCTTAAATTTTTTCGGTGTGATTTAGATACACCCTATATGATTCCAAAGCATCACCGATTTTGCACCGATGCAGCATTTTTTTCTCTACAAAAAACGTATTTACACTTTTGCTCTAAAGTAATTAGGGGAACTAGTAATTGGAACAAAAATTACCATTGAAATCGCTATGCTGCGTCCCACACTACTTCTTTGTTTAGATATCTAAATAACCGAATACAAAGAATATTTTACAACTTAGGGTTAGGAATTTAATAAATTCTATATAAGCTTAGTGTAGACTTGAATACCTGACATATGATCTGCAAGTAAGAAAGATAAAATTTTCCACAAAAGCAAATATGTGTGCTACAATAAGCACCAAACAATAAAATTCAGTTGACTAAAAGTGTTATTATTGTATTTGTGGTCTACCTAACCTACATTTGTATATTGTGAAAGTGTTTTATACCTAATCCTAAGAGAAAAATAAAATTTTACGCTTCTCGCAAAACTACAAAGAGAAAATCTGATATGCGTGGTAATTCTAACTTGTAGCATCTTCTAGAACAGTAAACAAATACAAAAATTTTATTGTGATGGTCGAATTCTACTTTAAAGTTTATATCATCTAGTGTTTCATAATAAACATTATTTGGAAAATCGAATGGTGCTTAGGATTTCATTTATAAAGTTTTCTTCTCGTAGTTTAATATTACTTTTTGTATAACATGCATTTCTTTGCGGGTCTTATTTCCAGCAGTTATTTTAATAAACATTGTTGAATAATAGGTAAAATGCTTAGATAATGTTATTACATAACAATGACTTAGGTATTCATAGTAGAGCATATTTTAAGTATTTTTACTAAAATGTTATATACCTAACGCTGCAGTTTGTTTACATTTACATACAAAACATTATACAATTTTCTTCTTTCCTGAATAGACGGTCAATTTATATACATTAGTATAAACTCAATGAATTATAAATTTTAAATCTGGATTTAGTAACATATTAGAATAGTATATTGTTCGGGAAAATTGCGTCACGAGCCTGTATTACGTGTGGATGAAATTTGTCGTACAATTTTTCGAATATTAGAACATTTAAAATATTATACATTGAATGTTAAATTAAAACGTGGTTACTGGGGACTTTTATTTTAAAGTTTGTTATCGCAGCTTCCATAAAAAAGGAGTTGAATGTCTCGGTAGCCAGGCTGTTTTTTCCTGGGAAATGTCTATTATTCAATTCTAGTATAGAAGATTTTTACGTGACGATTAAAAAGATGGCGTGATCTTGTGGGGAAAGGGGAGTTTTGGTTTTCGGTTAGGCTGTGGAGAATAGCGGTCGAATGCTGAGAGTATGATGTAGTGTTGAGCGCACAGGGTTTACCTACATTCTACTCGGGTTACCTGAAGCTATCGTGAAGGAATTTTCTCTTTCACCTTATGTCGATGTTAAAAAGGATTCGAGCATCCCGGGAATTTTTTATGTTGAAAGTCGTGGTCAGAAGTGACATTTTCGTGTTCATTTGAGAGTATTAGTGTTTATGCTAGTGCTATTTCCTCATTTTTGGAATAAAATCGCGCTTAAGCTGATTGTGGTATCGTGGAGTTTGGTAAATTGAATTGTGCATCAAGAAAGTACATCCGCGTCCACAGCTGTTCAGACAGATAAAAGGTTGCTGTAATTATAAATATCGAGATAATAAATTTTGTGTATATAAAAGTCAAAGAACGTTTTGTAAATAAATTAACGTTGTGTGAAGTAAACCAGATGAAAAAGTTATTAAACCACCTGGATTTGGTTTAAGTATTTGTGCTACTAAATTCGTGAAAATATAATTTGAAACAGTTGGGTAGTTGAAATTTGACGACAGTAAAATTGCCGTACTGGAAGGCTGTGTCAAAGAAGATTGAAGAGTTTCTGGTATTCCGTCGAGTATTAAGGTAATTAAGATAGATACTTTTGGGAATTTTAACCTTGCAAGAGTGATCCCGATTTAATAATTAGAAATTTATGTTTTTTTAATAATAGTATTCCTGAACAGGCTAAGATTTGCTTAACGTGCTAAAGCACTCAGGAACACTGGGAGGGGGTTGGGGATATTATTAGGCCGCCAAGAAATGTTTATGAACGGCTGCCTTAAATTTGCTTAAATTTAAAGTTTGGAGGAAAACAGGAACTGGGTAGTGCATTCCACAATTCGGTGGCGTGTGAAAAAATGTAAATTACGCCCATTTAGTGTGGCAAGATGGAATTTTTAATGCGTAATTATGATGCGAATGAGCAAATCGAGTGTTCCTGGAAAAGATAACCTGCGAAGGTATTAAGGTGTGTGTTCCAGAGGCACACTTGCCATTGTAATAGCGATAGAAGAAGGAAAGAACCGAAACTATTCTTCTGTGCTCAAGAGAGTGTAAGTCAGAAGTTATAGACGGGTCATTTATAAGTCTTATAGCTCTTTTTTGGATGCGGTTTACCATATCAAGGTCGTATCGGGGGGCACTGACCCAGTGGTGGGAATTGTATTCCAGATTAGGTCGAATTTGAGCCTTATACGGTAAAAGGAGTTATTGCGATGTGATGTACTGGTTAGGTCTATCTAGGAAGCCCAGTTTACGGGCAGCTGTTTTGCTGGCGGACAAAAAGTGATCAGCCCATGAAAGGTTCAATGATACCGACATCCGCAACATAGAAATAGAGTTTGAAACTTGAGATATAAGCGATTCATATTTACAGCAGGTATTTCTTGGTGGACACAAGGTACCTCTGGGTTTTGTCAGCGTCGAACGTTAGTAGATTATTCTTTCCTCATTCAAGGATACATTCGGTTGATTGAGACTGCTATTTTCACTTTAACGTCCTGACTAGACATATAGTTGTGAGAAAACTGAGAAGCACTACAATGTAGAGTGTAGTCTGCAAAACAATGGATCGGGTTAGATGTTGAGGAAATGAAGTCATTTATGTATAGCAGCAAATGTATGGGATCTATCACTGATCTTTGGGGTACGCCGGCGTTAATAGTACTTTCTTTCGAAAAGAAGCCATCGTTAACACGTATACGTTTTTTGTTCAGAAAGCTGGAAATCCAATTGGTGAACGTATCGAATAAGCCGAACGAGGTGAGTTTGGCAAGTAGGCACTTGTGCCAAACCTGATCAAAAGCCTTTAAAATGTCTAAAGCTACTACGACTGTTTCACCGGGCCTTTTTAATGTGTCATTCCAAAACTTGGTGACATGTGAAAGAAGATCACCCATTGAACGACTCTGTGTCTGAACCCATACTGGTGGTCGTTGAGGAATTTATTGGACTCGAGGAACGAAAGTAGTTGTCTTTTTCCGTCATTTCCGATCAAATGGAGGTGATAGCTATTGCTCGATAGTTACGGGAAACGGTTTTGTCGCCCTTTTTAGGAGTAGGTTGCACATTTGCCGACTTCCACGATGAGGGAAGCTCTCCAAAGGACATGGAGATCGAAAATGGTTTGGACAATACAGGTACTAGCTCGGGGTAGCATTTTTTAAGGACGATAGCTGGAATACCGTCAGGCCCAGTCATCCTGTTTGAGTCAAGTTTATTGATAATTGATTCTACCAGTTTGTATTGAAAGTGGATTGGTTTCATAGCGTATGTGGTAGATTTGGACGACGGCACAATTTTACCAGAATCATTGAAACATGAATTTGATGCGAGTTAATGGACAAAGAAGTTGGCTTTGTCAGCAGGATCAGCTACTACCGCTCCTTCACGAAACGTTATGGGGAAAGGAAAACGTACTAAAGTTTTCATTGATGGCTTTAGCTAATGACCAAAATTTACGATTACCCAAAAGACATGAGAGCAATTCTTTGCATTTACGTTCTTCAAACATTTTTTTGGCCTTGAACAGATTTATTTGATTTCCATTTGGTATAGATGTAACGATTTGAAATAAATCCTTACTTTATGACAAATTGTTGTTTATGTGACCGCCCGGTATTCTTCTAATATATAATTTTAATACATAACGTTTTCTCCATTTGAACATCGAAATAGTTCAGGTACACAACAAGTTTTGTTATGTCTTTTGAATACGAGACGTTTAACACCGCCAGAGTGAAGATTATTATTACGAGTTTTGTGAGTGCGTGTTCATGCCTGATCTATTCGAGTAAGTTTATTGATTAAGTAAATTAATTTGATTTATTTACTACTGTCTACTACTACTACTAAATTCTCGTCCGCTATTCCGTTGTTTTTTTTTAAACAAGATACAAGCAGTAAACCTTATACGTGTAGCTATTCAATTTATGGAAAACATATTTAAGTAAAGTTGTATTTGCACGTCCGAAATTATCCGATAAGCCTGTTATCAACGAGTTCTCTGCAGCTGAGAAACACCACCGTTTCTGTCTTAACTAAGTCCGTTTTTCTACTAATATTAAGCTGGTTATCTGTACGCTAATTATTTTTATACCTTTATTGGTGATCATTTTAGCCGTGGGTAACCGTTCACAAATAAAATTGTTTTCAAACAACATTAAGTTTGGCCTAAATATTTGCAGGCCTACCATTAATTTACACGTTATGATTAGAATTTCTTTTATACGGGGTAACTGTTTATAGGTTAATTTTAAGATTAAGTACGAACATTTGCAGAAATATATTTTCATTGTATGCGACTGCACTTTAATTTTTGAAATTTAGTGTAGGCATTTACATAGACGCGATTTCTATTCTGTAGCTCAGCTGGTTAAGTTTTGTAATCAGGATTTTTTTTTTATGTTAGTCTTAAAGGAATAAATTTCTCGTTAATTTTTGTTTTATATACCCGCCTTTATTAGTGCCGAACAAACACATTGTGTAATTAAAAATAATAATAATAATAATAATAAACACATTGTGTTTCTATTTTTTTTTTTTTGGAATTTAGTTGTAGTTTTCCGCCACAAGCGATACCCTTGTATATACCGGGTGATACAAACATTGTACCCACTACAGTTACTAATTCTATATCGACTAACATAATTTTTTATTAGCAGCAAGTAGCCGATTACTAACTACCAATATTTTTTCTGATTTTGTTTGATAATGTTGGATCTTGTACGATCTGTTATTTAAGCTGTCAGATCATAACATTTATTTTAGTTATACCGTTAGGCCGTCTCAAAAAGATTACAAGGGTTAATTAGTTTTTTTATTTTATAGCCTGTATAGACAAACGACATTTTTAGTTTATATTCTTTTTACGAATTTAGTTTTGGTTTTCCGTCGCCGTTGGCAATTATATATATTTTTCCTTGATTCTTGTTAATTATTTTAATCACTGGAGTTGTTAATTTTGTTTTACCACTACCATTTTTTTTCAGTGGTAGCTGACCGTGTATGAAAAAGTATTAGTTTATTTCTTTACCGTCTTGAATGCACTTTTGGTTCTTGTTTGTTATATTTTTTTTTTCTTTCAGGAATTTAGGTATTTTTTTCTCCGCCTCCGTTGGCGAAAAGTTGTTTTATTAATTGACGTCGCTAAGCCCTATCGTGCGTTTTTTTTTTCAGCTGCCCGAATGAATTAGAGGATGAGTCCTCGCACCGTAACCACCAATTTTTCTTGTATTATTTTTGTCTGAGAAATATTAATTTAATTTGTCCCACTTACCCGCTATAACAAAATTAGTTTCTTCACTGAGACCGAGAGTTTGGTTTATATTTTTCTTGTTTGACGAATCGTTCTGTTGTTTAATTGCCAACTTATGCAATTAATTTTTTTTATATTTATCCGACATAGAAAACATTTGCTTCCGACCTCCGAATGAGGAGTTTTATTTTTTGGTAACTGAATTATTTTGAAGTTATACTGCCGAGACCGCGCATTTCTGGCTCAACAACGATTTAAATCTTCAGAAACCATGGTAGACCGACATCTTCACTGACGCTACTTGGGCCGCTTTTACCCCTTTAATTCACCGCGAAGAGCAATCTAGGCTTCTATATCACCATTTACCTAAATTGGCGCTCGAGTAACCCGATTATACCGCGATAGTCCAACCGCAGTTCGCCGCCCGTCCCTCTCAGACAATTTTGATAAGAACTGACCGTCCACCGAAGGTAAAAGCGTTATATAGAGTTTATGCTTTTGCGATAATGCACCAGTCGAAGCCCTATTAAACCATGGTTAGGAACGGGCATAACCTACGAGATTACGTTATTTTGGGAATGTATCGCTCCATACCCATCAAGATAACTTCAGTTATTGAAAGAGCAATTTTTGAAGTGGTGGACTCTTTAAAATAATATTCACGCCAGGGGAAGTTGCAAAAAAATCTCGTAGTTCGCTCCAGTTCGCTGTTTAAAACACCACATAGTTCTATCTGTCTTTAGAATAACAGTGGGATTTGGTACAGATGAAGTTATTTCGATTAGGCAGTTGTCTGATTGACCAAGTGGAGAAAGTACTTTTGTATTATAGACAACTGATTTGGAGTGTGGTTAGGGTTGTCAGAAATTCTGTTGGGTTTGGAAATCATGTGTGTGATATCATGGGATACAGCAAATGCTTCTGCACAATAACCTGCGGGATTAGAAAAAATCGAAACCAGTTGGAGTTGTTTTTATTAAAATCTGCCAAAATTGAGATATCGCAGGATGAAAACTGTGATGGGAGCTAGTCTATTTTCAGACAAAGGTAATGAAAAGATCTTGGAAGTTATTATCATTGGGAGACCTATATACACAACAGTAGAATTTCACAAATTGGAGCCTAGAATGTTTGAACCAAACTATGTCTAATTTGTTGTTTTCCAAAGCGGACAACCTCTTTCAACCTACGTTGTCTTTATTATACGCACATACCCCGCCTTTAATGCGAAAGTTAGAGTGTAGGTTGTATCTGGGGAATTGCAGGTCAGGCGAATCAGTGCTTCCATGGGAGACTTTTGTATCTGATAAAAACGCACCTGTTCAAGATGTAGGTGATCAGCATTAAGATTCGACCAGATACCACGTATGTTGCAGTGATGTATGCGAATGTTTGTACTTGCGGTGACCGAGGTCGCTTGAGTCCTGCCCTCCTGGGAATACGAATCGGGCAGGACTTTATTTCCGGCAGATCTTGCTCTTCTTGGTGTTGATTTTGGCGTTGACGAATTTTTGTCCCTTCCTCCAGAATCCTTGGGACGGATCGACGAATCGATGTGAGACTGTGGGCATCTCGCCCTAGTCACCTGGGGTATAGCGCCTGTTTTAGAACGCGTCATTCTAAGGGTTTAGCCGTTAAAACGCCACGTTTGGCTAGTGAGTGTTGGCGAGTACATACGGAATAATGGTGATAGTGACCGGTAGCCCTTACCGAATCGTAGCACCAACATTAAGGAGCCCATGGTAAAGGTTGTGGTATTGCACTGGGCGGCATGGGGTATACATACCTTCCACATATGAAGTTGTAGAATGTTACAGCTGAAAAGGGAACATTAATTAGTTTACATTGCATCATATAAGCAAAAAATATTTTGTACGATTGTAGAATATAGTAACTGCACTGAAAACAAAACAGCATATTAATTAACTTACTTAAAAAAAAGATCGTGCTTAGGTTATAGAGTACCCCAATCTGCTTGTGATTTTGTTTATTTTGCTTTCAACTTGCATATTACTGTCATTTTAAACTAAATAAATTTGTTTTACTATTGTGAATCGTGATAACTTTTCTAGTTTTTAAATTTCACTTTTATTTAATTGAAGGGTAATAATAAATAACTGTAATGAAACTGTTAGCCCCCCTCGCCATTAATTACCTACGTTTAGTATTAATTAATTAAAACTAAGATTAAATATAGTAACAAAAGTAAACGTTAGAATGAATTTAAAATTTCCATTCAAATAAAAATATAATATAAAATAATATAAAATATAATGTTATAATTTAACTTCAAATTAAATATAGTACCAAAAATAAAAGTTTGATTAAGTTTTAAATTTGCAATCAAATAAAAATGTTCAAAAACTTACCAGAAAGCTGTACCTAGCATTTACACTTGCAGAGGGTTTTTTTTAATTTACGGCTCTGCCAAGCATTGTCATATCTTTTGTATTTTGTATTTGTGTCAATATGCCGAGAGAAAGAAAAGATTATTTGGGGATACCGGCTACAGAGGATTAAACTTAACTTCTAAATGCTCCGACTTCCTGTATCTTTCGGAATTTATAATTTAAGCACCCTAAAGTATAGTCTATGTACAAACCTAATTACCTTTAGACCGGGCACGTCTTGCACCGTCAACCTACGTTGCCGTGATAATCTGCTTGCTGGATTATTTACGATTTTTATTAACACGTTAGTGGTTTCCGCATTTAGATACTCAATTCACTTCACGTCTCCGTGCACTACTTAATTGCTTAAGATTTCCAATTTGTCACATTTCACACGCACGTGTTTCACTCTCAAGACAAAACTCTCAACTCAAAACAAAACAGAACAAACACAAAATTTATTCACTTTTAAGTGATTGATTACACTTTATGCACTGCATTTTTAATTTTGAAAAGTATACGATTTTAATAACGTATTTATATATAGTTAGCTATGGCAACTATTTAAACTAAATTAGCATTTTAAACGATTTAAAAATTATTTATTCTTCAGAGCATAATGTATACACGTCTTTTGAGAAGAAAGGCTGTGTTTTACTTCCTTCCGGAAGTAAATTTGTTTGTGCGTGATTTGAAAATAACTCTACCGATACTCTGTTTTTAAATATTATTATAATATATGAATAGTGTTATTGAATTTGAGAGTATTATTTCGTTATTGAGTTAAAGATTAATTGTGATGTCATTCCTTCTTTACAGCGTTATTATTTACGTAGTACTAAATTGGAAAGATAAGATATTTTGATTACGTTCAAGTTACTTAATGGTATCATAATCCAAAACGAATACGATATTACTAATACTTGGTGTTTAAAAGCTTTTGGTTATCTTTTTTTTTGTTTAATTTATTTTCCAGATCAACACGACTTTTGTATTATACACGGCATCGTTAGTGTATGTTTTAAGTGATTAATGTAACTGTTTAGGTATCTTGATTCCACGGAGAGCGCTGTGCGACTATTGGTCTTCGTCTGATAAGAATCGGTCTTGGGGGAGTCTTCGTTTTAGCCGGGAGTGAATGTTCCGCTTGCCTAGGAGTCAAATGCTCCGTCGCATGCCTTAATGTTATTAAGGTCCTTGTTTTTATGTAATCTTCTATAGTGGGAACTCCTAGTTCGTAATGTAATTGAGTATGCCTAATGAACTATGGCACGTCTACAGAGATGTTTTTGATGTGGTACTCCATATTGGTACTGCATAAAGTGCTAATGGTCTTAGGATGGAAGTGTACATCATGATTGCGCATTTGGATTTTAGTTTTGATTTCCGATCTAATAGTGGATGTAGCTGTGCTAGTCTTGCATAACTCAGGTTGAGTTTATGGTTGGCATGTTGCTTTCATGAGATTTTTGTGTCTAGGAGTACTCCTAGATATTTCACTGGTTCATCACGGGTATTTTATTTAATGATATGTTGTTGCAGTCACTAAACCATGTGCATAATTTTGTAATTATGGCTGTATCGTCGGCGAATGTTGCTAGAGTGACTTCTGCTTTTGGCATGTCCGAAGTGTAGATGTTAAATAAAAGTGGGCCCAGTATACTACCCTGAGGGACTCCAACTCGTATACTTCTGGTATATGAGACTTCGGCGTTTATTTTCACTGCGAAGATTCTGTTATCGAGAAAAGAGAATAGTATATTGCCTTTAGATAGTTGGGTAATCTTAGTTTCAATAGTTTTTTTTTCAGCCAGCTAGATGTTATCAAAGGCGTGGGCTACATCAAGGAACGCAGATATTGTAGACTGTTATTTTTCGTATCCAGTTTGGATTTCAACTATTCTATAAGTTGGTGTGTGGTTCTTTTGAAGCCGAACTGGTGTGGGGGCAGTATGTTAAGTGAGGTCATTTCTTCTTCGAGGTGAGTGTAGACTACTTTATCTAATAGTTTGGATAGATGTGCTAACAGGCTTACATATGTGTAGTGTACTATGCGTTTTTTGTTCTTTCCTGGTTTAGGGAATAGCAAAATTATGGCGAGTTTCCACTCGTTTGGGAAGTGGGCCATCCTCAGGCTGGCATTCAATATTAATGATAGGCAGACTAAGGATTTCATAGCTAAATGTGTTAGCACGATATTTGGTATGAGGTCGTAACCGGGGATTTTCCTTTTGGGGAGTCTGCGATTAAAGTTTGTAGTTCATGATGGGAAGGTTTTTTTTTGATGTGGTCAACTGTGTATGCTGCTCCTGTTGGACCGTATGTGATTTTTGGTGTGAAAGCACTGTCCAAATGCTGCGGTATTGTATTTTTTAGTTTAGAAAAGAACGCTTTAATGTCATTTTCGGTAGCTTGGTAGATGGACCATGATAATGAGTAATCCATTTCCTGTAAAAAAGTCGCAAAATTTATCTACAATGTCGTGTGGCGAGGTATATTTGACGTTGTTAAAATACACGTGACCTGGAATACGAGATGAACCTTTTTTTAGAATTAATGTGAGACCAAAAATATTTGGAGTCATTTACAATCGATTTTTCGATGCTGTTAATATACCTTCGGTAGGCAATTCGTATTAGTTGTATAAATTGTAGCCTTAACATATTATAACTTTGACTTTATGTATCTAATTGCTATATTTTACATAACTTATAAAACTTATACTTTTTTTATATTATCATTAAACCATCGAGGATAACTGCGTTTGAAAGAAGGATGTAGTGGAACATGGCAACTAAATTTACTATATATTATGTTATAAAATTCTTTAAAGGATGCATTCACATTCGAAAACGAGCACACAATGCACCAGTCAACATCCAAAAGAGCATTATATAAACTAATGTGATCAGCTTTACTGAAATTATAAACTTTTTTTACAGAGTGACAAGCAAAGTAGTATCAATGTTTACTAGCGGGTTATCTTCTTCGTGAATGTTCCACTCAGTGTTAGAAAAAAAACTAAATCTAATCGACGATTCATATAGTTAAATACTGTATTATATTGCGTCACGGTAAAACAAGTTTTGAAAATGAGTAATTATATTAGATTTGTTATTGTTATTAGTTAAATTCGTGCCATGAAATAAATGATGAATGACGAATGATAATTAAAATCATAAAAATTTTGAAAAATTACCTTACATCAAATTCGAAGGGACATTAGTAAATAACAAATCAGTTTGAGTTGGAACACCTAATTATAACACGATATGTTATATTCACTGCTGGGGGCGTTTAGTTTTATTTATCAATAAATTAACTCAAATATGGAGTGTGCCATTTAATGATGACGTTTTTGTCAGTTTGACAGCGATAAAAAGGGTGCATCCTTTTGTATCACCGATAAAAACGCATGTTCCTCATAATCAATTATAATTAAATAGAAACTATGAAATAAACTCAAATTCGGAATATTACCCTATTTTTATCAAATTTTTTACATGGCCCCAGTTCGACGAGATAAGATACGTACCGGATACCGTTTGACGGGAACACTCTCATTCGGCCGCCGTGCCCACCCCTTTTGAGATTGTCTCGGTCGCGTTTGCGAGCGATCGATATAAAAATTCGCCGCCGGCCCGACGTGAGGATCGAGAGTTCGCGACCGACGGCGATGGAGTGGGGATGGATTACGGGCGTTGTGACGTATAGTCGAAACTACCGTCACACCACCCCGAGGGGGTGGAACACACACATATGATGGTGGAGGGGTGGTTTTTTCCACACGCATCAATTTTGAGGAAAGTCGACTTTGCGCATCTCTTAATAATTTCGTCATTTACTGACCAATTTTTCCAAAACTTTTCACCAAAGTAGATCAATGTCAAATGCTAAAACGGGATTTTTAACTTTTTTGTATCCCCTCCACTTTTCGAGATATAGAGCTATCTTCCTTATCTCGCGCATCCGAACTCTGAAATACGAAATATAAGTTCTCTGAGATACCTAGATGGAGAATCCGTCAAAAAACGCAAGTCGACTTTTTTGGCCCAAAATTTGAACTGGTAATAGAGCTAATGTTCAAACTCAGGTTAGACGTGTTCTACTATGAGTCTGAAACACAATACAACTATAAAACTGATCCAAAATTAAAACCGAGCTATACATTGAGCGAAAAACGTGATCACCCCAAATCTATCCAAACTATTCTTAAAATCATTTTTAGACCTTTTACACACATTTTGAGTTTTAACCAAATTTGGCCCATCTAACCTCAACCCCTTCCCAATCGCTCACAATGTGTGTGTATATATATATATATATATATATATATATATATATATATATATATATACAGGGTTGGGCAAATGTGTGGAAACCCCTCATTTCTGGCTACAATATTGATTGTATCAAAAAAAAGACCTTTAACAAAAGTTAATATAAATTTTATGATCTATTCAGTGGAGTACTAGGATTTGCAGCAGCTACGCCAATTTTCGAGATATGAAGTCATCGATTGTTTTTTTTAAATGGGTGACCCTGTATATTTTCGCATTTTCAGATATAACGTTTTTCTCCAATTATAATGATATATGGTTTGGTAGGTATGCGACTTGTTTTTTAAATATTAAATAAAATAATAAAATAAGAGATCGCTGTCGCTGTACTATCTAATAAAAAATATTCGTTTTTTTTGTTGTTGCCATGGTTATTTCTGTAACATAGCTAAAATATTTTGTATTATTGTCAGTTACTGTTAATTCCGTCAGATAATTACGGTGTAAAGTATTAGTATTGTTTTCTAATCATGGTTGAATTAAGTGAACGTGAGCGTATTTCGTTGTTAATGATGGTTGGATTTGGAGACAGGCAGAGATCTTTAAAAGATGCATGTGCTATTTTTAATGCAACATTTCCGGAGAGAAATCCTCACATTTCCAAATCAACGGTTTCGAAGATTGTGCGGAAATTTCACGAAACTGGAAGTGTTACAAATCGCCCAAAATCAGGTCGAAGTAAATCAGCTACAAATGAAGATATGGCACTTGATATTATTCTTGATGTGCAAGTAGAACCGATAACTTCAGTACCAAAACTGGCTTTACATCACGATATTAGCAGTATATCGGTAAGAAGGATATTGTCCACAAATCATCTCCATCCGTATAAAATGCATTTAGTACAAGAACTTAATGAAGATGATCCTGATAGTAGAATGCAGTTTTGCCAGTCAATGATGGATCACATTGAAATGAATGGAAATTTTCTCAATAATATTGGCTTTTCAGATGAAGCAACATTTCAACTGAATGGTTTTGTCAATCGACATAACTGTCGCTATTGGTCTGACCACAATCCTCACTGGATGGAAGAAGGTCACACCCAATATCCTAAAAACTTAAATGTATGGGCGGGTATAATCAGAGGACACATAATTGGACCATTCTTTTTGAGAGACAATT
This sequence comes from Vesta saturnalis, assembly GCA_036346205.1. NCBI lineage: Eukaryota > Metazoa > Arthropoda > Insecta > Coleoptera > Lampyridae > Vesta > Vesta saturnalis. The sequence goes on from JARFJB010000438.1 coordinate 2,463,456, forward strand.
TAAATGCTAATCGGTATTTACAAGTGTTGCAGGAGCAAATTGTTCCAGTATTAGTTCGTTTCTTTCCGAACCAGGATAATCCTGAACGACCCTCAAATGAAATTTGGTACCAATAGGATGGAGCTCCGCCTCATTATAGAGTTGACGTGCGTCAATATCTTAATGAAATATTTCCGGGGAGATGGATAGGTCGAAGAGGACATATTGAGTGGCCACCGCGTTCGCCAGATTTAAGTCCTCTAGACTATTTTTTATGGGGTCATTTAAAATCTATTGTGTTTAAGACCAAACCTGTCGTTAGAAGAACTGGAAGACCGGATTAGGGTGGCTGTGCAAGAAATCTCACAGCAAGCCATTCAAAACTCCGTGAGAGCCTTTGCTAACCGAATAGGACACTGTCAAGGTGCTGAAGGTCTCCAATTTGAGCATTTACTATGAATATTTTCTCAATATGAAGCGCTCAATTTTTGTTGTAAATCAAAAGTTCATTAAAATTACTAAATAATATGGATCTTCTTCATTGTATTATTTTAGTTAATATTTAAAAAACGACAAGTCGCATACCTACCAAACCATATATCATTATAATTGGAGAAAAACGGTATATCTGAAAATCCGAAATTCAAATCAATAGTTTAGCCAGAAATAAGGGGTTTCCACACATTTGCCCAACCCTGTATATATATATATATATATATATATATATATATATATATATATATATATATATATATATACGGGGTGGTCGTAAAGGAAGGAATAAATTCAATATCTCGTAAAGCACAATTTTTTTCAAAAATCGCTCGGACCCGTCGATTTTATATTTTTTCGGGGCATATTTTACGAAAAAAAAATTTTATAAGTGTCTCAAAAGATTTGCTAAAAAATTTTTTTTCAAATTGCAACCCAATATGTTTATTGCATTTTGGATTACCTTACAATTCTAAACATTTGTCATGTAGCATGTGCTATACCTAAGTCCAAGCGTTTTGGAGTTATTCGCATTCAAAGTTTAAAATTGAAAAAGATCATGAAGAAAACGAAAAATAAAATAATTTTTATAACGTTTTATTATATCGAAAACAAAGATTCGTAAACTTAAAAATAATTTTATTTCAGCAAATGTTCGAAATGTCCTCCGTTAGTCAACTGACAATAGCCTAATCGATCTACAAATTCCTGCTGCACATTTCGAACCATTTCGCGCGTTAGTTGACTAACGGAGGACATTTCGAACATTTGCTGAAATAAAATTATTTTAAGTTTACGAATCTTTGTTTTCGATATAATAAAACGTTATAACAATTATTTTATTTTCGTTTTCTTCATGATCTTTTTCAATTTTTAAACTTTGAATGCGAATAACTCCAAAACGCTTGGACTTAGGTATAGCACATGCTACATGACAAATGTTTAGAATTGTAAGGTAATCCAAAATGCAAACATATTAATTTGAAAAAAATTTTTAGCAAATCTGAGACACTAAAAATTTTCGTAATATAAAATCGACGGGTCCGAGCGGTTTTTGAAAAAATTGTGCTTTACGAATTTGAATTTATTCCTTCCTTTACGACCAATATATATATATATATATATATATATATATATATATATATATATATAATATATTTATTATTATATATATATATATATATATATATATATATATATATATATAGAGTAGAGTGGGCAGAAGTACTCACTTAAGTTTTAAGAGCTGGTGTTTCATTAAAAACTAACTATAATTTTATTCCGAAATACATAAATGATAGATACAAGTATGGTGCACAATTTAAAAAATAGTTCAACTTAAAAACAATTATTTATATACTTCAAAATAAACAAAAATGGCGAAGAAGCAGAATCGTACTTTTGCCCCACCTTAAGGGTAAAAGTACGCAAGATGTGGGGGTAAAAGAACGCAATTAAAGTATAATAAAAAAACAAACATTTATCAAATTCACTTTAAAAGAAAACAAATTAGAACACTTTTTCTTAAATAAAAACACAATGGTCGCATATCATAAAGAAATAGTTAATAATAAATTACTTTCTTTATTTTAAACACAATAATCACAGTTAAATGCACCGATCCCCTCATAGGGGGAGCATGCCTCATGCTACCATTCTTCACAATAGTTGCACTGGATCCAGTCGTCATTTGGTATATCTAAGAAAGATTCTTCGCACCCTGGGCATAAAACATCTTCGTCAGAATTCTTGAAAATTCACTACATTTAAATTTTTTTTCAAACTTAGTTTTTTCAACTTTGGTTTTTTTCTTATCATTCGCAGTAGCTGAAGTGGACGGAACAAAGTGTTCATTAACTTCTGTAGTAGTTTCAAAAACGTTTCTTTTGCCCTTTGTTTTTTCTCTTCTCTTCTTTTCGTCTCTTCCTCAATTTCGTCTTTCACTGGAGTGCTAGTCAAAATAGCAGAGTTTTTGCCCTTAGATTTTCTAAGAACGGTATCTCTTCTTTTGGGTAATGGCAAAATTTGGGTTGGTGAAACGTAGTTGGTCTTTATTTCTTCATTAGCGAGTTCGTCATGTTTGGGTAGGTTTATCTATTTGGTTCATTTTTGAGGTAGAAGGACGGGGTTCAACTATTTCTGCGTTCGAAGTAAAAGCAACAGGTTCCACGCTAAGTATCACGCAGAAGTATCAGGAGGATTCATGGTATCCTCAATGCTGCTTCCTTGGGCTCTGTCCATATTTTCAAAAACTTCTTGTTGGTCAGTAACCGTAGAAGGTAGAAAGTCTTCTTCGTCAAATACTGTAGGATTAAAGGGGCAAATTCCACATGTTTTAAAACTGTTAACAGCTTTGCCTATAGTACCTGCTCATTGGTATGAGTCCGAAAACATTGGAGCGACTTGGAACTGAGTAATTCTTCTACCAGGATTACTAATCAGCCATTGCTCGCACGCTTGGGAGTAAAAATCCTTCAAAAGTTTGAAAACACAGCGGTCTAATGGTTGTGTCTTATGACTGCTGCGTGGAGGCAAAAAGAGTATAAGGATATGATGCTACCTAGCAAACAAAATTGCTTGTAAAGATGTATGAGAGGAGTGGTTATCGAAAATCAGCAATGCTGGATCTGCTTCAGAAGATTTTACGTGAGCCTGAAAATGAGTCAACTATTCCAAAAATAGGTCACTGTTGATATATCCAGAATCTGATGTCATAAGAATAGTATCTGAAGGCACACCATCGATTAACTCCGCTTTGCGTCTTTTACGGGAAAAAATCAGTGCAGGTGGAACATACCAGCCGGCAGCGGACATACAGCACACTGCTGTAACCGTTTCACCTCTTTCAGCTGAAACAATCTTGCCAACAAGTTTCTGACCTTTAATCGATACAACTTTAGGGGTCTTATTTGGAACTGTGGATAGTCACTTTCATCCATATTAAATATCCTGGAGCTTTTGAACTTATATTTTTCAATTAATGACTTTAAATTTGTAAAATATAAATCTACCTGCGTTCTCTTGAAGCATTACCCTAGCAACACTTGTTTTGGACGGAGTGCGTAAAGACAGTTTGCGCAGTTTTATGAAACTGTAAGCCCAATTTTTTCCAGCCATTTGACTTTCGTTAGAATATCGATGAGAAATTCCATTTACATGAGCGTACTGATAGACCAGTTCCCTTAAAGCTTTAAATGTTAAGCCGTAAAACATATGTTCATGCTTTTTGGTGTGCTGTGCTAATTCGCGCTCCTGAACTTCATTGAATACTGGTTTAAATCGGCCCAAGTGGGATACTCCGCAATCTAGCTTAAGACGTTTTCTCAACGCACCTTCTGTGAACCCTAGTTGACTAGCAACTCTACGTTGAGACAGCCCAGACTGTAGCATTTGCTTAGCTTCTTAAAATACCTCAGCGGTTATTGGGGCACGATTGGATTTTCGTTTATAATTTCTATAAAAAAAGAGCTATTTAGATATTACATTGGTTTATATAAAATTAAACAATATTAGCAGCATGTGGGGCAAAAGTACGCAGCGAACTTTTGCCCCATGTGTTTTGCGCACTTTTACCCCATCCGGTATGTGTTTTTTTAAAGTGCGGTACTCCAGCGGAACAATAGCCACAACATTCGGTATGGCGTAGAAACATTAAAGTTATGTATACATCATACGTCATATCACACTATTTCGTTTTAATCATTGTTAAACTACCATTATACATTAATGTCAAACCTTCAAAAACTATATCACTTAGTTGTTTTTTTAACTTACCACATTTTTCTTCGTTTTCTTTTTAAAACTAGAACGTACGTTAACTTAACAAATTATATGGGAAGTAACTAATGATACTGTAAAACAGTTTTTAAAATTTTTGCTTTAGAGACGAAATAATAGCAATGCGTACTTTTACCCGGCGCGTACTTGTACCCCACTCTACTCTCTCTATATATATATATATATATATATATATATATATATATATATATATATATATATATATAGTTGTTTTCGCTGAAATTCCGTAGACATTCACGTGATCAATTTACCTTTTAGGTTTGATGTACAAGGGTTTGCTCACCAAATTAGTTGAATATTTATTAATTTAGGTTTTTATAATTTACATTCTTTTTATTATAATCTAGTATAGTTTAGCAAGATGATATTTCATTATATAAACAGTTAAAATTAAAATAAGTTTTTAAATATTATGTTTAAATTGAAATAGTTTCAATATTATTAAGTATAAAAAGATAAATTCACTTTTTGGTGCTTTGCATTTTTAAGTTGGCGTTTATGTGCGTCGAATTAATAATTTTTAAAAATCCCAAAATTTAAAATAACGTTTTTGCCCAATAAAAAACATACTTTTTAGTATAATTATGTACTTCTTTTGATTAACAGAATGAAAATTAATTAAAACGACACTGCTATGTAAAAATGTTTATTCGTTTTATTACTTATTTAAATTTGTGTATAAACATGCACATTTGTGTCTAATAAGTTTTTAACTAATTTTTCTTTTTATTACATTTCAAGTATCTGATTTTAATTGTAATTATGTTATTTTTGAAACATATTTTATTTATAATAAAGAAAATGTTTCATATTACGTTTAAAATTTTCAATTTATTAATTTCATTGGAACTACAACATTTACATTTGCGCTACTGTAAACGTTACCACTGATTTCGAAGAGAACTTTCCGTTTTCAGTATGAAAAAGCTCAATCGTGCAAAAACATGTTTATTTAATCCAAGTACAAAACAATTATAATGATATTATATTTTATTCTTATAAATTTATAATTGAAACTACTATGTATTTAAACATTATTATTAATTTTATTAAATACATAAATAAAAAGTTTATCTCGGGCAGGATTTGAACCTACGACCTCTACTTTGCTAGAGTACCGCGCTAACCATCTACGCCATCGAGATTCAAGCCCCAATCGATGCAGATTTTGTCTTTATGTATGTAGAACTGATGTAAATTCTAAATATAATCTCATTATACATCTATACCATTTTTAACAGAATATACCTTATTTTCGATAAAATAAAATAACCACAATCAAATTACGTTCGGATGTATTATATAACGTGTTGTGGCTAGCATGATTCTAAATGCGTAGCATTTACATGTTCACGGAACGACGAATTATTCTAACTAAAAAAAGCATACTTAATTTTAGCATTTTTTAATGACGGAAAATTTTTTTAAGAAAAAATTTACCTTTAAGTAAATATCCTAAACAGTTGTCAAGGTGTGCTGTGATCATAGCGCGGAGCGAAGCTCCACGCTAGTCACCATTCCATAATTTAATTTTATCAATAAAGATAGTTATTGTTGTTGTTCATTCATATATTCTGTCGTTAATTTCTTGCCAAAAAACACTCAAGCTTTCATTTAAGGATAAATTTCTTTTGAACTCAACTCCATCAGTAGTTTTGCTCGAAAAACTGACACTTGGTGAAATCGTTCGACCTTCGGTCTCACGATTTTGCGATGTCAATTTTTCTCGTAAAATTACTGATTTGCGAAATTATTTCGTTAAAAAGAGAAATTTATCCGATAAAATAAAAGCTCTTGTGTTTTTACTGTTGACAAAACGATTTTGGGAATTTCACGCACATATTTAATCTCAAGATTAGTCTCATCTTTCACTTTCCGGGAATCAAGTTCATTTTTAATTTGTTTATAATGTTGACATTCGGTTGGTGTATCGTCTGTAGAAATCGCTACCTTAAATTTCGATTGAAATAGTTTGTGCTTATTTTTTAAAACTAACATTACATTAGATCTTGATCGCAAAGTAGCTTTAATGAGTCTTGCAGTTGTAGAAGATCCAATTTGGGTTACCTTTAAATTCTGTGTTGATATCATTTGATAAATAAGTAAGCATTTCAGTAGCCGTATCTAAATCATCCTTACTACGATTAGTTGTATTTAATTTAGGTACCTTGTAAATAATGATGTTATTAGCCCTACGTTGGTGCTCGTTGGTTTCGGAAATGATTATTATTATTGTTGTTTTTCTGATCGATGGTTTTCATACGATTAATATCGGCAGTAAGAATTGCAATTGCAGATTTTAACTCATCAATGACCGTTAAGAGCGTTTTACAACTATCGCAGTTGTTCGTCAGGGATGATGGCTCATTATTCCCTATGCATACGTCACACTTTCACAGTGCCCCTGGTATAGATTTAAATAGATTCAACCTATTTTTATACATTTTAATACATTTTGAGTGATAGGGCATTGAATAAGTGCAACAATGCAATCCATATGATTTGTTGGTCAATGTTTCCGTACACGCAAAACACGTATGAGGCATTTCCAGATAAAACTAATAAGATTAATTCAACATTGTATCACTGTAATATCGTATTAGTAGATATTAATTATTTACAAAGCTGCATAAATGTATATTTAGGCGATTTGGAGTAGGTAACGTGCTTTGCGTACGAACGAATAATATAATCTAACCTAACTTGGAGTCCTATTTGGACTCAAATAGGAAAGGTGAGATTATGTTTACAAAAAAGACATATAATTATTCCTAGGTGGTGGATAAAATCTTACGTTTCCAGAAACATGAGGCAACTTTTGGTGCTCATCAATAGGTTATTTGTTTCAAGTACAAAAAATGTCGGAGTCCAGCGATCTTCCGAGTTGAATATTGTAGAAAATAATCTCCGAAAAAGGAAAAAATTTCACTAAACCGGTGACATTTTTCCTCGCAGTATATTTTCCATTATTAAGTAAAACAAGCTTTTAACCCTTTCATCTTAGTTTTGATTAGGAGGTAATATGTAATTTCCATTAAAAATATCATTTCCTTCTTTTCCTTTGTAAGAGAAAAAGAATTAGAAAACGATTTATAAAACTTTTAATTTAAAAACTGTCATTTAAAGATTAAAATTTTTAAATAATATTTGTCCTTGTGCTGCAGTTGGAAAATTGTACGGAAACCTAATTCAATATTTCGCATAATATTTGAATTTTGAAACATTCAGTTCTTGCAAATTGCTCGCAATAGCATTCTTGTAAATGTAAACTGTGTATTGATAGTTAATTAACTCTAACTAAGCATTCAGAAATTAAACTTCTTCATCAACACAGGTTAACTTGGTCTATTGCACAAATATATAATTGAATACAACTAGATATATAGAGTACACTTCAGCAACATTCGTAGCACTAATAGCAATTATGTAGATATCCTAATAACTACACAGAATAAATCCAAATCTATAATTTAAGGCTATAAAAACTATTGAACTTAGCGTTTAATTTTTTTATTCAACAGTTTGAAGACACTTGTTTCATATTTCGTAATATAAAAGGAAGCATATGTTGAAGACACCACTTAGTCTCACCTTTTATGAACAAACCGTTGCCAAATTATCTGCCATAATGCTATATATGTAAACAAATTTTGACCAAAAATTTGTAATAAGCAACTTAAAAGCCCACAATACCTGAATTTGAGTCAAACTGCTTTTTAAACACGACAATCCCTCATTTTTGATCCGTCATTTCAAATTTTTTAATTTTGACAAATGATTTACACTTAGAGATCTTAAAAACCCCCAAAACACGACTTTCAAAAATATCGATCTATAAATTAAGAAATGCACAATTTTGCAAAAATGGTGCGCCCCTGGTTATTTTTTTTTCCATTGTATAAAAAAGTATTAGTTTGGTTTTTTAAATTTATAACTTGCAATGAATTTTTATAATTTTCTAAGCCCCTAAAATGCTCCGCCACTGGTTGGATTATGATCATTAACTAACTTGACCTAAATTTTATGTCCAATAATGTTTATACCAAATTTTATATCGATAGCTTTAATGGTTTAAAAGACATCTCGCTCCCACATACACGCACGTGCGAAGGCGCCAAGATGCTCACGCACACGCGGCCGCGCACCTGCGTGCCCAACCGCCTGACCTCCCATCTGCCACGCACCGCACACGACACACACACACACATACACAACACACACACACACACGCACACGCACACGCACACGCGCACAAGCACACGCACACAGCACACGCACCGCACGCACACGCACAGCACAGCAACGCACCACGCCACACGACACGCACGACCACGCACCACGCACACGACACACACGCACACACGCACACGCACACGCACGCACAGCACACGCACACGCACACGCACACGCACACGACACGCACAGCACACGCACGCACACGCACAGCACAGCACACGCACACGCACACGCACACGCACGACACGCACGCACACACACGCACACGCACAGCACACACACGCACACGCACACACGCACACGCACACGCACCACGCACACGCACACGCACGCACGCACACGCACACGCACACGCACACACACACGCACACGCACACGCACACGCACACGCACACGCACACGCACACCCACGCACACGCACACGCAGACGTACACACGACACAGACATACAGACAGACACGATTTTTTTTCTAAAAATGTGTTTTTCGTCTTGGTTAGGTCATAAAACGTCGAGAAATGCAAAAAATTTAAACCAATTACATAGGTTTTCTTTTGTTTATACGTAAGTGTATGAGAAAGCAACATCTGGGTAGGCTCATATATCAATCAATCTGTTTAAATAAGCAAACTCCATTACTCCTGTAAAGGAAACGTGATAATGAATTTTAGTAATTTATTCTATTCAATTTGACAATTAGACAATAAATGGATCTGTATCCAGCTGAACTATGACTTTTAATTAATAAATAATCTGTAGTAATGTATTGGACACGGTGCAGAGTTGTTTTGTGAGCGGGCTTATGGACGAGGTAGCAAAAATAATACAGAGTTAATCGCAATTAATATTTTAATTATATATGGACAGATCTGATTCGAGGCGATTAAACTGGTACCGTCACACAACCAGTGACTTGACTTAACTGTTTACTCAGACTCTACAAACCGGGTTATATACACCAGAGTGCAAGGTATAAATCCGTTGTAGCGAGTATGCACCTAGTAGGGCGCAGGATACTTGCTGAGCTAGAGATTTATTATATTAGCTGAGTTTAGCCATCAAAAAGTTGTAATTATCCAAACTACACTTTACAGTTCTTACTAGTATGATCTGGGTAGTTGCACCACCTTTGCACTCCATAGCCGTTCCTTCATAAACAGGGTGAATGGAAAGGCAAATTTTAATATAATGTAGTTTAAAAAGTTGAAATTATTTATATTAGGTATCCCTATTTATTATTTATCAATCAATCATTTTCCCTAATTAGAAGAGTTTAGAACTAAGAAATAACTCATTTTTACCCCCTTTGCCGTTATTACAATAATCGTTAAAAACTTTTTTATGCTCTGGTTCCACTTTTTACCCCCACGCATGATAGAAAAGTAAAGGACGCTGACGTCACACCAGTAATCACAACCGCGTACACACGGATCATACAAAACCAGGCGTCGCGATTTTAAATTTAGAAAAACTTATTCATTAAATTAATTAGCACATGTTAGCTACTTTTTTCTAAGTAAACCTAAAATTAGCTCGATTTTTTCTTCAAAAATTGTATTGGCTGAACAACCTGAATTCAATTTACCTACACAGAATAATTAATTAATAAAATGCTTTAGACGAAATTCTTGTAGAGACAAGAAAATAATTTAAAAAATGCACAGGCAAGGGAACACTGTAGATAAGGTAAGGTGAGATAAGATACTTCCGAACTAGTTAGAGGAGAGCTGGATAGTAGGAATAAACAACGCAATATAATATAATCATTTATTATACAATCATAAATGTAATAATAAAATAAAAACAATGAAAACAGTGATACTCAGAAATATGTAAACTCAAAGTACATAATATTAAAATTAATAAAAACAATTACTGCAATAATATTGGAACCTCTAAATTCCAAACATAGTTGTTAGTCAATTTTGGACATGAAATTGAAGTCAATAAAATATATCCTGTAACAAACTCTTGAGGTTTGTTAATAAAATTTACATTTATTTAGGCAACTTAACATGCATTGCATGTAGCGTGTGTTGCATATCACAGTTGCATAAAAACATTTAATTATTGTAAAATTAACTCGTACGCATATTGTTTGCACATTTGATTCACATGTTCATGCGCAAAGACTCCTGTAGCGACCCCTTTTTGGTGATATTTTTAAGGTCGATGTAGCGCATCCATTGTTGCTTTGTTAAATTTTTTAATAAGTGCTGTATAATTTGTATGGTAAGTTATTTAAAACTATAATATAAAGTTGGGACGTTTGTTTTTTCAGGTACTTTTTATTTACTTTACTTTACGTTTTACTTTATTTTATTTATCCGCATAATTACTTAACCAATTGCATTTTGACGTTAGTTACTTTAAGGTATAATTACGTTCAACCAATAATGATGCAATAACCTTTGTTAACTATGAAAAAAAGGTATACATTTGGGGAATTTTTATGCATCCGAATCCAGTTATATTTCAACTCCCACGTAAAATTTATGCTAGGAAATTTTCCAAGCGCTGATTCAGCAAGCCGCTATTTCGGAACCTACAAAAGTACAGTATATTCAAAATAAGGTATTTTATTTCTATTAATAGTTCCATAAATTAGTTTTAGTTAAGTTAAATAGTCATTACTAACACTAGCTTTAAGATGTTCTTCTTTATAATCAAAATTTATGCAATAAAATCGTTACTAACATTAGCTCTCTGATATTCTCATTTATAATAAAAATTAAGGTAGTAAATAAAGCTTGTTATTGTCAATTTTTTTTAACTTTATTATATTGATGGTTTACTTGTTTTTCGATAAAACGAGTTGGCGCCCTTTTATTTAATAATTTAGTTTCAGGTTGAAGCAACATCAATTTGGAAAGCGAACATATCAGTGTGATAAGAACAGTTTTCGTATTTTTCGGCAAGAAAAGTGCTTTTTTCTGTTTGCCTCGACGCGTGTGCCGTTTCTTATTATTACTATTATTATCATCGCAAGACGGAAGCCCTAAGAAGACCACTGGCCGGTGAAGTTTACTACTGCAACATATGGGGGTGAGTCTTCAAATCTTTGTAACGTGTATACAGTTTCGGAAGTAACTAATCACTTCAATTTCTATGAAATTTTCAAAAGGGTGTGGTTTGCAAAATACATAGTTAAGTATAGTCCACTTCAATTTATTTCCTTGCAGCGACATTGCTGGTCCTCACGAGCCGGATTAGAGCTTTGGCTAATTATTTAATTACAAATCAATACAGTTGAAGCTTTTTCAAGTCTTGTGAAGAGATAAGAACCGATATCAATTATTTCATAACATTGGTTTATGTTACAATCAAATCAATTTTGGCAATGCCAAACCAATATAATTTCATTGTTATCTGCAACGGCACATCACCTTTATTTATTACGAACAATCGCATGTGTCCCTTAATTGTGTTCAATTTAAGCTATCATATTCTATTTTCTGTTTTAATCGAACACAGCTAAAATTTATTTCCATTATCATCCGTTTGCGAATCCATTTCAATTTTATATTACTTACTTTTCTACTTAAATTGGGTTGATCTAGTATCCTTGCACTTACAATACTATCTTTCCATTTTCATTTACCTAATAGAAGTTTTAAAATGCCTCTTGAAACAAGCAAAAAATTAGAGAAGAAGAGAGCAACTTACGCTTCGCTTCGCTTTGGGTGTTAAAGCTCAAGGCGAATCTGAATCCCGTGAAAAATTTCGAGTTGTTTACCAAAATTTACAGCCGAATCATGACAATTTCGATGAAGTCCATAACGAAATTATTATGTTAGTGGAGGACGACAACGAATTTTTATTACAAGATGCTGTTCGCAAAGAAACTGATAATTTTTACAATGAGTGTAAGCTCATTTACAGCAAGATTGCTAAAGCGGACGAGGCAGCTACGGTATTGCCCACGCCTACTAAACAAAGGGTTTCCAGCGATGCCGAACCCGGGTTAAAATTACCAAAAATAACACTTAGCACTTTCAAAGGCGATCAAACTCTTTGGCCTACGTCTTTCGACTTGTATGAAAATCTGATATATCAAAACACTAAACTATCTAACGTAGAAAAATTACGATATTTAGTTTCTTACTTGGAAGGTGAGCCTCTGAAATTACTAAGTGGTACTTCAATTTCGAGCGACAACGATATGATCGCCTACAACAAATTAATTGGTCGCTACGAGAATAAGCGGCTTTTAGCATCCAATGCCTTAAATGCAATCTTATCGGCTACCTTAAGAACGGAATCTGCAAAGGATTTGCGAAATCTACTAAATACATTTTCTCAGTCTTTGGGAATTTTAAAACCCCTAGAGTTTAATACCGAATCTTGGGATTTCATACTTTTCCACATACTCTTGGAAAAATTAGAGATTAACAGCCGAACCAAGTTCGAAATTCAATATAGTAAAGTCGATATCCCGATGTACGATAACCTATATCAATTTTTAGAAAGCAACTGCAAAGCACTTGAGTCGGTTCAACACTTAACCAGTTCCAAGCCGATGAAATCCATATCCACAGTCCCTAATTCCAATGCAAAAAATTCCCAAAAAATGTACAATAAGCCTATATTTTCACATTCTGGCCTAACTTGCTACCCGTGTAAAAAAGCACACGTCATTTCCAAATGCCCCAAATTCCTACAAAAAACTCCTAATGAGAGAAACATATATGACCCATAACAAATTGTGTAGTAATTGCTTACACCATTCTCATACCGTACGTCGTTGTACTTCTTTTCGTTGCCGTACATGTCATTACAGACACCATTCAACCCGGCATATTTCTAAACCTATTCCCGTTCCCGATTCTATTCCTGCCCACGATCCTGCTGCAAGCGTTGTGGCTGATAACCGCTGCACCATCCACTACTTCCATTGGCCAGTCTTAGACACTTTCAATGCTCTAACTACAGTCCTTTTGGCAACGTCGGCCGTAGATATCCCGACACTTTCAAAAGGTGCGTATTTTGATTGATTCCGGAAGCCAATCAAATCGGTTTAATTAACAATCCTTACATGGGTTAGAATTTAAGGTGTACATAGGGCAAACATCTAGAAATTTATTAGGGAGAATAACATCTCACAAAAGTGATTGTAGAAGGAAAATTGCTTCATGTAGCTTAGCTGAGCATGTCATCCAACAAAACCATGACATGAATTTTAATGAAGTTACTATATTATGCAAAGAAAATAATTTAACTAAACGTCTTTTTCGTGAAATGGCCTGCATTAATGAAAACAGCAACACTCTTAATAAAAAACCAGATATTAGTAAACTTAGCATTATTTATAATTACATCTCATCTTATGAACATAGTTTTAATCAAATTTCTACTAATAGTTAATATATACAAAATTTTTGTCTCTAAAATGTGGTAAACTTTTAGTTAATATTGTCCATTCTTCTAGTAATTTTTGTTAATGTTCTTTTTCCTTTTTGATAACATAACACTTACCGTTGTTAATGTTTTTAATACGTAACTAACCATTTATATTATGTCACATTCGATTTAGTTTTACTATTGTCAATTAATTTTAGTTTCTTGCAAATTCCTATTGTTAGTTTTGTTTTTAACTTTATTATTTAACTCACGTTAGGTATGTTTCTTATTGTTATTTAATTTATACATAATTTGATTGTACTTATAGTAGCTTGTCTTGATAAAGGAATAAAGCATTCCGAGAGCTTGGTACATTAACAAAGGGTTTTTTACTTTTGGCCTTCATAATTGACTGCATTCCTCAATAAACTTATCTTATATATATATATATATATATATATATATATATACAGGGTGAATCTTATCTAATCCGCCAAAATTAAAGGAGCACTAGAACTCATCATTATAAGCAAAAAAGTTCACATGTACATGGGTCCGGAAATGCTTCGTTTCCGAGATACAGGGTGTCAAAGTTGAAAAAAGAAATCACGATTTCTTCAATATTTTTTGACTGTTTCGAAATAATTTCATGAAATTTCGTATACGGGGTTTTTTTTGGGACAGTTGTTTTAACAGTTGTTATCAAAAGAATATGTTTACTTTTAATATTAATTTCTTTTCTTGTTTGTTAATATTGGATATTTTAGTGCTCCTTACAAGTTTTAAATAAATAAACATTGTGAGTTTTAAATGTGTTTTTCTCAGAAACGGTTGCTCCTCGTGACATCACTAAAATATACCTTTTTTTAGCAGAAAAGATAGGAGAATCGATTTTTCTAGTCCAAAATGGTATACAGTGTAGCACAAAAAAATTGCAACGATTTAAAGGGGTCGAAATGGTTGCCGCTGGCGCCCTCTAGAGACCACAACTAAATGGACCACAAATTTGAATATTTCATTTCAAAAAACCATCGTATACGAAATTTCATGAAATTATTTCGAAACAGTCGAAAGATATTGAAGAAAACGCGATTTCTTTTTTCAACTTTGACACCCTGTATCTCGGAAACGAAGCATTTCCGGACCCATGTACATATGACCTTTTTTGCTTATAATGATGAGTTCTAGTACTTCTTTAATTTTGGCGGATTAGATAAGATTCACACTATATATATATATATATATATATATATATATATATATATATATATATACATATACAGTGTGTCCAAGATAAGGATCCTCACCATGGGAATCTCAGTACTTGTTGGAGATACAGCTTAGGTTAAATTAGGAAAAGTTGTACTCTTTGAAGCTTATTTACATGCCGTTTAGAAACTTGAAAAATTTTCATGCCCTGCTGAGATATTTGGAAAAACGGAATTTGACAATATCGATTTTATTTTTTCTGACTTTATTTGCAGAAATATCAAAAACTAACAACACTTTCTCATTGGCACTTTTAAGGTACTACATGATGGTATTTTTAGATTTTATATCCGACGTTTCGTTTTCAAGAAACCATCATCAACTTTATTTTTTTATATGGCCCGAAAAAAATGTAGACCCTGTATCTAATTCCATTTTTTATTACAAATTCAACGATGTATCACATGCCATATTTTATTTAGTTAAAAGGAAAATTAATTGCATTTTTCTATTTCTTATAGGTATTTTAAGTAGGCGAGTAATGAAATTTTTTAAGTAACGAAAACAAAGAAATTAACGCATTTTATATTTAATTCAAAGCAGGTGTTCAAACAGGTTTTCGTTATTTTCTAAGCATAAGTATGATCTTCTAACTGTAGAGCTTAAAACATCACGTAACATCTCTGGTGTAATACTGTTAAATGCGGCCGTTACACATTCTCGTAACTGCTGTTCAGATTCAAAAGAATATTGGAAAACTCGGTTTTTAACAAAACCCCATATGAAGAAGTCCAGAGGGGTTAAGTCCGGGGATCGCGCTGGCCAAGACGCTTCACTAGAGGTTCCAATCCACTTTCCAGGAAATCGCCGCGAGAGATACTCTCGAACTTGCCTAGAATTATGTGCAGGAGCACCGTCTTGTTGAAACCAACAGCTATTGACCTGTGCCAGAGGTAAATTATCTAAACAGTCTTCTAAATCATTTCGCAATAAATGAAGGTATCGTTCTCCGGTTAATGAATTATGGTAAAAATGGACCTAGGATTTTAGTTCCTAAAATTCCACACCACATATTAAACCCAAAACGTTCTTGATGTCTCGATATTTTCTTAACACGCGGATTTTGTTGAGCCCAGTAATGCGTATTGCGGCGGTTGAAGATACCATTATTAGTGACCATGCTTTCGTCGGACCATATTATTTTGAAGGAAATTTAAATTTTCTTCACACGCGCGTGTATACCACTCGCAAAAATGCCGGCGCCGTTCGAAATCCCTGGTTTAAGTCCTTGGCAAATCCTAAATTTATAGGGTGATATCTATTTTTACGCAAAATAAATTGAGCTGTGGATTTGGCAACTCCTACATTATCTTTGATTTGCCTAGTTGATATTTCAGGGTTCTCAACAACTGCTTGTAAAACATTATTTTGGGTTTCTTCTAAAGACTCCTTTTTCGAGTTAAAATAGGCTTTTAAATGAACCATATTCTTTTAAATTTCGAGCCAGCTTTAAGAAAATGGACTTACATGGCTGCCTTCTTTCTGAATATGTATTAAGATACATTGCTGCCGAATTTACATCATTTTGTGGCACAAAATGTAGCACGTTAGCATATCAAACTTTTCTTCATGGCTATAATGCTCACCCGGCATATTCGACGATAAATGCACAATATTAACTATTCAACAATAAACAACAATAACGACAACAGTAAAAATAACGACAATTACTCTAAAACAACAACTCGGCAAACAGGGTAACAACAAGGATAATTACAATTTTATCATAATATTAAGTGACAGAATCGGTGACAGGTAATGACGACAAAGTATTTGTTTGCAACGCCTTCTTAAAAATACTTATAAGAAATAGAAAAATGCAATTAATTTTCCTTTTAACTAAATAAAATATGGCATGTGATACATCGTTGAATTTGTAATAAAAATGGAATTAGATACAGGGTGTACATTTTTTCGGGCCATATAAAAAATAAAGTTGATGATGGTTTCTTGAAAACGAAACGTCGGATATAAAATCTAAAAATACCATCATGTAGTACCTTAAAAGTGCCAATGAGAAAGTGTTGTTAGTTTTTGATATTTCTGCAAATAAAGTCAGAAAAAATAAAATCGATATTGTCAAATTCCCTTTTTCCAAATGTCTCAGCAGGGCATGAAAATTTTCAAGTTTCTAAACGGCATGTAAATAAGCTTCAAAGAACACAACTTTTTCCTAATTTAACCTAAGCTGTATCTCCAACAAGTACTGAGATTCCCATGGTGAGGATCCTTATCTTGGACAAACTGTATATATATATATATATATATATATATAGGTATGTGTCGCTTACACAACTCGTTTTTTCATACAAAGTATATACTTGTATATGCCTTAAAGCAAAATGTCGCAAGACAACAAAGATCAACTATATAACACGACACACACGAAAATGGCTAACTACGTTGACATAATAAATGTGAGAGATTAAAATAATACTTCTTTTATCCTAACGGCAATTAAAAATCAAAGTGACACGTTCAATCGATTATTTTAATTTAGTAGTGCTATCATCTTCAACATTTTAATATTTTTATTCGTACTAACAATAACAAATTTATCATGATCGATTTGAAACAATACACTTACTGGATGCTTGTTCGTTATGTTATAAGCAATTTTCTAAAGGTATTATAAATAAATTGTTGTCATCTCTTAAGCTTAGTTCTTGTGTTTGCAATTAACACTTTGTTTTAACAGAATAGTTCAATTCATTTTTTTAACTTAAACCCATTGTTCATTGTAATAAATAAAATGCATTGTCATTATGGTAAAGTTTTTAAATGGTATATCATTTAGTCGTTAAAATTAAGAAGAATCAAATTTATATGTTCTATACTCCGTTTTTGTTATTTTGCGCTAGTTAAGTATAAAATAATAGATATTTATGTATTAAGGGCATAATCAGAAGATTATGGCTCAAGGGAATGTTAAAAGCCCGACGCGAAGCGGAGGGCTTTTATGTTCCTGAGAGCCATAATCTACAATTATGCCCGTAGTACATACATTGTTTTATTTTATTTTGCACCATGATACTGGAACAAAATTTTAAAAAGATTCAGTATTTTCGGCAAGTTTTTAAATGCAAATGCAGTGAAATAAAGTCGACAGTAGGCTAATTTGTTGCCACTAAGATACTGTGATATTGCTAAATTGTTGCTAAGGTACTGTTTGTTTGTAAATAATTTGCATTCTAAAATGGAAGGTGAAAACGCAACATATCATGTCATGTGTTTGCTGTCAATCATGCTGCTTAGCAACAATGACATTTCCGTGCTATAAAGATCACATTACGCCCGCATTTGGGGGCGTATAAAGAACATTATGGTGGCAAAATAAAATAATGGTAATTTAAAAATAAACCGGAACATTTGTGATAGTTAATTTTTTCTATATAGTAAACAAGGACAAGAAGCGCCATTAAACGATTATTTAACCTTTCCTTTATATTTCATTTTTGGATTAATACTACTGAACAGAACAACGATATAAACTTACTTATCGTAATGGTGATTCACAAAAAATGGACCAATTGAATACCGATTCAGTTTTTTTTAGAAACTCATAAAGTAAAAGATAATAATAGTTTATTATATAAGTGAGCAATGTTGCAAATATTTTACGAAAAAATTTAGCTTGTGAACGTTTTGAATTAATAGGCTGATTTTTATAAGTGAATTATATACGTATAATAACTCACGTATAGTTTTAAAGTTTTTATCCAACCCTTTCCTATCATTCATTTCTAGCAGAACAATAAAAATTTATGAAATTTGTGCATTGTGCATTAGCATTTATTTAATAATAATTTATAGCAAAATGGTAGATTTAGTTGATGTCAAAAAAACTAATTTTAGGTTTGTTCCAGAGAAGTTTCAAATATAGTATAAATATTAATTTCAAGGGTTTGAAAATTGGAACGTTCAAACCCAAGAAGACTAAACGACATTGATGTCAAGGGCAGAATTTAACTTAATATTCTTGCTTTTAGTTATTTATTTGGGGTTTCGTAGGGTGCGCTGATTCTAGAAATTACCGGTGCTTGCCTTTACGATGAATTGACTTATTTCAACATTATGAATATTGTATACAAAGGCAATTATTTTATACAAGATTTATACTCGATACCAAGCAGGAAGCTTCATAGTTTTACAAAAAAACGTTTGATTTGACTACATGTGTCTGACAGATGAAAGCTTATGTACTGGCCATAGTATGCTTTGTACTTCGGCAACACTTCTGGCGACCGCCGGGAATCATATTAACACGTTTAAATACCACAGTGAGTAAATATTAACCATGGGATACGTGAAAAATTAAATCAATTTAAAATGGACATTGGGAAAAATGCAGGAAAAGCAATACAATGAGGAAAATGCCCATAAAAGGAACAGCTGCAGTCTGTCGCAGTACAGTATTCTACAAAATAAATCTGATTTTACATCCAACATAATGTAAATATCAATAAATAAGTTTGTAACGTAGTCTTTAATTATTTTAATTATTATAACTAAAAGCCAAAAATTATTGGGTACACACAATATTAGTAGTTCAAGCAAAATTTAATTTTAAGAAAGTACGCTGAATTTTAACATTAAAATTGAAATCTTGACAACTGCAATATAAAATGTAGCATTTACGTGGAACTTATCTCACATGTAAGTGAAGATACAAAGCAAAGGATTAGTTTAATATTTAATATTGTTTGTTTTTCTGCACTTCAAACTGAAAATAAATAATCCTAAAAATTCGATACTATAGTTTCCTATTTTATATATCAATTTTGCGAATAATTAAATATTCCCTTAATCCTATACAATCGAAATAATTTAAGCATTAGCCAAAGGTCTTTTGTTTAATCGTCTTACGCAGGTAGACACATATCTTTAAATTGATTGTATGGAATTTTGAATATTCTTATATTATTTCTAGACTAGCTGGTTTCAAACTGATTGTTGTCTAAATTTTATTGCATCTCACAATTACAAAAGAATAGTTTAAACTAATAATTAACTGTTTCCTAAAACAAGCCTTATATTTATTTTTATTTTCTGCATCCTGTGGGAGTTTCTTAATATAATAATTTGAAAATTCGTACTCATTTGGTATATACGAAGTAGCCCTTAAAGAGCCCAGATATAGCTGCTACTACTTGGGCTACACAAAGTCACGTTAGTATATTCAGACAAGATGTATATAAAAGCGATCTCTGCAGCGTTATGACAAGAACCAATCTGTATATACTGCACATATAAAAGGTATATGATGGAGTCCACCCTAAAATTCGTATTTACGCGTTTTGTCATATATACAATAATATTTTGATGACATATACATGGGACCTTAGGAATCCCGCAGCCGGCCTTCATAACGTTTTTTCGGGCTTGAGAGCGAACTGTTAATATGTTGTACGGGCTCCACAATGACCTTAAATATGTATATATTATGATGATGGCTACCTTAATTATAAAAATTAAATCAGTTTTTATATGAATGTTATGATTTAAATAAATATCGTAATATGATATAAATTAAGGACCAAATCTATTAAAAGATCGTTATATATTTTATTACAACTCCTGCACGATGTGTCCTCATAACTTTATTATAACAAAAACTATAATTTTTCTTTAAATAAATGGCCTCGGCTAGCAATCTCATGGGCATAGGGATCAAAATATTTTACTGTACAATTCATATAAACGCAAGTAGAGTTCTTGATCAAAATAAATCCAGTTGTGAATTTATACAAATATGGAAATTTTTTTTTATAGTTTACTATTTCAGTGAAACACCATGTATCAAATTAATTACATCACATTGTGCACTTTAATTTTAAGCACTGTTATTTTAATTGTGAATTTGATAAATTTACTTATTATGTTTTAGGTTTCTTAACGAAGTCTGTATTCTTGCACCGTATCAAAATTTTCATATTCACTCAATAATAATGCATGGTTATTTTGTATAAAATAATTTTAGTTAACAAAATAAACGAAAATATAATATTAACGTTGGCATAATGACCACTCGTCATTACAAAACATATTACCGCAAACATAAATTACGATAACAATAACTTATTCTCAAAAAAATAGATGATTTGAATATCATTTGTTTATCACTATGTAATTACGATTTTAAGAGGTTATACGAACCCAATTATAATTTAACAGGAACAGATGAAACGATGTAAAGATGTAAACAAAATTGTCAAGATTGTCAAGATTGTCAAGATTGTCAAGATTGTCAATATTGTCAAGATTGTCAAGATTGTTAAGATTGTCAAGATTGTCAAGATTGTCAAGATTGTCAAGATTGTCAAGATTGTCAAGATTGTCAAGATTGTCAAGATTGTCAAGATTGTCAAGATTGTCAAGATTGTCAAGATTGTCAAGATTGTCAAGATTGTCAAGATTGTCAAGATTGTCAAGATTGTCAAGATTGTCAAGATTGTCAAGATTGTCAAGATTGTCAAGATTGTCAAGATTGTCAAGATTGTCAAGATTGTCAAGATTGTCAAGATTATCAAGATTGTCAAGATTGTCAAGATTGTCAAGATTGTCAAGATTGTCAAGATTATCAAGATTGTCAAGATTGTCAAGATTGTCAAGATTGTCAAGATTGTCAAGATTGTCAAGATTGTCAAGAATGCCAAGATTGTCAAGATTGTCAAGATTGTCAAGATTTTCAATATTGTCAAGATTGTCAAGATTGTCAAGATTGTCAAGATTGTCGAGATTGTCATGATTGTCGAGATTGTCGAGATTATCGAGATTGTCGACATTGTCAAGATTGTCAAGATTGTCAAGATTGTCAAGATTGTCAAGATTGTCAAGATTGTCAAGATTGTCAAGATTGTCAAGATTGTCAAGATTGTCAAGATTGTCAAGATTGTCAAGATTGTCAAGATTGTCAAGATTGTCAAGATTGTCAAGATTGTCAAGATTGTCAAGATTGTCAAGATTGTCAAGATTGTCAAGATTGACAAGATTGTCAAGATTGTCAAGATTGTCAAGATTGTCAAGATTGTCAAGATTGTCAAGATTATCAAGATTGTCAAGATTGTCAAGATTGTCAAGATTGTCAAGATTGTCAAGATTGTCAAGATTGTCAAGAATGCCAAGATTGTCAAGATTGTCAAGATTGTCAAGATTTTCAATACTGTCAAGATTGTCAAGATTGTCAAGATTGTCAAGATTGTCAAGATTGTCAAGATTGTCGAGATTGTCGAGATTGTCGAGATTGTCGAGATTGTCGACATTGTCAAGATTGTCAAGATTGTCAAGATTGTCAAGATTGTCAAGATTGTCAAGATTGTCAAGATTGTCAAGATTGTCAAGATTGTCAAGATTGTCAAGATTGTCAAGATTGTCAAGATTGTCAAGATTGTCAAGATTGTCAAGATTGTCAAGATTGTCAAGATTGTCAAGATTGTCAAGATTGTCAAGATTGTCAAGATTGTCAAGATTGTCAAGATTGTCAAGATTATCAAGATTGTCAAGATTGTCAAGATTGTCAAGATTGTCAAGATTGTCAAGATTGTCAAGATTGTCAAGAATGCCAAGATTGTCAAGATTGTCAAGATTGTCAAGATTTTCAATATTGTCAAGATTGTCAAGATTGTCAAGATTGTCAAGATTGTCAAGATTGTCGAGATTGTCGAGATTGTCGAGATTGTCGACATTGTCAAGATTGTCAAGATTGTCAAGATTGTCAAGATTGTCAAATTGTCAAGATTGTCAAGATTGTCAAATTGTCAAGATTGTCAAGATTGTCAAGATTGTTAAGATTGTCAAGATTGTCAAGATTGTCAAGATTGTCAAGATTGTTAAGATTGTCAAATTGTCAAGATTGTCAAATTGTCGTTTCAAGATTGTCAAGATTGTCAAGATTGTCAAAGGCATTTGACCAGGTTTAGGTTAAATAATATGTTCATCAACTGGGTTTCTAATTTCCTTGATAAAAGACGCATACGTGTCGTAGTTGACGGCTTTTTTTCAAAAGAAGTTAGCATTAACGCAGGCGGCCACAGCGATCAGTTATAGTGTCTACATTTTTGTACACAAAATGACCTTATTTCTTCAACAACTAACCTGATCCATTGCAGCATTACAGCACTTTTTGATGTAGTTCATCTCAGTCCACTCATAATGGTAATCCACCTTTTGTCAAATCAAGACATTAAAGCTGAAATGGCATATTCAATCAACAAAGACATTCAATGTATTCTCGAATAAGGAAGCAATAATACAGTTAAATTTAATGCTAACATACCTCTGTGTTGCCTTGTATCCGCCAAAAAATCGATCATTTCATGTTGTAAGTATGAATGGCTCGGATCTTAAGTTTGTAAACTCTATTACTCTGTTGGGAATGATTGCATCTTCAAGTTTTTTACGGGTTGACCATCTTATGTCAGCTACCAAAAACAGTTGCTCGTAAAATAGGCTTTTTGTACAGATCTAAGCAGCGCTTTACTTCCCGACAACTCTTACTGCTGTATAAGGTCCAAATTCAACCGCATCTGGAACATAACCTTTGGGTTGATGCTTCCAAAAACGCTCTCGATATCGTGAATCGTATTCAAAGCGCGGTTAGACTTATAAATAACCCGTCCTTAACTTCGACATACAGTCCTTTAAGCATAAAAGAATAGTTTCAGTTCCTTCTTTGTATTATCGGTATTTCAATGGCTACTGCGCTGATGATTTGCATTTTTTAATACCATCTCGGGTTATCTTTGTTAGAAATGCTCGGTTCGATCATTCACATCATCAGTATGTAGTACAAATCTCCACTTGCCGTACTAAATGGAGGCAATCCGCATTCTACTCCACGGTTTCTAAACTCTGGAATAATCTCCCTAGTTTCTGTTTTCTTCTCACTTATGATATGGAAAAATTTAAGGTATTATTATAAAAAGAAAAAAGGAAAAGATACTTACCAAAAGTAATTTTAATGTGGTTTAATCATGGGCATATAACACAAATTCAGATCGCATGCGCACAATGTGATGTAATTAATTTGATACATGGTGTTTCACTAAAAATAGTAAACTATAAAAAAAAATTTCCATATTTGTATAAATTCACAATTGGATTTATTTTAATCAAGAACTCTACTTGTGTTTATATGTATTGTACAGTAAAATATTTTGATCCCTATCCCCATGAGATTGCTAGCCCAGGCCATTTATTTAAAGAAAAATTATAGCTTTTGTTATAATAAAATTATGAGGACACATCGTGCTGGAGTTGTAATAAAATATACAACGATCTTTTAATACATTTGATCCTAAATTTATATCATATTACGATATTTATTTAAATCATAAAATTCATATAAAAACTGATTTAATTTTTATAATTAAGGTAGCCATCATCATAATATATACATATTTAAGGTCATTGTGGAGTCCGTACAACATATTAACAGTTCGCTCTCAAGCCCGAAAAAACGTTATGAAGGCTGGCTGCGGGATTCCTAAGGTCCCATGTGTATGTCATCAAAATATGATTATACACATGACAAAACGCGTAAATACTGGGCTCCATAATATACTTTTTATATGTGCAGTATATACAGATTGGTTCTTGTCATAACGCTGCAGAGATCGCTTTTATATACAGCTTGTCTGAATTTGAAACATCGATTTATTTGCAAATTATTATGTTAAGAAACTCCCACAGGATGCAGTAAACAAAATAAATATAAGATTTGTTTTAGGAAATTGGGATATATATATATATATATATATATATATATATATATATATATATATATATATATATATATATATTCATGAAAAAGCCAAACCGTTAAACAAGTCAAACACATACTTCGAAATACGAATACCATGTGAGATATAAGATGTGTAAAAAATGACCTTGAAAAAATATCAACACAAAAACTTCCATTAAAATCCGGTTTACGGTTAATTAATTATACAGTTTTTAAGATCTACCTTTAAAAGTACTTAAGGTCAAAGATATGCGACTTCTGGGTAAATCGAACATCTCCAATGACATCCGACCAACGGTTCATGAGATGTAACGGTTTTTGAAATGTCAAACTTCGGGACCTTAAGACGGATTCACGCAGGTATCCATATTTTTGCAAGGTTAAACGTAATTAAAAATAGAAATTTAAAATAAAAGCAAATTCCTCGAAACTAGTTAAACATTAAATTTACAAAATAGTTTAAAGCCATTTGATGTTTAATAATAATTTCTATTAAGAACTAGAAATAATATACATAATGCAAACATCTTAGTTACCACCAATATGGGTTTAGGCAGAGTCGTTCACAACACGTTAACTTCTTTCATATGAGACCCAAGCTGAAAAAATCCGGCAAAACAGTTGTAGTCGCTTTATATCTCAAAGGCATTTGACCAGGTTTAGGTTAAATAATACGTTCATCAACTGGGTTTCTAATTTCCTTGATAAAAGACGCATACGTGTCGTAGTTGATGGCTTTTTTCAAAAGAAGTTAGCATTAACGCAGGCGTGCCACAGCGATCAGTTATAGTGTCTACACCTTTGTGCTACACATAAATGACCTTATTTCTTCAACAACTAACCTGATCCATTGCAGCATTACAGCACTTTTTGATGTAGTTCATCTCAGTCCACTCATAATGGTAATCCACCTTCTATGTCAAATCAAGACATTAAAGCTGAAATGGCATATTCAATCAACAAAGACATTCAATGTATTCTCGAATGAGGAAGCAATAATACAGTTAAATTTAATGCTAACATACCTCTGTGTTGCCTTGTATCCGCCAAAAAATCGATCATTTCATGTTGTAAGTATGAATGGCTCAGATCTTAAGTTTTTAAACTCTATTACTCTGTTGGGAATGACTGCATCTTCAAGTTTTTCACGGGTTGACCATCTTCTGTCAGCTACCAAAAACAGTTGCTCGTAAAATAGGCTTTTTGTACAGATCTAAGCAGTACTTTACTTCCCGACAACTCTTACTGCTGTATAAGGTCCAAATTCAACCGCATCTGGAATATAATTCTCACCTTTGGGTTGATGCTTACAAATACGCTCTCGATATCGTGGATCGTATTCAAAGCGCGGTTAGACTTATAAATAACCCGTCCTTAACTTCTGACATACAGTCCTTTAAGCATAAAAGAATAGTTTCAGTTCCTTCTTTGTATTCTCGGTATTTCAATGGCTACTGCGCTGATGATTTGCATTCTTTGATACAATCTCGGGTTATCTTTGTTAGAAATGCTCGGTTCGCTCATTCACATCATCAGTATGTAGTACAAATCTCCACTTGCCGTACTAAATGGGGGAAATCCGCATTCTTCTCCACGGTTTCTAAACTCTGGAATAATCTCCCTAGTTTCTGTTTTCTTCTCACTTATGATATGGAAAAATTTAAGGTAGCTGTTCATAGACATCTCTTGGCAATTCAAAATCCCCCTATAAACCCTCCTAAGTGTTCCTGAGTGCTTTAGCACAGTAGGCCAAATTTAGCCTGTTCAGGTCCCCAATTATTAAAAGAAAAGTGTTACACCTGGAAAAATAAATAAATAAATTGAAAATGTCATTGACTTATCTTACATAATGAAAATTTTAGAACGTGTCTTTGTTAAACGTTAAGTGGGATAATATGCATTAATAAAAACCTAATTTTAAGCTATTTATACGAATGATGAAAACAAATATTTTTTTAAATTTGTTTCCATTTTGATTATTTACTAGACATCATCTTCGATGTCATTATAACCAGTAATTCACGTAACACTTTAGGAAATTTTTAGATTCGCAAAGCTCGATGCAAGTTTATCTTGATTATCTTCCATTTTCGTGTTTTGTGGTAGAATTTGGAAAAAACAAAAGGTGACTAGATTTAGGCATTACCAAATCCCTAAATCCTAAATCTACCAAAGTAATTTTTTTTATTAAAAACGGCATAAGAAGGGAAAATTACAAAAAATAACATAAAGAACGTGTTTCATAAGCCCTTGACGCTCTCATTCTTTAACAAACTCATTTCTACGCCACTCGTTTTTTTAAACTTGAATTCGTGCTTCCAACCTGGTCTTATGAAACTTTTTAATATACCAGTAACGTACTCATATCGAAAGGAATATTTTACGAATTAAAACACTTTCGCAAACAATACTTTCACTCTGGTATTACAAATAATACAATAAAATTTTCAAACGTGAACGTAAATAAACCGTATTATTAATAAAATTTGCTTTTGAAGCGATTTTCATAATCCTATCTACTCCAATATAATAATGGTCAATGTTATTTTAAATATAGAATCACAAATATCAAAAATAGATATAAAGGTATATTGCTAGTTACCCGTTAGATAAAAACAGATCATCTCGAAATATGTTATACGTCCAAACCGCATTAGGCAGGTTGCCAAGCCAGCTACAGTGGGAATGGGCGGGGTCGATATAAGGAGTACAATGATTGAAAGGTAGTTTCAAACACCTTAATTTTACCATAATTTCACAATTAACAATGCTCAACTCGGGAAAAATTCTCTTTACGCTCCACCATAATCTTAAATTTTTCTGAAATGACTAGTCTTAGGCGTGGTGTAGTAATCCTACCTGACTGTAGAAGATAGAATTGTAGCCTACTCGGTACAATCCTACACAACTCCAGTTCAATAACACTTGAGAAGAAACTTATCCAAAAGCTTAATAAAATTTTGTATTATACGGGTCGTCGTAAACGTATTGATCACATCCTGTATATATGAAAATTACAAATCATAAAACGTTAATTTTAATACTTTCTAAGTAGCCCTCGTATACGTATAAATGTGTATTTCTAACTATGCCAAAATTCTGAATTAAATAACTATTACCCAATTTGTAAAAATCAAAATAAAAAAAAGTCGGTTTAATAAGTTTTAAATCACCACAATATTCGGTTGTTTAAGAAAAATTGAACATATAACGATCAGTGATTTCATCATAATATATTTTCTGAATGCCTTATCTTTAATATCGCATTTAAACATTTGACAATATGAATGAATTGTAATAATCTAAATCTGTTATTAGTGTTCTGTATTTTACTGACTGCAGAATAGTTCAAAATAATTAAATTTTGTAATCGATGTGGCTCAGATCAATCATTAAACTCAAAATATTCAAAGATTAATTCAATTATTAACAGATGTAACCCATTAAGTAAATTTACACAGGGTAATGCCAAAATTGTTCTCAGCTGACACAAATAAACAAATGTAAATCAATTAATGGCTAAATATTGACCAATTTGCAACGATAAATATGTACACAAATATTGTTTCGAAAAGAACCACAAAAACTAATCCTTATTGATTAAAAATCCCTAAACCTTATATTCTAAACACATAAAAGCAGATAAAGTTTGATTATCCTTTTTACTCGTAATAGGAAATTATTAACCCAACAACAAGAATGACCTTAAAAGATAATCACACTTTTCATCCTTTGAACCCAATCTAAAACTATTCCTTACAAATATCTTAGATAACCCATTGTCCTTGATATAGTTGATATGGTAGTTGTTTGCTTCCCGTAATCATCTTAATTATGCACAAGCACTTGTCAAGGAATCTGCAGACCAGCCGTACTGACTAAGTAATCGGACTGATATACGCACTCACGAACACAATAGTTTGACGTTCACACACGTGTCAATACATGGGCTATTTGCTTTGTTGCTTGCCCTTCACCATAACTGTCTGTTACAAGAAATGTTTACACTTAAATATTAAAAATTCTTAGTTGCTTTTATACAATAGAATTTTGTACGGTTAACAATTGCACATGTACTACTTTCAATATCAATAATGACCACTAATCTCTAACGTAATTAACAAATTTTTAATTCTGTTATATAAATGCTTACTTTAGCTTCTCTATTAGTATCGCACGCTTTACCACTGACCACTGTCAACAAAATATTCGCTGTTTTATTTATAAATCTTCTAAAATTCTTGAAAGAAGATCACTGCTATTTTCTTTCAATTCACAATTAAGCCTTTTATTTGTAAATGTTTATATACGATTTATCCCCAATAAGGGTTATTGCAGTCGCTTTTATACGTACTGCAGAACTAAATTTTTACAAACAAAATCCAGCACTGACCATTCTAAAGCCTCTTAGAAAAAATCGCGCACGCGATTCGTCTCAACTCACGCTCTAACCGGGCGATTCTCTTCTTGGCTCAATTGAGATCTCGCTTTTATACTCTCTGTCGAACATTCTCGCGCCAACATCAAAATTCACCTATCACAATCGACTATTCCTTGCGTCGCTTTGACGAGTGCAAAACCTGGATGGAACCAACGTAAACCAAATTTACTCACAACTCCTCGAAAAAGATATTATCCGTAATCATAATCACTCCGTATATTATTCAGAACCTGACTCCTGAAAATTCCGCATGTGGGCGATTCCTCTTTCCGCGCAATTCAACAACCTCCAACGCATTTACCCGGGAACATGCATTCAATTTTCCATTATTGTACATTGTAACAACATTTATACAAACAAAAATATGCATACATATTCCTCACTGCACATTAATACAATATCAATATATTACAAACTAACTCACTCATACGTCTACATCCATTCCTTTTATATGCATTTTTAGTACACCGCAGCAAAGGACCAGTAGAAATCTGGTAGTCTTTTATCAGTGCCGTCTCGGTAAGAATTTTCCAAAACATTTATTTTTCGACTAAATTTAATTCTTTCAACATAAAAATCTTTCTACAAGATTCAAATATTCTTTTACCTGACACATAATGTTCCATTAAATTCTAGTGGCGTATCATTTACACCAACTTACATTCTGCGTACACAAAAATTGTATTTTGGCACACTCGCTTCATTTACATTCAAAATACGTTCTATACGTTACCAAAATACTACATATACACGATACGTTAAAATAAGCTTCACGCTTCACCTCTCACATCAACCTCTAGCGGAGATTAGTTGTAGCATGAAAACAATAACCCATTGACACGTGTGGTGAAATCTACCGTAGATAAAATTTTATATGTAGGAGTTGCAGGCGGAAATTCTGTGCTTTCTCGTTCCAGAATATTGAAAATTTGGGTATAAGTGTAAAATTTGGAAGCACCAATTTATTACAAATTGGAGACCTGGTTCTTTGTAATTAAAGTTACCTCCGGAAGCGTAGTTTTCCAGATTTAAAACATTGGCGATTGTATGTACGGATTAAGTTTGATAATTTATCTTAAAATGACAAAGATTGTGGTTTTTATAATACGTCGGTTTAGAGTCGATTTTCCAAAGTTTTAGGTGACGAAAGCAGATCATGTTACAATGCTGTTTTTCTCGAGGTGGATTGATGCTAATGACGTAATTTTTTTAATTCGGTTCCCGAAATTCATCCCGTTTTTACCGCGTTTACGATTTTAAGAAATGGTTTTTATGATTAGCGAATTGACGTGAAATTTGTGACGTCCGAATCTATTAAATTCGTAAAGAAGTCGTAGTTAAGATGTAGAAGAAGCTGATTGGGGCGCCTGAGAGCGCAAGGGATCGGAATGCGTAGTGAATTTATTTACGTTCTACCGTGGTTAATTGAAGTTTTCGTAGGGAGAGTCTTCCCGTTTATATTTTCACTAGGTACATTTGCGCACATAGCTACCCATATAATTTCCGCTTTAGTAATTTATGTATATAAAGGACAGCACGCCTGTAAATAAATGAATATTTTTGTATATACACGTTAACCAAGATGGAAAAGTGACCGAATCATTTGGTTTTGGCCTAAAGATTTTTGTTACTGAAGTTCGTGTAAATGTAATTTAAGAATCGAGAAGATTAAAAAGTTATTGGTATCCATAGACCAATACCGAAAAGGTCAATTGCCGAGTATTACCGTTATCGTTGATCGATCATTTTGTGCGAGCGAAGGTAACTACTTTTTACGTTTACTTTTGTTAGTAATTTTATTAAAGTGTTTTATTTGTATTATAGATGCCCTTCAGGCGGTTAAAGATAAATTTTACGAAAGTGTATTCAACCTCGTATTGTATCATTTCACACTATACGTTATTTTATTATAAACTGAATACTGTATACTAAAATTCACACTGCGAACATTTTCCAAATTTATGTTTTCATTATTCCGTTTGGTGGTCGTTAAAATTTAAGGTACTTAAGGTAGATTTTGGGAATTTGACCCTTGCAAGAGTAATTCCAATTCAATTTTTCTAGAAATTTTACATAGGAATGTTTACGCAAGAAAGATATATTTAATGTGTTTTGGATAACACGCTTAATTGTTTATTTTAATTCTTATTTTTATTGTAATATACTAATACTGCTAAGAAATTTGAGCATATTATTACATCATCGAGTGTATGATCAGATGTGATCTCACTCCTTTCTCACAGTATAGTTATTTACGAGGTGCCAAATTTGAAAGATAAGACATTTGAATTACATTGAAGTTACCGAGTAATTTAATTTTCGGAAATTGCTGATTTACACAACGTAACGTAACGTAACGATTGGTGAGAATTTATCTACTAGAATATTTGCTATTTTGAGAGTTAAGTTTCGTAAGGTTCAATGTAACGTAAAAATAAAGTGAATAAGATCGTTGACCGATTAGGTGGTCTTTTAGCATGTCACTTTTTGCGAGTACGTGTAAGTATTTTGAAGTTTTATGAAAACCATCGTAACGGCTGTTAATTCAGCGATTTAACTGGTTTGCGACAAGGTAAGTATGTTTTTTGTTTGTTTTGGAACTTAGCTGTGAACTTTTCGCATTTAGGTATTACGACACGTGTTTTTACATTTACAAACATTCGATCGCGTCTTGTTTATTTTTGGTTGTGTCGTATATTCATTTGAAATTGAATTAATGACCGTGTCTATCAGTTAATTGTTTGTTAATTGAGTAAGTATTTTACGTTGAAGCTTATATCGTAAATGTATAATCAATTCTAAGTTTGATTGTCGCAATTGTTGCCGATTTTAAATGAAGCTTAAAATTTTGTTTAAGTGTAGGTGAACTTTGCGTAGGTATTTTTAAAGTAGAATTTCAAATAGAGGTGAGTGTTTTTTCTTCGAGTGAACATTAGTTTCCTGTTAGACCATTATTTTAAGATCTAGTTCATGACGTTTTTCCGGCTATAAATGTATTTAACAATGGCGCCTTTGTGACATATTTTTCCTGATTTGTGACACCCTTATTGTGTTTTACGTATTACGAGCTATCCTAAATGCATAAATTAGTAACACGCCCACTCCCTTCGTTCCACTGAGCTACCGGCCCATTTCTTACTTGTTGCTTCCGATCTACTGGTACTCAAATGCAAAGTTTAGATGGGGAACATCGTATATATCTGCCCTTCGTCCCCCGCAACGACTACTAACAGAAATTAGCTTGAATTCCTAGAAAACTGTTTCTTTAACACAAAACTACTTTCTAATTTTTTAAATTAAAAAACTCAAGGTTCTTCCCTAATAACGGATATTGGTTTCCCAAGATCCTGGCACGCGCTGCCTATTTCACCATTTTTAGGCCTTGGTTCTACAGGAAGGGCGTCACAACTCATCTCCCTATAAATAGTAGGCCTGGATCATGTATGAACGATATGGTATAGAATTGTAATTGTTATTAATCAGTTAGAAACGTAACATTACCATCAGTACATTGTATTATCTGTTAAGTGTTTCCTGAAGATGGCTAACAGTATTGTGGAAGATATATTTTTATTATATTGTTTTTTACGCTTATTTTACTGCACCTGCATCGACTCTACCTGCTCACTAAAACATACGATACTGAAATGCAAAATGGCACGTCACGCCCTACGCCCCAAAACACCGAGCGTGACACTTGATGGAGTTCGCCGGGTTATTTTTTAATTTTAACGTTATCGCCGTACAATGTGCAATAATAGTAGCATAGTAATTTTATTATTAATTATGTTTACAATATTAAATGCACTTATTATCCTTTATCGAATAATTAAATACGAAATAATAGGTCAGTAGGAATTATTTTTTAAAACAAAAAAAAACCTATATAGTTGTATAATTAATCTACTAACATACATGCATTACTATAAATTAATCATTTTTGTAGTTTCCGTTATCTAGTGCAAGTTTTTAGATGTCACAATCGTATGGCACACCTAAGCATCAATACGGGGTGTGGCGCGAAGGGTTTTGTTTAAAAGTAATAGCGGATACAGTTATGTTAAAAGTCTGAAATTACGAAGCTGTAGGTTTTGGATGTCGTTGAGTTCAAATATAATATTGTTCTGAATGTGGCACTTCCGGTTATACCGGAAGTAGACGTCAACTTTGTTATTTTAAATGGAACCTAAATTTTTTTTTATTTTCCAATTCTACATGTTTCGATTTTTTTTAAAATTTGGAAAAATCCTAGTCCACATTGAATAACGATATCTCCATTAATAACGAAGCGAGTGACGTGAAATTGTAACCAATAAACAACAAGCGCGTGCCCGTTAACTCCATATATCCATCTCATTGATATTTCATACAGGGTGTTTTAAACTTAGCCGCCAACATGCACAATTTAAATCATTTATAAGTCGCTTACTTTAAATAGAACACCCTGTATTTTATTACATTTTCCGCTGTATTTTTTTAAGCCAGTTCGTTTGGTATCAGTATTCCCTATACCTAAATCCAACCACTTTTGAGATATTTCATTATCTTAGGTAAAACATAACAACACTTAATTATTTCAACATTAGTAAAGGGTAGGCCATGATTTTCATTATTTAAAGTGATATTTTGTTATTTTTTCATAAGTTATTAATTCTGAAAAGTAACCAATAGCCTAAAAGGATTATTAATTGTGGATATCATTAAAACGTTGACTAGGTATTTTGTATTAATTTAATTAAATAACTTACAAACAAAAATAACTAAATGTAATATTAAACAAATAAAGTTTTATAATAAGTGTTCAAAATTAGCACCATCTACTTCTAAACATTTATGAATCCTTTTCATTTAGTTATGTCTTGTAATTCTGGAAATATGGTCGGGTGTGAATTAAAAGCAAGTAAGACTCTGCATCATGTCTTCCTTTGGCGTAACAGGTTTGGAACATACCTGATTTTTAATGTAACCCCAAACACCAAAATCTAGAGGAGCCACATCAGGAGAACGAGCTGGCCAACGAAACGGACCCTGATTGGCAATCCATC
Organism: Vesta saturnalis; assembly: GCA_036346205.1. Lineage (NCBI taxonomy): Eukaryota > Metazoa > Arthropoda > Insecta > Coleoptera > Lampyridae > Vesta > Vesta saturnalis. Next base: position 2,497,796 of record JARFJB010000438.1, read on the forward strand.
TATCATCAAACATGTCGTAAAGGTGCTGAGCAACAGGCCCAAAGTTATGAGGAGGTGCTCCATCTTGCTGATACCAAGCTGAAGCCGCCTCTCCATTTCTTAAAGTATGTAACGCCTGTCGTATGGCTTCTTCTAAAATGTGGCAATATTTTGTACCATTTAAATTTTCGTCATAAAATTTTAATGCTAAAAATGTTAAAACTCCAGCTATCTTGGAAATAACGTTCTCTACTAACATGTCGATTTTCATTAGACCAAAAATGAGAATTATGTCGATTAAATAATCCATTTTTGCTAAACTTTGATTCATCACACCATATAACTTTTTTTATGAAGTTTTCATCCTCTTGGGTCTTCATTAAAAACCATTCACAGAATTCTACCCTTCGAGGAAGATCACCTAATTGTAAGTGTTGCACTAGATGATATGAAAATGGCTTCCATTTGTGTTTTTTTTAAATGCGATGAATTGTTCTCGTCGACAAAATAAGATCTCTCTTACAATCTCTAATGGAGGCATTTGGAGAGGTCGTAAAATAACCCAAAACATTAATTTCGTTTATGTCACACTCCACTAGTGGTTTATTTTTATTAATTTTTGTCTTAAATTGACCAAACTGACGGCAGTTTGTTGTGCACAAATTTTATCTAGAATTTCATGTAGAATTCGAAAATAAAAAAAAAATTAGGTTCCATTTAAAATGACAAAGTTGACGTCTACTTCTGGTATAACCGGAAGTGCCACATTCAGGAAAATATTATATTTAAACTCAGCGTCATCCAAAACCTACAGCTTCGTAACTGCAGATTTTTAACATAACTGTATCCGCCATTACTTTTAATCAAAACCCTTCGCGCCACACCCCGTACGTATAATACGCGAAGTAAAATTTTAAACGACTGGAAAGTGTTATCAGTGCAAATCTAGATAGGCGTGTTGTAGATTCTCATATAGAGTCTTTTACCCCAAAACACCGTTTAACGCGATCACCACCTATAACTAGTGTTGATCCAGATTGTACTGTAAAAGACAAATTGATTTTTACCAAAATATAACCTCTCCTGAAGTTAATAAAGTATTTTCAGAGAGTACAGTAGTTAAAGCGATAGAAACATTTAATCTAACTAATTCAGAACCTCAAGCGATAACAAAATTGGACATACCGACGGCAATCATGGCAACCTCAAATATAATATTACAGCAAGTAAATGCTACATCAGTTAGTCCTATATTTTCTAAATTTATTACATTCAAACCAGGGGAAAGTAATTGTATTACGTTTGTTCAACAATATGAACGTTGTGCCGAAGCTAATCATTGGACAAATGAGAATAAAATCACTCATTTCGGTACTTTTTTGCGAGGAACACGTATACGTGGTATTCTCAATACAAAAGAGACGCAAATAATTTAGATAAAACATGGGAGGACATTTGAAAAGAATTTGCGAATTTATTTCGGAGGTACTTCTTCTTCCTTATTATTCAAAAACAAATTGGCGCTAAATAAAACAACAAATAGACGAAACAGTATTAAAATACTATTAGGATTTACTTGATTTAGCACAAGTTAACGCCTATAGTTCCTTTACCTGAAATTGTAGATTTTTTCATAGAAGGCTTGCAGCCAGGTCTAAAGTCAGAGTTTGTATTAATATGCCCTGCTTTCGATGATATAAATAACGAAAATTTTAGAGCAGCTGTATTTAAATTATCTGATTTACAAGAGATGCGTATTCGGGATACTATGAATAACCAAGAAGAAAATTTTATTCAATTGCAACAAAAACTGTAAATACAGCTACGTCAATTTCGGACAGTGCTAACAAAAACAGTAATTCCTTCGTAAATGTTAAACAAGATTACAACAATAGTTCTTCAAGTAATAATAGAGTGAATATTTCACAACGATATTCGCGAACTAGGGATGCTAGATCAATTTGTTTTACATGTACATTTTAGCTCATCATGCAATTTTAATCAAAATAGAGCACAATATACGAAATAATCGTTGGGTATCGTTTACAAATACAAAATTTTCTAACAATTGCTACAGGAATGCAACACCACAAAGGGAAAAATCACCATGGAGGTCAAAATCACCTCATCCAAAAAACGACGACCGCAGCATCAGTCGCACAAACTAACAGGAATTAACCGAAAGATCGATGCTACATATGTATTATCAGAACATTTATTAAATATTAAAGGTAGAATTAACAACAAACTCTCAGAAATTTTCATAGATACAGGGACTTTTATAATGTAATAAGTAGTCATCTGGTTAGTAACATAGAACCCTTAGGGTAATCATTAACATTACATGCAGCAGGAAACTTGAGGCTAGATAGTACATAAATTTTATTTCGGAACGAAGTATTTAAAGTTGCCTATATGCATTTACTACAATAACAACTAAATAAAGTAAACTCGAATTTATGCAAATGATTTTCGATTACAATGAAAAGTTTCTATTGTTACTTGGTATAAAACGCTTACAGGCTAATGATCATTTATAACCGACCGCCAAATAATAAACTGAAGCGCGTTAGATGTGTTGCCTACCATCACCACAAAATTATCACGTCGCGGTGACAAAATTTGAGTCATTTTTCCATGATAACTTATCTATAAATGCGTTTAGGACAATTCCAAAAATACTATATGTTTATAACCTTAATACCTAGGCAATAACGCCAGGAAAATTCGTTTTATTTACTATTTTTCAAGATGTGGCATTCTGCCAGTCTTTCACGTTTCTTCTTAAAAATACATTATTTCCAAAAATTTACAAAAAAGCCGGTGTTATTGCCTTGTTAAAGCATTCACCTTTCAAGGGAATGTTCGACTCCTCCTTCATCTTCAACCAAAATTTAGATTTCGTGTAATAAAGTCAAGCATTTTGTAGGGCTATGGTACGGGTGTACTGTTCACCCTTAAGAATACCCGTATTAGGAACAACTAGAATATTTATTGAATTAGGAAAATTTAAGAAACAAATAGAAGTTTTAGTAATTAAGTATTTACCAGTTTCTTTAATTTTAGGAACGTCATTTTTAGGGAAACAACGCTATAATTAATTAATAAAAAAATCATGCATAATTTTATGTAAGTATTATAGAAAATTTAAAGTATCGTTCGCTAATAATAAAGTAGATAAAGTAAATTTTATCTACCGACACATTAGAAAAATGCAAAGTTACAATGGCCGAAGACGCCATACTAAACATAAATGAACCAAACGATTTATTAGTGAATATCGATTCAAGCTTACTGCTCGAAGACTTTATAAATGTTTTTTTTCCAATCAACCCCTAAATTTTTTAATAATCATCGGCTATTGTTACACGATCTCCTTGTAAGCATAAAGGGAAATTCTACGTAACCTTTTAACAATTATTAGTACGAAGTAAAATTAAAATCTTTTCGGGCACAAGTGTAGGATTTTAATTAATAGCCAAACACACGAGAACCACGCTGTATATTTAAATAAAACCACAATAGCAGAAGTTAGAAATGAACATAATGTTTCAAATCATCTAAAATTAAAAGAAAAGACGCAATTAACGTCGCTTTTAGAAGAATTAAATGATATTTTCGCGGAGGACACAGCATCTATGGCTTATAGTGGTTATACAGACTTAGTTACGCACACCACGGACACAGGTAATGAAGCATTGATAAAAAGTCGTGCTTATAGAATTTTACAAAAAGAACGCGATATAATTCAGAACCAATTTACGGAAATGCTGAATAATGGCATCATTGTTCCGTCTCAATCAAAACTCGCGATTTCAGATTCTGTATAGATTACAGAAAGATGAACGTAATTACGAAAAAACAAATTATCCCTTTCCGTTAATCGAAGATGTATTTCCATATTTACACCGCGCAAAATATTTCACTTGTTTAGATTTGTTTTCAGGATATTGGCAATGCGGGTTAGGTGCAGATAGTCAAGAAAAAACAGCGTTTATAGCACCTGATGGTTTGTATCAATGCACGAAAATGCCATTTGGATTACGTAATGCATCAGAGGTATATAGACAAATTCCACTGTCGAGTAATATTTTGTTCTAAAATCAATATGTCTGTTATTTGATGAATAATCATATAGATTACTTGCTAGGACCAGAAAAATATTATGATGAAAAAGATTCAATTTTATTCAACGATGTGAATTGTTTGATTACCAACTGATAACGCGGAATCATCTTAAACGAATGTTCACCAACGACGAAGAAACTTTATTATTATTAGCTAAAGTAAAAGAAAGAGATCATGTAGTTTTATCAGAGTAGGGTATCCAAACCCGATGAAAGGTGTTGTATGTAATAACTTGACGTGCACAGACTCTGAACTTAAATACTTAGCGTACCTCGAGTTATCAGTAAAACACGAAACCGGAAGAAACATAGTAAAAATGTGTCAAAGCAAGAAATTGCAAGTAGATGTAATTCCTATAGGTAAGCTAAGAACTACATACTCCCTTAAGCTACAATTTTAGTTAAATGAGGGGTTGGGTATAACCAGTAGGTTTTTGTGCCTTTTGCTCACTCGGAGATTAAAGTAGGCGGGATACATAAATACTATCAGATGTTGTATATACAGGGTGGCCCACCTATCTGGTCTGGGATTCCTCATAAATTAATAGATATTTATAAAAAAATCCAACGGTATGTTATTGGAGACTAAGAGAGCTACTTTTTAAAATTATTTTTGTGTGTGCAGGGTGCTCCATAAACACGTGTCAAAAAATGTCGACATTTTTTAAACGGAACACCCTGTATATTTTTTTATTTTCAGAAACTGTCTGTTGTAAGCTTTACAACGATACCTCGTTTTTAGTCATCGGATGCAGCGTTGCCAAATTATTCACATTTTAGTAGAATTTACGGGAAAATCATATTGATAAAAAATTTTTATTTGTTTTTATAATCGGAACGACAAAAATTACCAGTCTGGTGGACAAAATGTTAACTAAATCTTTTGTAAGTATTAAGTTTATAAAAAATATACAGGGTGTCCAGAACGGATCATCTAAATGCGTCATTTTCAAATAAACTTAATTTTTTCAAATATATAAATACATGATATGAAAGCTTATTTCATAAGCTTTCTAATGATAACATAATTGGTAACTAGTATTACTTATTAATAGGTAAAAACCTAAAAATAAAAAATATGTCGTTTTGTTTTCGTTTTCTTATTCATTTCAAGAGAAATTTAAAAATAAACAAAAATTTGTAAACCACTGGTTGACAGAATTAGCACTTTAATCTAAAAAATACCCAATTGTAGTATTAGTAGACCTGCTTTCCTTACTACTTTAATTATAAAATACATAGGTGCCTGACTAAATTATGTATACATCAATGGTATAATATGAAACGCAAAGCAATCGCTGAAAACAAAACACAATCGTGACAGTTTTCAGAATAAAGAACAATTGCCAATAATTATTTCAAAATTATTGTTTTTTAAAGAATATTTGGAAAAGTTTAAAATGAATTATTCTAGTGAAGAACTAATTGAAATATTTACATTTTGGGAGAATGTTAGAAAAACTGTTTTTTAGCAAGCAGAGTGTACGCTCAACGATATCCGCAGATAAGATATCCCACTGATGCATGTTTTAGAAAAGTAGCAGCTAGATTCAATACTGCCGGTTCTGTAAAATATAGTACACATAGAAGACCAGCTTCTGTTTTAACAGAAGACAATGAAATTACTGTTTTAACAGCTGTAGTCCAAAAATTGAAATATAAGTACACGGAAATTAAGTCAATACGTAGAAACTTCACGAACAACGGATTTTAAAGAAAATAAATTTCACCCATTTCATTACCAGTTACATCAGGAACTCCTACCCCCAGATTATAATTACAGAATGGAACACTGCAGATGGATAAATGATAAGATTAATACTGAACGAAATTTTTGAGGAAACTACTTTACACAGATGAATGTACTTTTCATAAAAATGGGATGGTAAATTGTCATAATTTTCATTATTATGCAGATGAAAATCTTCATTTGTTTAGAACCGCTTCCCAAGAGAAATGGCCAATAAACATCTGGGGTGGTATTATCGACAATTATGTTATCGGTCCCTTCTTTTTTAACAGGATATTAACTGGTGCTGTGTTTCTAGGTTTTCTTCAAAATTATTTAGGACAATTTTTGCAAAATGTACCACAACATGTTTTAAATAATATGTGGATCAGCTGAATAAGCTTCCGGATATAGGATCTATCCTGACCCGCAGTATACGAATTGAAGGTCAAGTCAGTTAATCCGCTGTGCACGTACGCGCTCCCCGCTTCAAGGTCAAAATTTCAAGTAATCGATTATTAGAGTTTTAAGGCCAAAGATTATGTGGGTTGATTCCAATACACGCGTTTCCTGTTGACATAGAGAACCTAATTTTCAAAGTCACCGACAAGCAATTCTTGGAATTTGGTTGAGTCACGGTCATGTGTTAATTCTTAGAAGTTATTGCAATACTAGGAAGTCAATTTTCAAGGCGCCTGCAAGGGTATTCGTAGATATCAATTCCTAATCAATAATCAATAAGCATTCCTAATCAATGATTTTTGCATAAGCCTTAGAAGTTATTACAATTCCTGGAAATCAAGTTTCAAGGTCACTTGCAGTGGTATTATAGTTCATGGAATGATGATTGTTAGATGTGCTAAAAGTAGATCAAGGTTAAATGGTTCCTAGGGCATGTGGTGGGGAAAATTTTCAAGGGCACGCTTCAAGCAATTCTTAGAATTTGGCCAACGCTTCAAGGTCAAAGTCAATTTTCAAGGTGTGATTGATCCTGTAAGGTAACGCAGGTCACCAAGCAATTTAGTTGAGTCAAGCCCATGTACCTAAAAATCACTTACAGAGGTAATTCTAAACAGTTCGTGGCGACAGGTTGTTGTTGAAGAATGTTGTTGTCTATGCTAAAAGGTAGGTTATGGTTCTTGTATTGGCTAAATTGAGCTATTCAAGGTTAAAATTTATTGGTATCTTATTACAATCCAAACACAATCAGTTCGAGGGCATACGTTTAAAATTAACACCTCGACTCAGTCAAGAATTGCTTGGTGACCTTGAAAGCCACGCGACGTCATTGATTAGGAATGCTACTGAATCTAACCTTGAACATTTCTCGACACATGGTCTCAATCAGGAATTGTTTGGTGACCCCCTGAAAAGTAGAATTCCCCACACCTTCTATTTGAATACCTAATGCAGGTGATTTCTAGGAATTATGACCCTGACCAGACCAGAATTGCTTGAACAATGGATCGCCTTTGTCCTTGAAAATTGATTTCTCAAAGGTGTGACCTTGAAGAATATGCACGGAAAGTGTACGTGACGTTGACCTAATATACGGCATGTATTGGCATACCCCTGCAGATTGATATCTAGGACTTATGACCTTCAAAATTGATACTAATTCATTTTAGCCATTGACCTAGATAACAATCTATTTGATAGTCCTGCAGGTGATTTCTAGGAATTATGACTCTGACTCAGCCAAGAATTACTTGAACAATGGATCGCCAATACAAGAACTTTGACTCACATTTTAGCATAGACAACGACAATCTGTATGATACCCCCAACCTTGAGAATTGATTTTTAACGTTTTGACTCAGCCAAGAATTGCTCGGTGACTCTGAAATGTAGAATCCCCCACACTTTCAAAAGTCTATTCAATACCCCTGACCTTGAGAATTGATTTATAAGAATTAACACATTAGCTCAGCAGAATTGCTATGTGGCCTTGAGGAATATACGTAGGCAATGTGTATGATGGCCTTGAGCAAAACACTAATAGAAAAGTATAGTAGAAGAGTGGTCTAGAATTTGCCTAGCTATTTGAAGAATATACTTTGATGTAGACAGTGTGTACATGCGCTTCAATGACCCTGAAAATTCTTTAATGCGGGGAATGTGTACGAGATTTGACCTCGACTAACTTCAGAGTGGTTCAGAACTCTAGCATATCAATGACCTTGAAAATTCTTTGACTTGGACACGGCGAATGTGTATGAGAGCTTCAATGACCTTGAAGAATATTTGAGATAGGTAATGTGTACACTGACCTTGACCTTGAAAACCATGTACTTCGATGTAGGCAATGTGTACGATGGCCTTGACCATCTGATTTAATAATTTGTATAAGACTTGATGCAGAGCAAATTTAGATATCCTAATGATTTGATGCAGGCAATGTGTACGGTGACCTTTACCTTGAAAAACCATATATTTGGACGTAGGCAATGTGATCTTGAAAAACCTTGTACTTTGACATAGACAATGTGTACGTGAGCTTCAATGACCTTAACCTTGAAAAACCTTGTACTTTGACATAGGCAATGTGTACGTGAGATTCAATGACCTTGACCTTGAAAAACCTTGTACTTGGACACAACTAATATGTACATGATTTGACCTTGAACAAAAACACTCCTGGATAGTATATCTACTAGTGACATTAAAGAACAGCTCTGTCGAGTTCTCCTCGAAAATAATTTGAATGTAAATAACGTACCTTCGTTTGCTGCGGATAACGCTTGTCTGAATTACTGTATAAGAAATTCCGTGTATCAAAAACTTTGATAATGACAAAATTTTAAAAGGTAATTGCAAGTGCCACATACTCCACAACTGCACAAAATTTGTGTTAAAATGTTTAAAATTTCATGTTGAAGTATTTGTATTAAATGTTTATAGTGAATTTTCAGCATACGCCAAACGAACAGAGAGCTTGAAAAATTTTCACTTGTTTTTTAATACTGAAAATCGCGAGATTTTGCACGATGTTCCAACCAGATTTCTATCTTTGTTGCCAAAAATAGAGCGTTTACAATTATTTAGGAAGCATTCAAAGAAGAAATCTCATTGCCTTTCTGCTAGTGCTGCTTTTTGCACAGTGTAATGCAGATTTTCAATAATAACATCGAAGTCCTTGAAAGCAATTATGTCACTAGCACTGAACTGCACGATTGTCATTTTTTGGTAACTCCGCCAAAGACCATTTAAACAATTGAACGAAACAGACAAAGCAAAGATTTACAGACAAGCGGACATTTTCTTCCAGAGGTGTTTAGATTACCTCAATAAATGGCACGATTATGATAATTCCGATTACAGTAAAATGAGCATGTTTTCTATGAAGAGTCCAATCACTTGGGATAACTTGAGAGAAACATAGACGAGGATAAACTTTATGGCGATTTTTGCGTTTTCAGGGAGCTTCAAGATACTATCGCAAAACCAGTTGAAAGAGTACCTGAGGTGATCAAAATTTTTTTCTGTGAAGTCAGCGTTGGAGCTATGTTAAAAAACTGGTTTCTTTCGTTTTATTCGTACGTGTAACGTTTCAGATGGAATGTGAAGAATTTTTTTAATTTGTGAGTTCAAGGCCTTACATTCTTCAATCATTTTGCTCTAATGAAAAGTATAAATTTAAAAACAAATAACATGTGTATAACAAATTTCTCACAACTGTCCAATGAAAACCGTAAGTTTGAAATAATATTAAATATGTGTAAAAATTACTATTGTTGTATTTTGAATGTTATTTTCTTGGGTCGGTGGCTCGGTGGTCGGTGGTGTAGTAGTAATGGTAAGGCACTCTGTCTGGTAATTAATTATTATTATTATCTCCTGGAATCAAAAGACCAGGAGGTGGCAACCCTAGTTACTGCCCATTGGTTATTAACTTCACATGCATTAATTTAAAGTCATAACGCACCTGACTACAGCTCTATTTTTCGTCTAATCGTCAAATTGAATAAAATTACTAAAAATGGTTTATTACCTTTCCTTTACGGGATTAATGAAGTTTACTTATTCAAACCTATTGATTGATATATCAACCTAACCAAATATGTTCATAAAAGATGAGACTAAGTGGTGTTTTCCACATATGCTTTCACTTATATTACGAAATATAAAAAAAAGTGTTTTCAAACAGTTGAATAAAAAAATTAAACGCTAAGTTTAATAGTTTTTATCGTCTTAAATTGTAGATTTGGGGTTACTTTGTGCAATTATTAGGCTATATACATAATTGGTATTAGTGTTACGAATGCTGCTGAAGTGTATTCTATATATTTAGTAGTATTCAATTATATGTTTATCCAATAGACATTTTGTACAATATAATCTCTGGTACATCATACCGTGAAAATTGTAAGTTATAGATGTTTACCACCAAGTAAACCTTTGTTGATGAAGAACTTTAACTTCTGAATGCTTAGTTAGTGTTAATTAACTATCAATACACAGTTTACATTTACAAGTAATGCTATTTTGAGCAATTTGCAACAACTGATGTTTCAAAATTCAAATATTATGTTAAATAATTGAATTAGGTTTCCGTACAATTTTCCAACTACAATGTAGCACAAGCATAAATATTACTTACAAATTTTAATCCTTAAATGAAAGTTTTTAAATTAAAAGTTTTATAAATCGTTTTCTAATTTTTTTTTTCTTACAAAGGAAAAGAAGGACAAAAAGGAAGTCACTTTCAAAGTGATATTTTTAATGAAAATTAACATATCACTTCCTAATAAAAACTAAGATGAAAGGGTTAAAAGCTTTTTTTACTTAATAATGGAAAACATATTGCAAGGAAAACTTTCACCGGTTTAGTGAATTTTTTTTCTTTTTCGGAAATTATTTTCTAGACTATTTAATTTTACCTTTCAATGATATTCTCTGTGTTGGTAATAATTACATGATCAATTGTACACTGTATCACAAGTTCTATGTACCTACAGTATAGGTAATTTAGTGATTAATAAAGATTGTACAAAATATTTGTATATTTCCTATTTGTGACTGATAAAATAGTGTAGGGAGTTGAGTACTTGCTGACAATCAGCCTCAACTGTCAATTTAAAAGGCTTGGAAATAAGTGCTGCAAGAAACAAATAGACGTTTGAATCAGTTTTATTATAATAAAAATAGAGCTTTTGTATACATTTACATGTTGCAGTTTGAAAATTACAATTGTGAAAATTTATAGTTTTGATTATCATTTTAAAATAAAATAGAACACTATTTAATTTTGTTTAAATTAATAGCTAACTGTTAATGTAGAATTCAATAATACAGTAAATGCTATAAAATATGTGCATTATTCGCTTTGCAATTAGTTCTATAAACACTAAATAGGTAAATAATTGAGTAATATAAATTACCTTTTTACAATTACATAGTATTTAAATTAAGAAAACAACTGTATGAATGTGTATTCAATGAACAAAATACTAACTTACATAAGCTATACATATACTAACCCGATACATAAACTAAATATGTCAAGTTAAGCTTATGCTGCCCTTTGCGGCTATTTATAGATAAAAAGAGTAAATTGAAGTTCTGTAGATTTACATAAAAATTAAACATTGTTGAGCATTGTTCAGGCCTTTGGGTCTGAAGAAATCCGTTTTCTGGCTTCGTGTCTGGCTTTTAAGATAGTTATTTAAGAAAATTTTCAAATCTTATTTCTACGTACCATGTCAATTATAATCCAATATTTTTAAACCTAGACATATTTAAGACTTATATTTTTGGTGTAATGAACCGTATGTGGGTATTTGACTGCAATTGTTATTCAATCATTTCGAACGAAAACACGAAACACGTCTTATTCCGTAAATCCACTTCCATCAAACATCGCTAGAGTCAAGAAATTTAGGTCCTAAACACTTATGCTAAAATCCTCATATCTTTACCGCACATGCACGCACGCACGGACCCACCCAACACACACACACACACACACACACACACACACACACACACACACACATCACAAACATTCACACACAACACATCACAGATATCACTCACTCAGTCACTCACTCACTCACCCACTACTTACTCACTCACTCACTCCTCATCTCAAACTCGCTCGCTCGTCGCTCGCCCTCGCTCACTCACTCACTCACTCTCTCATTCGTAAATGCTCGCTCACTCACTAATCATCACTCACTCAACTGCACAATACTCACCACTCAACCATCACTCACTACCACTCACTCACTACTCAACAGCAAAGAAGCACAAACACGCACACAAGCACACGACACAACACACGCACACGACACGCAACACACACAGACACGACACGCACACGCACACGCACACGCACACACACGCACAGCACACAGCACACGCACACGCACACACACAACCACACGCAACACGCACAGCAATATGCACATACAGACGCACACTTCACAGTACACGCAACTACGTACAACACACACACACACACACACACACACACACTGAGTAGTAATATGGGTCGGTTCTGGACCAGTTCAAGTCACTCTTCGTGAAAAACGGAAGTTTTTGGAGCTCTTTCAAGGTCAAACTTTAGCGGTAAATTTAAAATTTTGGAGCTGGTCAAGGTCAAAGCTAAAAATAGAAGTTGTAAGGTAATCATAAATCTAAAATAGTTTTCAAGGTCAAAGGTTATTGACCTACGGTGGTGTCATATTACATTTCTTAGAAATATAAAAGGTCAAGGTGAAAAGCTAAAAATAGAAATCTAAGAATAGAATTTTCAGGGTCAAACTTTTTGGAAATATAAATTTTGAGCTGATCAGGGTCAAAGCTAAAAATAAAAGTTGCAAGGTAATCATTCTTAGAAATCTAAAAGTTTTTGAGTAGGTTAGCAGTTTTGAAAGGATGCATGTTTATAATAAAAAGGCTTCTCCGGGATTGCATGATTCAGTAAACTTTTATTGCTAGAAATGGTAAAAGTAATAAGAATGATAAGAAGAGAAAGAAAGAAAGAATTATTAAGTATTGATGAGAGAAAGAAAAGACTCGAGGTGTTAATCAAGGAAATTAAAAATTGAAGATAGATTTAGAGCTGTATGAGCTAAAAAAGAAAATGATGCAACTTCGAGTGAATGTGCCATGAAAAGTATTAAATAAAGGTGAATTGTAGTTTGAATGAAAGACGCTTTAAAAAGTAAATATGTAATTACAGTAGTGCATATTGCATAAAGAAAATGCACTTCAACAGTATTCATTTGAAAAAAAATAAAGTGTGTGTAGGCATAGAAGAAGAAAAAGTGAAAAGACAATTTAAAATAAGTTTCCGTATGGTTTTAATTGAATTTTCATATTAAACGAGTTTCTTATCACGATTTATTAAATTATACAAATTATGTAGGAAGAAATGACACATAAAACTTATATTACAAAGAAAAGGTGAATAACATTATCTTAGGTATGTAGAAGTAAGCAATTTTATGTGTGTGTTTGAAATGTTTTAAGATAAATAAATATACTCTTTTTATCATAGCAGTTTAATCGTTAAGTCAAAAATTCTGAATTTTTGTATATAGACTAAAAAAATAACAGCGCAAAAGATAGCACTACCAGATTTTCTCAAAACTAAAAAAAAATGTGAAAAAAACTTTTCAAATGTTAACAGCAAGTTGTGGTTAGCATGAAAAGAAAGGATGATACTTTCACACAAGAATAAATCATAACACTTTAGTCCTTTACCCAAAAATTCCAATTTTTTGCATGTAGACTAAACAAATAACAGCGCAAAACAGCAGTTTCAAATTTTCTCAAAACTAATTTAACATTTCTGTAAAAAAATAATAATAATAACATAAATATCTATGTATAATTGTTTGGAAATAAATTATATATTTTTTGTTGCAAAAAAAAGTCTTCTATTTTTTGATTAACTGAAGAGTAGGTACATCATAATGAAGAGAGCTGCTATTGATGAGACTAAATAATGTGGCGTATAATATGGTGTCTGCAGCTATATTGGCTAAGCTCTTCAAGGTTAAAATTTATTGGTATCATATTACAATTCATACAAACCAATCTTCAAGGTTAAATTTTATTGACAAGGTATTGAGAAGGTATCATATTACAGTTCCTATGTTAGACTCTTCAAGGTTCTTAGGAATAACAAAATAAGCATTCTTAACCAATGACACATGTAACTAGCTTTGTGGGTATTGTCAAACTTTGTGCATGCTCGGTATTGCTCGGGTATCCTTGTGGAGTCTACCCTTCTATATAAGTTTAAATTTTATGATCACATATCATTCGCTTCGACATCATGTTTTTCTAAAAAGTATATATGTTAAAGCACTGTTTTTGCACATTAAAATCGCTTACGTATTTACTATTGTAATAGGTGTAAACCTAACCAGAAAATCAGTTCTATTATAATAAAAATAGAGCTTTTGTATACATTTACATGTTGCAGTTTGAAAATTACAATTGTGAAAATTTATAGTTTTGATTATCATTTTAAAATAAAATAGAACACTATTTAATTTTGTTTAAATTAATAGCTAACTGTTAATGTAGAATTCAATAATACAGTAAATGCTATAAAATATGTGCATTATTCGCTTTACAATTAGTTCTATAAACACTAAATAGGTAAATAATTGAGTAATATAAATTACCTTTTTACAATTACATAGTATTTAAATTAAGAAAACAACTGTATGAATGTGTATTCAATGAACAAAATACTAACTTACATAAGCTATACATATACTAACCCGATACATAAACTAAATATGTCAAGTTAAGCTTATGCTGCCCTTTGCGGCTATTTATAGATAAAAAGAGTAAATTGAAGTTCTGTAGATTTACATAAAAATTAAACATTGTTGAGCATTGTTCAGGCCTTTGGGTCTGAAGAAATCCGTTTTCTGGCTTCGTGTCTGGCTTTTAAGATAGTTATTTAAGAAAATTTTCAAATCTTATTTCTACGTACCATGTCGATTATAATCCAATATTTTTAAACCTAGACATATTTAAGACTTATATTTTTGGTGTAATGAACCGTATGTGGGTATTTGACTGCAATTGTTTTTCAATCATTTCGAACAAAAAAAAAATGACATTAAACACGTCTTATTCCGTAAATCCACTTCCATCAAACATCGCTAAAGTCTAGAAATTTAGGTCCTAAACACTTATGCTAAAATCCTCATACTCTTTACCCCGCACACGCACGCACGCACCCACCCACCCACCCACACACACACACACACTCACACACACACACACACTCACACTCACAAACATTCACACACACACACACACACTCACACATACACCCACTCACTCACTCACTCACTCACTCACTCACTCACTCACCCACTCACTCACTCACTCACTCACTCACTCACTCACTCACTCACTCAAGTAATAAGAATGATAAGAAGAGAAAGAAAGAAAGAATTATTAAGTATTGATGAGAGAAAGAAAAGACTCGAGGTGTTAATCAAGGAAATAAAAAAATTGAAGATAGATTTAGAGCTGTATGAGCTAAAAAAGAAAATGATGCAACTTCGAGTGAATGTGCCATGAAAAGTATTAAATAAAGGTGCATTGTAGTTTGAATGAAAGACACTTTAAAAAGTAAATATGTAAATACAATAGTGCATGTTATATTGCATAAAGAAAAGGCACTTCAACAGTATTCATTTGAAAAAAAAAAAAGTGTGTGTAGGCATAGAAGAAGAAAAAGTGAAAAGACAATTTAAAATAAGTTTCCGTATGGTTTTAATTGAATTTTCATATTAAACGAGTTTCTTATCATGATTTATTAAATTATACAAATTATGTAGGAAGAAATGACACATAAAACTTATATTACAAAAAAAAAGGTGAATAACATTATCTTAGGTATGTAGAAGTAAGCAATTTTATGTGTGTGTTTGAAATGTTTTAAGATAAATAAATATACTCTTTTTATCATAGCAGTTTAATCGTTAAGTCAAAAATTCTGAATTTTTGTATATAGACTAAACAAATAACAGCGCAAAAGATAGCACTTCCAGATTTTCTCAAAACTAAAAAAAACTTTTCAAATGTTAACAGCAAGTTGTGGTTAGCATGAAAAGAAAGGATGATACTTTCACATAAGAATAAATCATAACACTTTAGTCCTTTACCCAAAAATTCCAATCTTTGCATGTAGACTGAACAAACAGCGCAAAACAGCAGTTTCAAATTTTCTCAAAACTAATTTAACATTTCTGTAAAAAAATAATAATAATAACATAAATATCTATGTATAATTGTTTGGAAATAAATTATATATTTTTTGTTGTAAAAAAAAGTCTTCTATTTTTTGATTAAATGAAGAGTAGGTACATCATAATGAAGAGAGCTGCTATTGATGAGACTAAATAATGTGGCGTATAATATGGTGTCTGCAGGTATATTGGCTAAGCTCTTCAAGGTTAAAATTTATTGGTATCATATTACAATTCATACAAACCAATCTTCAAGGTTAACTTTTATTGACAAGGTATTGAGAAGGTATCATATTACAGTTCTTATGTTAGACTCTTCAAGGTTCTTAGAATAACAAAATAAGCATTCTTAACCAATGACACATGTAACTACTTTGTGGGTATTGTCAAACTTTTGCATGCTCGTATTGCTCGGTATCCTCGTGAGTCTACCCTTCTATATAAGTTTAAATTTTATGATCACATATCATTCCTTCGACATCATGTTTTTCTAAAAAGTATATACGTTAAAGCACTGTTTTGCACATTAAAATCGCTTACGTATTTACTATTGTAATAGTGTGTGTAAACCTAACCAGAAAATCAGTTCTATTTGTTGAAATGTAGCATGTAGAAATACTGCACGATTGCATTAGCGCATATACAACCGCTAACGAAGACAACCAGACAAATATAGAAAAGTAATGATTGTTATAATTGATGTGCAAGGATTCAAAACAGCAAGAAATATATTTACACCTAAGGAACTAGCGATATATAATGGAGAGCAAATTGCTCATTACGTATTCAAGCCTCCATTTCCATGGCACACCTTGGATAGTGATTTTCAAAACAAGCTAATTGGTTAATTCACAACCACCACTTTATCAAGTGGGAATATGGATATACTTCTCCACGTCTATTCCTCGTATACTTAGTGATTTCATATCAACAACAGATGAGGTGTACGTTAAAGGACGAGAAAAGCTGATTTTATTCAAAATTTTAAAACAACGCATTACGGTGTTTGAAGAACAACCTACTTTACCATACTTCATCCATGCTGTTTTTTTCATACACAAAACACTTGTCACTGCGCTGTGGCTTATGTATCTCATTTATATGACAAAATTGTAGTGAAATTCTAATAAAGATTTATTAACTGACATCTGTATGTACATATCTTATTCGCATGTATTACCTCAACGCTTTTATGAGTATATCAAAGAAGAACTGGATAATTTAAATGTTATCTAAGAATAAGCATTTGTGTAAAATTTTTTTTTGGATAATGAGAACCTAAACTGCTTTCAGTCTGCCGGAAACAGATACCGCTTCTGAGAAACAGCTACCTGTTTTTGAGAAACGTACCGGTTTTAGGTCTGTTTTTGAGCTGTTTTCGGAAACCGGGGAAGCTGTTTTGAGCTGTTTCTACCTGTTGCTGGAAAAAATAGGTATCTGTTTTTTTGAGCTGACTGCATCAAAGTTTATACTATTCACATTTTCGGTGATTACAATGTTCTACTGAACAAAATTTAAAAGCATATTTGATAATGGTTATATACCAAATTGGTCTAGTGAACTTTTCAAGATCGTTAAAATACGTTTAACGAATTCAGTCACGTACTTGCTACAATATATGATAGGGACACCTATTTATGGACAGGAACTGCAAAAGGTTAAATATCCGGATGTGTATTTGGTGGAAAAGGTCATTCGACGTAAAAAGAATAAAGTGCACGTAAAATGGTTGGGATTAAATGAATATTCATGGATCGATGATGATAATGTAGTTTTATAAGCAAATTATTGTAAGGCAATAAGCTCATTTATAATTCAATAATGCCGGTAAGAACAACAAGCACTTTGGAACACTTAAATTACTGTAGAAAGCATCACTATTGGTTTAATAACGGATATAAACGTCCTGCTTGTATAGGTACCGACTAGTATGAATATAACTTATTGTAATATAGTGTACTTAAGGAACTAACGTAGAATGTAATTTCTGTAAGAATAATAATAATAATAAAAGACCAATTGTAATTTGTATTATTTATTAATAAAAAACATACTGATACATACATACATTTTTTTATGTACATAATTTTTTTAATACCTAATTATCTTATATATTAGGCCTAAAGTGTTTATGTAGTCCTCAAACTTAACTTATGTTAAACCACATAAATCGAAACTTTTTATTAGTATAGGTACTGTTTATAAAGCATAGAAAAAATACTTGTAATTATGTCACAAAAAAATTAAGTATCCTTAACAATGTTCCGTTTAATAGTATCAAATAAAACCATATCAAATTATTTTCTTGTAAATTCAACAACTGCTGATATCACTAAACAGAACCAACTGTCAATTTTACGTTTCAGGTGTGGGTGTTACTACTATTTCATAAAATAAAATCGTTAGTTTTAGTGTTTAGAAAATTTTGGAGCTGCTATCTTTTGCGCTGTTATTTGTTTAGTCTATATATAAAAATTCAGAATTTTTGACTTAACGATTAAAGTGCTATTATTATTACAAAGAAAAGGTTAACAACATTATCTAGCGTATGAAATGTAGTAAATGTTTTTAAATAAATATAATCTTTTTATCATAGCAGTTTAATCGTTAGATCAAAAATTCTGAATTTTTGTATATAGACTAAACAAATAACAGCGCAAAAGATAGCAATTGCAAAATTTTCTCAAAACTAAAAAAAAAGTTAAAAAAAATATTTTATCAATGACAATTATATGTAAGTAAACGTTGTTAATTGTTTAATAAATCACAACTCGATAGTCCTTTACCCAAAAATTCTGAATAAGAATCCTTAACAATGTTCCGTTTAATAGTATCAAATAAAACCATATCAAATTATTTTCTTGTAAATTCAACAACTGCTATCACTAAACAGAACCAACTGTCAATTTTACGTTTCAGGTGTGAAGAGTTACTATTACTTTATTTCATAAAATAAAATCGTTAGTTTTTAGTGTTCAGAAAATTTTGGAACTGCTATCTTTAGCGCTGTTATTTGCTTAGTCTATATACAAAAATTCAGAATTTTTGATCTAACGATTAAACTGCTATGATAAAAAGATTATATTTATTTAAAAACATTTACTACATTTCATACACTATATATGTTGTTAACCTTTCTTTTAATAATCAATATATATAACTGATTCTAGAAAACGTCGAAAACGGTCAGATTTCAAGGAAATTATTACAACGACTGACTCAATATCAGTTAAGTTTGAGGACTACATAAACACTTTACTAATATATAAGATAATTAGGTATTAAAAAAATTATGTATATAAAAAAATGTATGCATGTATCAGTATGTTTTTTATTAATAAATAATACAAATTACAATTGGTCTTTTATTATTATTATTCTTACAGAAATTACATTCTACGTTAGTTCCTTAAGTACACCATATTACAATAATTTATATTCATATTAGTCGGTACCTATACAACAGGACATTTTATATCCGTTATTAAACCAATAGTGATGCTTTCTACAGTAATTTAAGTGTTCCAAAGTGCTTGTTGTTCTTACCGGCATTATTGAATTACAAATGAGCTTATTGCCTTACAATAATATGCTTATAAACTACATTATCACCATCGATCCATGAATATTCGTTTAATCCCAACCATTTTACGTACACTTTATTCTTTTACGTCAATGACCTTTTCCACCAAATACACATCCGGATATTTAACCTTTGCAGTTCCTGTCCATAAATAGTGTCTCTTTCATGTCTTGTAGCAAGTACGTGACCGGATTCGTTACACGTACTTTAACAATCTTGAAAAGTTCACTAGACCAATTTGGTATATAACCTTTATCAAATATGCTTTTAAATTTACTAATGACTATTTACCCACCATGAATCGATCGTTTTATTAAAGATTTTCAGATTCGAATATACATTAAGCGTTGTGTTAGCATTTACTTCTAGGTTTCATTGATTGTTACGTCTTGACGTTCGATAATCGACTACATTACTTAAAGCTTATTTTTGACATTAAACTTATCGTCCTAATGGAGAATTGTGTTTTAGCAGTTTGTGGAATTGAGCGTAACATGAGAACGTCCAAACTTGTCCATCGTTGAACTATTGTTGACTAAAAAGTTTTTTTCTCATATATCCATCTTCGTATAGTTCTTCACTGATATGATATCATTGACGACAGTATTAAAATTTTTTCAGATAGGACCTAAATCTTGAATCAATTCATGCACGTTGTTCCAGTATTTGTATTCAAACGGTCGAATTTCTTTGAATATTGTAACTTTTTTCCTCTTTCACCTCTCCTTCTCCAGTAAGGGTTTAATTATCCCTGTATATTTTTTGGCACGTGTACCTTTCAACTGTTCATCCTTGTTATCACGAGCTGCATTAGTGACAATTAAGATTTGTTTGTATAGTTCGCCTCGTCTTCGTTAGTTATTAGACGTTTATCTGGTTCATTCATTATTATTAGATCTTAGAGACCGCTCGTAATATTATACCGAACCCCCTTAATAACCAAATCCTTTCCGTCTATATTTAACGGTGTCTTGCCAATTGCCCACTTATCGCTTGAAATGTCGTAAAGGACTCCATAAGTGGTATCAATTGCATTAGATGCATCGCTCAGCATGCGCTCTATGTATATCCGTAGTAATGGATCATATTGTTCCAGAAATTCTCTCGATGCAGCAGTATTGAGTACAATAGAATCTGTTGTAGTCACTACATGTTCTTCTTCTTCTTCCACTTGAGGTGTAATTTCTCTAATCACACTAGTCTCGAGGAACGATGGTGTCTCTTGACGCACAGGATTTCTTTGAAAATACAAAAGTTGTGCGTGAAAAAAATTGTATCTTGCCAATGGCGCAATTATATGTACGTAAACGTTGTCAATTGCTTACATTAATAAATCATAACTCGGTAGTCCTTTACCCAACCAACTCTCTTCATTATGATGTACCTACTCTTCATTTAATCAAAAAATAGAAGACATTTAATTTTTTGTAATAAAAAATACATAATTTATTTCCAAACAATTATACATAGACATATGTTATTATAATTTTTTTTTTGTAGAAATGTTAAATTAGTTGTCTTTCCTACAGTTCCTGAGCTGGTAATCTATATGTCATTCTCAGCCAGATATTGTTTAAACTTTTCAATGCGATCTTCTTTTTTGAAGTATTCATAAAATTGTTAGGGAAGTATGGACTTAAAGTTCTGGGTTTCAATGATACTGTTTACCATACTTTGTGTCGATAGTATTCACATCAATCACTTTATATTTTGCACACCTCCAAGTCTTTTACGTTCGTGAAGGATTTACAGAAAGTGCACTGTTCAATGCAGATAGATCCATTTATTTTGGCAAATTCTGTCCTGTTTTGAGAAAATGGATTTTTTTGTTTGAAAAGGCTGACCGAAAATTTTACGTTTCAGGTGTGGGTGTTACTACTATTTCATAAAATAAAATCGTTAGTTTTAGTGTTTAGAAAATTTTAGCTGCTATCTTTGCGCTGTTATTTGTTTATTATATATAAAAATTCAAATTTTTGACTTAACGATTAAATGCTTTATTATACAAAGAAGGTTAACAACATTATCTAGCGTATGAAATGTAGTAAATGTTTTTAAAAAATAAATCTTTTTATCATAGATTTAATCGTTAGATCAAAATTCTGAATTTTTGTATATAGACTAAACAAATAACAGCAAAAGATAGCAATTGCAAAATTTTTCAAAACTAAAAAAAGTTAAAAAAAATATATTTTATCAATGACAATAATTATATGTAAGTAAACGTTGTTAATTGTTTAATAAATCACAACTCGATAGTCCTACCCAAAAAATTAATAGTATCCTTAATAATGTTCCGTTTAATAGTATCAAATAAAACCATATCAAATTATTTTCTTGTAAATTCAACAACTGCTATCACTAAACAGAACCAACTGTCAATTTTACGTTTCAGGTGTGAGAGTTACTATTACTTTATTTCATAAAATAAAATCGTTAGTTTTTAGTGTTTAGAAAATTTTGGAACTGCTATCTTTTGCGCTGTTATTTGCTTAGTCTATATACAAAAATTCAGAATTTTTGATCTAACGATTAAACTGCTATGATAAAACATTTACTACATTTCATACACTATATAATGTTGTTAACCTTTTCTTTGTAATAATCAATATATATAACTGGGTTCTAGAAAACGTCGAAAACGGTCGGAGATTTCAAGGCGAACGGTTAGGTTGGACAAGCGGACCTGACTCGGGGAAGTGGCCATCAGTTAAGTTTGAGGACTACATAAACACTTTAGGCCTAATATATAAGATAATTAGGTATTAAAAAAATTATGTACATAAAAAAATGTATGCATGTATCTGTATGTTTTTTATTAATAAATAATACAAATTACAATTGGTCTTTTATTATTATTATTCTTACAGAAATTACATTCTACGTTAGTTCCTTAAGTATACTATATTACAATAATTTATATTCATATTAGTCGGTACCCATACAAGCAGGACATTTATATCCGTTACTAAACCAATACTGATGCTTTCTACAGTAATTTAAGTGTTCCAAAGTGCTTGTTGTTCTTACCGGCATTATTGAATTACAAATGAGCTTATTGCCTTACAATAATGTGCTTATAAAACTACATTATAACCATCGATCCATGAATATTCGTTTAATCCCAACCATTTTACGTACACTTTATTCTTTTTACGTCGAATGACCTTTTCTACCAAATACACATCCGGATATTTAACCTTTTGCAGTTCCTGTCCATAAATAGGTGTCCCTTTCATGTCTTGTAGCAAGTACGTAACCGGATTCGTTACACGTACTTTAACAATCTTGAAAAGTTCACTAGACCAATTTGGTATACAACCTTTATCAAATATGCTTTTAAATTTACTAATGCGGACTATGTTACCCACCATGAATCGATCGTTTTTATTAAAGATTTTCAGATTCGAATGTACATTAAGCGTTGTGTTAGCATTTACTTCGCTAGGTTTCATTCCGATTGTTCGATGTTTACGATTATTGTACTTGTCGTCACTTCTTCGAGAAGTGCACCAATCCATACGTATTTTCCACGCACCAAATTTTCATACAGGTATTCTTGATGGCCCTAATCACTCTTTCTGCTATGCTAGCTTTTTCGTGCTGTATAATAGTGATTAATGTTATGTTTTATCATCAGATTAGCGAACTGTTATTGTAGAACTTTTTCCAGCATTTGTTTACAGATTCTTAGTCCGTTCTTTAAAAATGGTTTGCATAGCGTTCGTAACGTCTGCACCATCTTCGTCTTCAAACCTCCGTTCATAGGTATTTAGAGAAACAGTCGATAACTACCAGTATGTATCTGTAGCCTTATTCTGTTTGGCGTAAGTACAAATCCAGCTAAATCGTGCATCGAATCCTTTAATAGTAGTGCGTCTACAGGAATTTTTTGCCGGTTTATGCAACTCGTTTACCACTTGTTCCATCCTTTATAAATTTACTTAATGTTTCTTTAGTTGCATTTAAATCTGTACTACCTCAACATAATTACGAACACCATCTATAAGCGACTTCACTGACTGAAGACAAAACTCGAGGTAGCCTTTATTTATGGCATCGGTGTCTTCATGAGTATCGGCTACCTGTCTTAAGCGGTTCCCATTTAAATGGAACCTCGTCAGTTGATAGTGCTGTAAGGTTAGCGCGTCTTGACGTTCGATAGGATCGACTACATTACTTAAACGCTTATTTTTGACATTAAACTTATCGTCCGTAATGGAGAATTGTGTTTTTAGCAGTTTGTGGAATTGAGCGTGCACATGAGAACGTCCAAACTTGTCCATCGTTGCGCGAACTATTGTTGACTAAAAAAGTTTTCGGGGGGTATCTCAATATATCCATCTTCGTATAGTTCTTCCACGACTGATATGATATCATTAACGAGCCCAGTATTACCGGCCATTTTTTCAGCCCACAGGACCTCCAAATCTTGAATCAATCATGCACGTTGTTCCAGTATTTGTATTCAACTGGTCGTCAATTTCTTTGAATATTGTAACTTTTTTCCTCTTTCACTCCTTTCTCCAGTAAGGGTTTAATTATCCCTGTATATTTTTTGGCACGTGTACCTTTCAACTGTTCATCCTTGTTATCACGACGAGCTGCATTAGTCAATTAAGATTTGTGTGTATAGTTCGCCTCGTCTTCGCTAGTTATTAAACGTTTATCTGGTTCATTCATTATTATTAGATCTTAGAGACCGCTCGTAATATTATACCGAATTAATAACCAAATCCTTTCCGTCTATATTTACGGTGTCTTGCCAATTGCCATTATCGCTTGAAATGTCGTAAAGGACTCCATAAGTGGTATCAATTGCATTAGATGCATCGCTCAGCATGCGCTCTATGTATATCCGTGGTAATGGATCATATTGTTCCAGAAATTCTCTCGATGCAGCAGTATTGAGTACAATAGAATCGGTCGTAGTCGCTACATGTTCTTCTTCTTCCACTTGA
Source organism: Vesta saturnalis (assembly GCA_036346205.1). Classification (NCBI taxonomy): domain Eukaryota; kingdom Metazoa; phylum Arthropoda; class Insecta; order Coleoptera; family Lampyridae; genus Vesta; species Vesta saturnalis. The sequence continues at coordinate 2,522,404 of JARFJB010000438.1, forward strand.
GGTGTAATTTCTCTAATCACATAAGTCTCGAGGAACGATGGTGTCTCTTGACGCAGAGGATTTCTTTGAAAATACAAAAGTTGTGCGTGAAAAAAATTGTATCTTGCCAATGGCGCAATTATATGTACGTAAACGTTGTCAATTGCTTACATTAATAAATCATAACTCGGTAGTCCTTTACCCAAGCAACTCTATTCATTATGATGTACCTACTCTTCATTTAATCAAAAAATAGAAGACATTTTATTTTTTGTAATAAAAAATACATAATTTATTTCCAAACAATTATACATAGACATATGTTATTATAGCTGGTAATCTACATGTCATTCTCAGCCAGATATTGTTTAAACTTTTCAATGCGATCTTCTTTTTTGAAGTATTCATAAAATTGTTAGGGAAGTATGGACTTAAAGTTCTGGGTTTCAATGATACTGTTTACCATACTTTGTGTCGATAGTATTCACATCAATCACTTTATATTTTGCACACACCTCCAAGTCTTTTACGTTCGTGAAGGATTTACAGAAAGTGCTACTGTTCAATGCAGATAGATCCATTTATTTTTGGCAAATTCTGTCCTGTTTTGAGAAAAATGGATTTTTTTTGTTTGAAAAGGCTGACTGCTTAAAAAATATTCTATCACCTACAAGGGGTAGCTTGTGCATTTAAAATTAAAGCTTTTCCTTAACTATCGAAGTACTTTAGGCTTAGAGTTACAATTACAATTCTAGCTACGAGTGCAAAGCACTGATTGGTATAAAACTGCTCTTTAACTGTCTATGTAGTCATGTAAACCGATATTCAAGGTCAAATGTTGCAAACTGCTTATAACTTCTCGCAAAAGCTTCAGTTCAGAAGTATGCATACACAGCATTACAGTTCGTTGAACCAACCAACCACTTCCATTTGTTAGCAATTTTGTTAACGTCAACAGATCTACATGTATATAATGTTTTGATTGAGTACTCATTTATTCATTACCTACAATTAGTCATGGCTTCGGCAAAAATCAAGACTGTCATTAAAAAAAGAAAAACCATGCATATTGCATGATGTTTTGGTGCGAGCACCAAAGAGGGGTACTGAACCAATCCAGGCTCCCCTCGAAGAGTCCATCCCGATAATCTCAATTAGAGAAAGCGATGTAGAGGTATTTTGAAAAGTAGGTATAAATTTATTTCATTAAAATTATTGTTTCCCTTTATTAATTCATAGAGTAATTAGTACAACCACATTTATTTATCGTTTCAGCATAACACCAGCAACTACGGTGATGGCAACACCGCAACCGCTGCAGAACCTCCAATACGGAGGTAACAATTTATCGTTAGTAGATGAGTACCTTACTCATCATGAAGAGCAGGATCCACCACCAACCCTGCAGGCGTTTAAGAACAAAAAGTGTTGCGTGGTTACGTAAAATTTACAACGACTATGTTAATAGTGAGGTGATGGAATGCGAATCGAAAGTCTTACTGAAGAATTGGCTAGGCAAATCGAGTTAAAATGTGTGCGTCGCAATATTAAAAAACGGAAAGCGTTATGCGTACGTTGAGATTGATGTGTGATGGTGTATTATCTGTATATAAGTTAGTAATTAGGTTTTCTTTTCATTAGTAGTAATTTTTAGAATCTAATTTATTTTTTTGTGGGTAGTAATTTAGGATGTAATAATAATAATAACATTTTTGTGAGATATGTATATGTGTTCAAAATATCCTAAGTGTTAATACTAGTTAATAAAATGGGAGTATAAAACATTTACCACCACCAGCACTACTGCCACCTTTACTGCAATATGGAGTTTTAGTTTTGTAGGGTAGAACTTAATGTAATTATAATTATTATTTTTTCCTTTTACATATACATTTACGGATTATAATAAATAAATGTGTAATTTTTTATTTTTTATTTAAAACCAACACACACACACACACACACACACACACACACACACACACACAATATATATATATATATATATATATATATATATATATATATATATATATATATATATATATATATATATATATATATATATATATATATATTGTTATATATAAAGAAAGAAACAGAAAACGAGTGTAAAACTATTTAACAGTTGTTTTATTTAAAGGTTAAAAAGTAAAAACAAATGAGTTAAGGAGATTGAAAATTATTATTAATTTTGTTAAATACAAATTCTGAATTTTTATATATAGACTAAACAAATAACAGCGCAAAAGATAGCAGTTCCAAAATTTTCTAAACACTAAAAACTAACGATTTTATTTTATGAAGTAATAGTAACTCTCACACCTGAAACGTAAAATTGATAGTAGGTTCTGTTTAGTGATATCAGCAGTTGTTGAATTTACAAGAAAATAATTTGATATGGTTTTATTTGATACTATTAAACGGAACATTGTTGAGGATACTTAATTTTTTTGTGACATAATTACAAGTGTTTTTTCTATGTTTTATAAACAGTACCTATACTAATAAAAAGTTTCGATTTATGTGGTTTAACATCAAAAATTATGTACATAAAAAAATGTATGTATGTATCAGTATGTTTTTTATTAATAAATAATACAAATTACAATTGGTCTTTACCTATACAAGCAGGACATTTATATCCGTTATTAAACCAATAGTGATGCTTTCCACAGTAATTTAAGTGTTCCAAAGTGCTTGTTGTTCTTACCGGCATTATTGAATTATAAATGAGCTTATTGCCTTACAATAATATACTTATAAAACTACATTATCATTATCGATCCATGAAAAGCGTCTTTCATTCAAATTACAATGCACCTGTATTTAATACTTTTCATGGCACATTCACTCGAAGTTGCATCATTTTCTTTTTTAGCTCATACAGCTCTAAATCTATCTTCAATTTTTTAATTTCCTTGATTAACACCTCGAGTCTTTTCTTTCTCTCATCAATACTTAATAATTCTTTCTTTCTTTCTCTTCTTATCATTCTTATTACTTTCATCATTTCTAGCAATAAAAAGTTTACTGAATCATGCAATCCCGGAGAAGCCTTTTTATTATAAACATGCATCATTTCAAAACTACTAACCTACTCAAAAAACTTTTAGATTTCTAAGAATGATTACCTTGCAACTTCTATTTTTAGCTTTGACCCTGATCAGCTCCAAAAATTTATATTTTCCGCCAAAAAGTTTGACCCTGAAAATTCTATTCTTAGATTTCCTATTTTTAGCTTTTCACCTTGACCTTTTTATATTTCTAAGAAATGTAATATGACACCACCGTAGGTCAATAACCTTTGACCTTGAAAACTCTATTTTTAGATTTATGATTACCTTACAACTTCTATTTTTAGCTTTGACCTTGCCCAGCTCCAAAATTTTAAATTTACCGCCTAAAGTTTGACCTTGAAAGAGCTCCAAAAGCTTCCGTTTTTCACCACCAGAGGGCAAGTGACCTTGAACTGGTCCAGAACCGGCCCCATATTACTACTACACACACACACGCACACCGCACGCGCAAGTGTATATGCACGTGCGCACTCGGAAACTACTACCCTACCGAATCAACTACCCTAGGTGCAATTTAAACGGAAAATAAAGATTATTCGGCGTAACTAATGTCGAAAATAAGCAAAGGAACGGCTATGGCAACATTCAAATACTGCTTGAAATCTGGCTATATATGTAATTACCAAATTAGAAGCCTCTCATTAGTGTTTCTAATCCCGACAGTTTAAACAATTCTTTAAGCACTACTAAGGATGATAACTGTAATTGTTATCGAAACGTATAGAATTGTATAAAATATAAATACAAAAATACACCATTAAGGAAAAACTGAAAAAAGCTAATTATTTTGTATCCTTATCTTTACTAAAAATGTGTATTCATGTTCTTAGAAGAACCGATGGTATATAGACGATATTTCGATACATACAAACCTGCTACTTAGATTTTCTTAAAACTGCCTTATATATATATATATATATATATGTGTGTAAACTGCATTTTTTTTCATTAACTTTTAAAGTACGTACAGTAGAAGATTAACTCGAGTGGGACCCACGACCTCTACTTTACTAGAGTAGGGCTCTTCCAACAGAGCTTTCGAGGAGGCAAGTCATACTCGTTTTAAACTTGAACTGTATGTACTTCCCTAGTTACGATGTATTTCAATTTTTATACGTGTGTGCATAAAAATTATAATACTTAGTAGCTAGGGAAGTACATGCAGTTTAAGTTTCAATCGAGTATGGCTTGGCTTCTCAATAGCTCAGTTGGAAACGCCCTACTTTAGCAAAGTAGAGGTCGTTTGCAGTTAATTTCGCTGCTATTTATACTGGTATTGTTCTTGTGACAGTTTTTTCTTTTCGTTACCGTTTCCATGTGTTTGGTAATATTTGTGTGCCGGCCCTTGTACTAAGATCCTGCGGCCCTTTATCTATTTCTATTGCTTCCTTTATTATCTGTTGTGTTTTGTGTTGTACATAAGCGCGTGTTTTGGTGCGGTCGAAGCCGATGTTGTCCGTTGTCCAATTGGACGTGCTGAGTGAGCGATGAAGTGATTTGATTTTTGTTATTATGTTTGCACTAAATATTCGGCTCTGTCAGTCTTTTTGATCTGGTAGCCCAAATTTTTATTGCAGATTGAAGTCGTGCAGGATGATAACGCGAATTTGCGTTAAGATATGTCTGAGTTTCCTGCATACAGTGTGTCCGAGTTTACCGTTGTCCTTTTTTACACCAAGATGTCCAGGAATAGCAGTTGATGTTTCTACTTCCATTGTAAACTTTATTTCATCGTGTATGCTGTTTATGTGATCCAATAAAGTTTTTAGTTTTTGTTTCCCTGGCATTCATATTGAAAATGTATCGTTTATGTGTCTCAGCCATAGTTCTGGTTTATGTGTGGCAGTTTTAGACTTCAAATCTTGTAAGAATAAATTTGCTACAACGAAAAGACGGGCGATCCCATTGGTGCTCTATCAATTCCTGTGTAGCGTTGATCATTTAATAAAAGTGAAACTAACGCCTATACGAACAATTGGAACTGCAAGAAACATATGCATGAGTACACCATTTTTAAAACTTCTTACCTGTGCTTTAAACATGAACTTTAAAACAAAACTAGCATACATATTGAAAATTGGGTTTGCACACGGTGCGCACATCAGCATACCAACTTTTTGTTTATCAAGATCACAGACATTGCTCGTAAAAGCAAAACCCATATTAAACATTGTGTTTGTGCAGATCAAAAACATGTGCAAACCGGACCTTATTATTTGTTAAGATATTTATATGGAATTTTAACTACAGGTATTCCTAATAAAACAAGACTAACGCGCATATTGAAAATGGAGCTTACGTATGCGCAGGCCAACTTCTTTATTTGTTTAGGTAATTGAATTTAACTACTTTCAGTAATGCGACACTGGTATCTATATTAACATTCTAATAAAAGTGAAGCGAGAGGTTTACATATTTTTTTATTTGTTAAGAGTAACTACAGGTACTCCTAATAAAAACAAAAGTAGTGCACATGCTAAAAATTAAGGTTACGTCGGATGTGCACATGCACGCGCCAACTTTTTTATGTGTTAAAGTATTTAGAGAAATTCTCAGCTTCTAATAACAGTAAAACTAGCGCCTATATTAAAAACTGGGTTTGCATAGGGTTTACGTATGAGCAGACAAGATTTTATATTTGTTAATGTATTTATATGAAGTTTTAACTACTGGTAACTATAACAAAACCAGTGCCAATAGTAAAAATTAGGGTTTGCGCAGGGTTTATACATAGTACAGGAAAACTAAAAAAATCAGTTCTTTCCAATGCCTATAAATGGACTAACAATTTTATACATTTCAATCCCACACCAAACGGGTTCAATCTGTCTCATTTTTGATGATGTTTCATACTCTGTCGATTTGAGCGGAGATTGAATGATTGTAGTTTGGGAAGTATCAAATAATCTTATTTCCTTTAATAAACACCCTATATATTTTCCACTCAATTAATGCACTTTCCTCAAATATACAATACTTGGTATGTACGAGTATCACTTTAAAACACTGAGAAATTTATATTTTTCTGAAAATATCTTTTGTAACGGGTCCACGTTCTGAGTTCCAATTTTAAATTAAATTATTAGTATTAAGATCAGACGCATTCTATATATGCTATGTATACATATATAGATTAGTTGTGCAGTTGTAGTTGCTGACTTATACAAAAGTGCTATCGTGTAAACGTGGTTCTGTTCTGGAAAAGAAAAAAGCCGTGTGTTTCATTTCCTTCCCCAAGGGGGAACACTTTCCAAGCTCTTTCAACCACAATCATGGATTCCCAACATACGTACATTAAGTATGTATCCATAGTGGGATTAAGGATAGGTGCGGTGAGGGTAGGATTGGAAGGAACGGAGTTAGGATCTTAAGGGGAAAGACATTACCCCAGCATTCGCCTAAATAGTCGCACATGGTGTGCATATACGCAATGACCATGTCATTATATGTGTATGAGGAAAACCCTCTGAAAAAACGTCATATAGGGTAGACGAATACCAAACAGATCGTATTACCACAACTCTACCAGCTCGGCAGTTGCGTGAGAAAAATACTTGTGAATATGGTATTCCTATGCGGTCGAGTCAGGAAATGTTGCGTTAAGTGGTTGAATGGCAGAAGTCTGCGGGTGTAAGAAGGGTTTCAATTGTGCGAAAGACGTGTAAAGTCTATCGCGGGAGGCTTAAGCGAGTATACGCTGACAATATCAATTAAGAGTGTTTAAACTGAGTATAATTAAAAAAAAAATAACCGATTATTTTGTGACTATCAAAAAAGAAATCTAGTGTGGTTACAAGGCGGAAATTGCTATATAATAGTACGCTTTTTACATGATGTGTGTATCGATCAAAAAGAGGTCGATATCATATTGATCACAGTGAAGTTATTGGCGTTACAAGCGGATTTCGAGAAGCTAAGATTGGTGCGAAAATTACGAGGCAAAATAAAAAGTTTAACCATTAAACCCGCGTTTGTTTAGGTCTATTAACCAATGCTGTGGTTCGTTAAATTATCGGGATTTGTTTCATAACGAAGGTGACATATCCAGCGCTTGGTTCAGATCAACTAGTGGAAGGAAGTTGTTTCAACACCAACATACCCCAGGTCCAGCGACGGGATCGATAGTTCCAGAGAGCTTTGAGGTATGTGGGTGGAGTAGGTAAATGCATTGATTTCATTCATTTGATCGACCAATAAAACAATGTTGGAACTAGATTGATGTATGTATGTTGACTTTTCAATGCGAGAGGTTTTAATATTTACAAATTTAGAAAGTGACAAGGAACATTTACTTGTTGAATTTTGTTTTGCAAAATATCAGCACCATTAGGTTAAGCATTATTGTTTGATTTGTATGTTAGATAAACCCACGTTAATTTGTACAATAAACTCGTTGCATATTATTCATTTTTTGCATTACATAAACATATCACTTCCCTATAGTAGATATAGTTTCATGTCGTGGCGACCAATATTTGTAGTAAAAGTTTGTAAAGTACCTAAATAAGTCAATTAGTCAATTATTGTAATCAGTTAGGTGAGAGCTAAGTTTTCACTAACGTTCTTAAAACAAAAATTATTAAGTAAGCGTTTAATTACATAAGTTACTCAGAAAATTCAAAAAATGGGACACGTAGTACGTGATCCACCAGGAGCATCCAGTCTGGAGTATTTTCTGACCAGCAAAGGGAATTTACATAAGTTCAAATTCCTGTCACTGGTACATAAAAGTAGACGTGTTAGATTAGAATGGTGTGTTTAAAAAGCTGGACAGAATTTTGCACATTTATATCTTTAATAACCATTTTTAAAATTTTTTTTTGCCTTTACTGGCTTTTGCTGAAATTATTGACTAATTTGCTGTTTTTCTTTTAAGTATCTTTAGTTTAATTATTTTAAGTAACAACTAGATTGCTATCAAAGTAAAAAGTTTAGTCACTTCACTTTGATGACTTATTTTACAAAGTTGGTGGGGCCGACTTGCCTACAATTTTTGCTATTTCACGATTGATATATTGCTGTTAAAATATGTAAATTCTAAGTATTTAATTGTCGTAGTTTTAAAACTGTCGAATTTTGTTGTTTCCATTTGCTTATAAATAGCCTAAACAGGCAAACATGACCAATTCTCACTACGTGAAGAAAGTATACTTTTTGTGGTCATAACATTAAGAGTTGCCTAAATAACATAAATGTAAAAATATTCCTTAAACTGTACTCGTGATTATATCAATATTCCGTTTTGAAAAATGTCCTGTTATTGAATAAGGATGGCAAACCGCAACCGCTTTTAATCTATGAGAGACGGCACACATGTACTATAGCGCGTGAATGAAAAATTTGTACACATGTTAGTGAGCCAAGATGTGTTAGGTGAGGACATATAAAGGTTCGAACTCACATCGGTATTAATGTAGTGTGTACCATATATATATATATATATATATATATAACATACCACAGCTGCCTTCACGCCCGACACGACCGTCTCCACGACACGCACACACACACACACACACACACAGACACAGACACACAGACACACAGACACACAGACACAGACACAGACACACAGACACCAGACAAAGACACACAGACACACAGACACACAGACACACAGACACACAGACACACAGACACACAGACACACAGACACAAGACACACAGACACACAGACACACAGACACACAGACACACAGACACACAGACACACAGACACACAGACACACAGACACACAGACACACAGACACACAGACACACAGACAGACAGACACACAGACACACAGACACACAGACACACAGACACACAGACACACAGACACACAGACACACAGACACACAGACACACAGACACAGCCACACACACAGACACATACAGACACAGACAGACACAGACAGACACAGACAGAGACAGAGACAGACACAGACACAGACACAGACACACAGACACACAGACACACAGACACACAGACACACAGACACACAGACACACAGACACACAGACACAGACACAGACACGCAGACACGCAGACACGCAGACACGCAGACACGCAGACACGCAGACACGCAGACACGCAGACACGCAGACACGCAGACACGAAGACACGCAGACACGCAGACACGCAGACACGTAGACACGCAGACACGCAGACACGCAAGCACGTAGACACGTAGACACGCAGACACGCAGACACGCAGACACGCAGACACGCAGACACGCAGACACGCAGACACGCAGACACGCAGACACACAGACACACAGACACACAGACACACGGACACACGGACACACGGACACACGGACACACGGACACATGGACACACGGACACACAGACACACAGACACACAGACACACAGACACACAGACACACAGACACAGATACAGACACAGACACAGTTTATGATGCGACAAAATTTTACTAAGAAATGTTGTTTATAATCAGTAATTATGGCTTTATAAAAAATTTCAGGAAGATCTACTTAGTTTGATTAAACCGCTATTTTTTAGAATAAACAAAATAAATTGTATTTTTTAAAATCCCATTCGGAGGACATTTAACGAAACAAATAGTATTTACAACAAATTAACTTACGAAAGGTAATCTACAATAAATTATTTATTCAACACAACCGCCACCACTTTCTGCACACCTTTCTATGTGATGTCAGAATTCTTTGAAACTGTTTCGAATTTCCTCGATGTGTATTTGGTGTACTCCGTACTTATCCTTTCTTTTAGTATTTCTCTATTGTTGGGTATCGGTTGAGAGTAAACCAGTTGTTTGAGGCGACCCTATAAAAAAAAATTTAATATCGTCAGGTCGGGAGACCTTGGAGGCCATGCAATCGGACCATTTCTATCTATCCACTTTTCTCGAAACACAAAATTTATCCATTCAGCTACGCGTGCTGTCGAATGTGCAGGACATCCGTCTTGCTGGAAATAAATAGCTTGTCTTTCTGTCAGCGACAAGTCATGTAAGTACTCTTCCCTGAATCTGTCAAGTAGTTGTAGATACTCATTCTGATTTAACCACCCCTCTATGAAGAAAGGTCCAAGAATTCCAAAACGATATGAAACGGCACACCACACATTCTCTGTTTGGTACTACTGTCTTCTACCATTTCCCAAAGTTTGAATTTTCTGTAGACCAGTAGCGACAATTTTGAGACGAAATAACGCCATTGGTAGTAAAAGTTGCTTCGTCTGAAAATACGACGTTTTTATAAAAATTTCATTCTACACATTTCTCCCCAATGGTAAGACAAAATAATAATCTACGGACTGCATCACCTGCTTCGATAGTGTGCACAAATTTTCGTTTGTATGGCTTTACCTTTACCTTTGGATCTATAAATTCTTTGCAATCCCGATTTACTAACGTTAAGATTACTAAATGCAACAAGTTGCATGTTAACTGTAACACCAAAAATAAGAATCATAATGTTGTATGTCACAATAAAATGTTAAGTATCTGTGACCAGGGCTACTGAAAAATTACGAGAGGTGAAATTTCATGCAGAGAGTGAAATAGGACAGCGGAATCTTAGACACTCAATTAAGGAAAAGGTTGAAACATATGATTGTGAATGAAGGTTATGTTATCCACGTGTATGAGGCCATTTAAAAGAGCACAATAAATTTATTGAAACCACTTGATTTTACCGCAGAAGAACATAAAACGTAGCGACGTAGAACTGCTGTAACCAATATTGACAAAGCGTTCAGGTCGTCATATTGCAACAGATTGCGCAGTGTTTTTCATTGGACAATCCACATAGAACTATTTGCAGGTTATAATAGTTGAATCAGTTTTTTTATTTTTTTCAAAAATAAAAAACAATGAAGAAAATCAATTTTATTTTAAAATCTTTATTATCATACAATAGAATAATTCTTTACAATCATTTTTTAAAGACAATTTCTTTGTTGGCCGTAACTGCGGTTAACATGGTTCATTCTGAAGATCCAATTTTCAATGACGCGTTCGAGCATTTCGAGTGGTACTTGGCCAATGAATCGACCAATATTGGCCTCCAATGCTCTAATTGTAGCCGGTTTATCCATGTAGACTTTGGACTTTACGTAACCCCAAAGGAACAAGTCTAGAGGTGTGATGTCACATGATCTAGGCGGCCAATTCAGTGATCCGAAGCGTTTGTTCATTCACGTACCCACTAAGCTAGAAATGTGCTTCATCGGTGAACAAACTTTTGTCCAAAACACTGGACCTTCTCATGCTTATCAAGAGCTCAATGACTGAAACGGAAACAATTCGGAAGGTCGGTCTGCTTCAGTTCTTGCACTAGTTGAATTTTGTATGCTTTTAAACCAAGATCTTGACGTAAAATTGTTGCATACAACAAGCCAAGCTGTTGAAAACGGCGACGAATCGTTTCTTCACGGTCTTCGCGTACACTCTCCACTACCGCCGCTACATTTCCTACACTACGTGCTGGATGTGGTCTATTTGGTCACGTATTATCCAATAATGAAATCGGTTTTAAATCTTACCGTTGGTATAGCGAATTGTGCGTTCGTTAAGCCGATTATGTGGACGGTAAGTTGCTCTAAGCGCGCGATACACTTTCCCTGAGAACACCCGTTTTGTAGACCCTGTACCGGGCTAAGCCTTTCCATTATGAAATGTCAAACAATACTGAATGAAAATGTCACGCCAGTTGATACGACGCACGCGCGATCTGCCATTAAATCCCCACCACAAAAAGTACCTCCAAATGTACGACTTATTGTAGTTTCTATGGCGATATACACATCTGAACTGCAATATTTTTTATATTGAGAAGTGCAGAAGCATTTAAATGCACTCGTTATCTGTATGCTCATCGTTGATTTACTTATAATATATATATATATATATATATATATATATATATATATATATATATATATATATATATATATATATACAATTCTATTAGGAAATCAAAACGTTCAGCAAACTGAGAATCATTGTATGTAATATTGTAGAGCAAATGTTATTCCTTTACAAAAAATTTAAAATATTAATTATAACTATAAAATCAGAATTATGCGCTTGTATGATTGATCATTTTACTTTTCAATAACCTAAAAATCAATTTATGTACTGAAAACATCTCTCAATTTTGGAAAAATTCTTCCGCATAGATTACCGTTAATTGCGGGTAAAAAGGTAAATCCCAACTTTATTTGCGTATAAAATAGAATATTAAGAAACTGTAATTGTTTAAGATGCGTGTTTATCGCACGAGTTTAGGTTTAGAAAACGAGCCGCGCAGCTGTGAGTTTTATAATGGGCCACTGCGATGTTATGAACCGAATTCCTTATGCTATTTTTTCTATTTTGCGTATTTATCTTGATGCCAATTTTTTATTTCATATTGTTTGGTGTACAGGTTGGAAACATTGGTATTCGTGTCGTACAATTTGATTCAAACATAGATTAAACCTTCATTTAGCCTTAAAGCATTTTGAACGGTTCTAAATATATTTAAACAAACAGAAAACCAATTAATTTGTGCTTAGAATAAAATAACAATACGTAACTTTATAGTCGAATTGCAAATTGTTAACACATTTACATAAATGAATCTCTCATAAAGCTCTATACAAAATAATAAACTTCTAAGTTGTGCACATAACAATTTTTCACATTTCACATAAGATTTTGATGAACATGATTTCCTCTGTAGTTCTGATTCCCACGCAGTTGATAAAAAAGCAGATGGTTACTAGAAATGTAAGAAAAGACCAATACATGAATTAAAATTAATTCTGTTTCCCAAATCTTACTTGAAAAAAACAATAGTTGGTACTAAACTCATCAACGGTTACATCAAAACTATTCACTACGTACTTGTATCGACTTCGAAAATTCAAAACCTTCATTAAATTTTGTTTTATTTTATTGAGCAGGTAATAATAAATAAACTCATCTCAATTCACCTTAATGCATCCTAGTTCATCTTAATTCACGTTAGTTAATCTTAATTCATCTTAGAATTCCCAAGGACAATAATTATGACTAATTCATCTCAATTCATCTTAATTCATTGTAATTAATCTTAATTCATCTTAATTCATCTTAATTCATCTTAATTCATCTTAATTCATCTAAATTCATCTTAATTCATCTTAATTCATCTTAATTCATCTTAATTCATCTTAATTCATCATAATTGATCTTAATTCACCTTAATTCATCTTAATTCATCTTAATTCATGTTAATTCATCTTAATTCATCTTAATTCATCTTAATTCATCTTAATTAATCTTAATTCATCTTAATTCATCTTAATTCATCTTAATTCATCTTAATTCATCTTAATTCATCTCAATTAATCTTAATTCATCTTAATCCATCTTAATTCATCTTAATTAATCTTAATTCATCTTAATTCATCTTAATTCACCTTAATTCATCTTAATTCATCTTAATTCATATTAATTCATCTTAATTCATCTTAATTCATCTTAATTCATCTTAATTCATCTTAATTCATCTTAATTCATCATAATTGATCTTAATTCATCTTAATTCATCTTAATTCATCTTAATTGATCTAAATTCATGTTAATTCATCTTAATTCATTTTAATTCATCTTAATTCATCTTAATCCATCTTAATTCACCTTAATTAATCTTAATTCATCTTAATTCATCTTAATTCATCTTAATTCATCTTAATTCATCTTAATTCATCTTAATTCATCTTAATTCATCTTAATTCATCTTAATTCATCTTAATTAATCTTAATTCATCTTAATTCATCTTAATTCATCTTAATTCATCTTAATACATCTTAATTCATCTTAATTCAATTAATTCATCTTAATTCATCTTAATTCATCTTAATTCATCTTAATTCATCTTAATTCATCTTAATCCATCTTAATTCATCTTAATTCATCTTAATACATCTTAATTTATCTTAATTCATCTTAATTCATCTTAATTCATCTTAATTCATCTTAATTAATCTTAATTCATCTTAATTCATCTTAATTCATCTTAATTCATCTTAATACATCTTAATTCATCTTAATTCAATTAATTCATCTTAATTCATCTTAATTCATCTTAATTCATCTTAATTCATCTTAATTCATCTTAATCCATCTTAATTCATCTTAATTCATCTTAATACATCTTAATTCATCTTAATTCATCTTAATTCATCTTAGTTCATCTTAATTCATCTTAATTCATCTTAATTCATCTTAATTCATCTTAATTTATCTTAATTAATCTTAATTCATCTTAATTAATCTTAATTCATCTTAATTCATCTTAATTCATCTTAATTCATCTTAATTCATCTTAATTCATCTTAGTTAATCTTAATTCATCTTAATTCATCTTAATTCATCTAATTCATCTTAATTCATCTTAATTCATCTTAATTCATCTTAATTCATCTTAATTCATCTTAATTCATCTTAATTCATCTTAATTCATCTTAATTCATCTTAATTAATCTTAATTCATCTTAATTCATCTTAATTCATCTTAATTCATCTTAATACATCTTAATTCATCTTAATTCAATTAATTCATCTTAATTCATCTTAATTCATCTTAATTCATCTTAATTCATCTTAATTCATCTTAATTCATCTTAATCCATCTTAATTCATCTTAATTCATCTTAATCATCTTAATTCATCTTAATTCATCTTAATTCATCTTAATTAATCTTAATTCATCTTAATTCATCTTAATTCATCTTAATTCATCTTAATTCATCTTAGTTCATCTTAATTCATCTTAATTCATCTTAATTCATCTTAATTCATCTTAATTTATCTTAATTCATCTTAATTCATCTTAATTAATCTTAATTCATCTTAATTCATCTTAATTCATCTTAATTCATCTTAATTCATCTTAATTCATCTTAATTCATCTTAATTCATCTTAACTTATCTTAATTCATCTTAATTCATCTTAATTAATCTTAATTCATCTTAATTCATCTTAATTCATCTTAATTCATCTTAATTCATCTTAGTTCACCTTAATTCATCTTAATTCATCTTAATTCATCCTAATTCATCTTAATTCATCTTAATTCATCTTAATTCATCTTAATTCATCTTAATTCATCTTAATTCATCTTAATTCATCTTAATTCATCTTAATTCATCTTAATTCATCTTAGTTTATCTTAATTCATCTTAATCGCTTAACGTTCCATTTATTTCGCAAAGGTCGGTAAAAAAATCCTTTTATTTTATGTATTAGTAGTGTTGAACTTACTGTTTTATCAATACTTAGCATAATTAAACATGCAAAAATAAATCACAATTAGAAAAAAATATTTATTAAATAACCGAATTTCGCTCACCCGAGTTAACTCGGGCATATAAAAAATTCATGAGTCACGATGATACAATGTCAAAAAATAAACAAATTGAACATTCAAATTATAATATAATATTCTTACACACTAGAGTTAGTATGATAAAGGGGTAACACATAGTGGTACGTCGCAATCTGGGCAGCAATACCTAGTTTCCCTGCGAATTTTTTTACCACGAGCATCACGTTTTTTTGCAGCGCACTGCACATTGCCCTGTTGGGTACGTCTTCTTTTCTGTAGCTGGAATGTAGTCGAAATGGCGGCCAGTTAGTCGAAAAGCCGGAAGGCTAGTTGAAGGACGTCTCTTCTACCAGTGAACTCTGTTTGGTGATATTTCTCCATCAAAGATTGGATAAGGTTCAACCTATACACTAATGCAGAATTGTTGCCACCATTTTTGCGATATATCATAAATGAATTCCATAACGACAAGTCCAGCAAATGGAAAAAGATTTTCTTCTAATATTTTTTGCCACGCTTGCGTGGTAGGGAGTAACCGCTAAATGCTGATCAACACGATCTACCCCTCCCATGGTATCATTATAATCAACGACAACTTTGGGTTTGATCTTTATTTCATTTCTTCTTGTTTGTACGTGTACACAAGAATTTGAATGAATGGTGGAAATCAATGAAATATCTTTTTTGTCTTTCCATTTTAGTACGCATACCTTGCCTCTTTGGAAAGCAATTGTTTCTCCTTTTTTTAGTTTTTTTGTGTTCAGTTCCCTTGGAACTTCTTTTCTTGTAATTCGTAAGGTACCGTATAGGTCAGTTTTATTTGAAATTAGAAGGTCGGCAAGCTGTGGTGAGTTATAACAGTTGTCCATTGTAAGACAATATCGTTTATTCAGAAGTTCATGTGTAAGTGTCATAACTACTTGAGATGAGACTGGAAGGCTATCATATTGTTGATCAAGATTTGTCATCTTACCGGTATATATATAATAAAATTCCAAACATAGTCACTCTTAGATTCACAAAGCAAGTAGGTATTGATTTCAAACCTAGCTCTCTTCAATGGAATATATTGAATCCAACCAAGTTCTCCCTTATACAACACAAGACTCTCATCTATAGTTATGTGCCTTTCAGGGGTACATGTATCACGAAATTTTTTTACTAATTTATTATACACAGGCCATATTTTGTTTAGTTTCGGATTTGGGTGCGTTTCTTCATCATACTCTTCATTGTTTGAAAAATGAAGGTTCTGCTGTATTGCATCAAATCTTTTATTTGGCAAGCATTTTGAGAAAAAAGGTGTTACCAGTAAAGGATTTTTACCAATAGTGTCGTAGCTCTGGTTTCTTTACAACACTTTGAAGAATAATGAGACCTATAAAAACTCTCATTTCTGAGGATGTCACAGGATACCACTTATCGCTTCTATTTTTTTGATCTGCATAACGGTTGGTTTCAACTATTATGTGAGTAATTAGATCATCATCAAAAAACTGCTCAAAATAATCAAGTTCTTTACAATCACCGCCAGCTATGATATTTACAGAAGGAACCGCAGTAAAAGGGAATGCTGGTTGTACCATTGTATTATGCTGTAATTCACACCAATTCCGAAAAGTAAAATCTACCGAGACTTCTGAAACTGAACTTGAGTAGCTTTCTACACTTGTGTCGGAGCCGCTGTCTTCTATTGGTTCCTCTACGCCCGAATCACATAAAAATTCACTATCCATATTTAGTTTATATTCTTGTCTGACGGTTACAACAATATTTAGCGAAGCACTAATTTACATATAAATATTACAAAATATATAGTCTTGTCTAACGTTTACTAAGATATTACGCAAAGCACTAAATTAGATAGATACTATGAAAATATATAGCTTTTAACGCTGCTAAAATTTTGCACGTGTTACGCTACGATATACGAGGAAAACAATGAGTTCGTACAATTATGTACGTTGTAGAAACAATACTGACTCGACAAATCAGTTGCCGACTCCACCAAATAGCTCGTCATATACCAAATAGCATGCAATCATAAGCTAGGCAAGCAACATAACATTAATGCGTATATACCGAAATAACTCGGCTATATTTAAAAATTAGCGACAAAATTTGTATACGCCCGAGTTATTACGGGTGAGCAAAAACAGAAACGACGCGCAAACCAGAGGTAACTCGGGTGAACACGTTAAGCGGTTAATTAATCTTAATTCATCTTTATTCACCTTAATTCATCTTTATTCACCTTAATTCATCTTAATTCATCTTAATTCATCTTAATTCATCTTAATTCATCTTAATTCATCTTAGTTCAATTAATTCATCTTAATTCATCTTAATTCATCTTAATTCATCTTAATTCATCTTAATTCATCTTAATTCATCTTAATTCATCTTAATTCATCTTAATTCATCTTAATTCATCTTAATTCATCTTAATTCATCTTAATTCATCTTAATTCATCTTAATTCATCTTAATTCATCTTAATTCATCTTAATTCATCTTAATTCATCTTAATTCATCTTAATTCATCTTAATTCATCTTAATTCATCTTAATTCATCTTAATTCATCTTAATTCATCTTAATTCATCTTAATTCATCTTAATTCATCTTAATTCATCTTAATTCATCTTAATTCATCTTAGTTCATCTTAGTTCATCTTAGGTCGTCTTAGTTCGTCTTAGTTAATCTTAGTTCATCTTAGTTCATCTTAATTTATCTTTTTGTGTGGGAGAATTTTCAAGACCGTGAAAACATTTTATTACGCGAGGCACTTTTAATGTTTGCCGACACCGCTTCGCGATCTTAATTCATGTGGCACTGTACTGTAGGCCAAGTCCCCTTAATCTCAATCAAACCAGTTAGATCAATTTCTACCAAATCAATCTCGATCAAATAAATCCAATCAATCTCAATCAAATCAATCTCAAATGCCACAAAACAAAAATGTTTTTATTTATTAAATCTCATTGTTACAAAACATAGTAGTTATAAAACCCTTTTTCTAAATGAATATTAAATTGGTTGTTTCGCCTGTTGGTCCTAAATAATGCCTAAATAATAAAACTAATTACCTAATTAGTGTTTTTCCCAAAAACACATAATTACAGATTGCATGCAATTCCAACGCCAGCTTGGTGTTGCATTTTTGTCACAGAGTATATATATATATATATATATATATATATATATATATATATATATATAAATAAGCAACAATACGATTATCAACAACAACACTAGTAAGTGATAGTTTTTGGTTTTAACCTTTACTCCTTATTTTATTTACTTTATTTAATTACTTGTACAGATTTTTAACGTTATGTTAAAATTACAGATATGGATTTATCTGTAAACATACATACTGTACATGTTTTAAACGTTTTAAAAACGTTAAGGATTTAGATATAGTGGTGTAATACAAGATATTCAATCTGGACGTCATATGTCCCGTACGGAAAAGGGCGGTGGTGAGACTTAGGAAATTTAAACGTGCGCTACCCGAGCGTTACCATAAGTTTTTAAATTCTGAAGACCATTGTATACAACAATTTAATGAGCGGTAGAAAAGTAAAGATGCTTCAATGCATTTTTTTAGGTTCAATAGGCATAACAACCAATTTAATATTCATTTAGAAAAAACTACTATGCTATGTAATGATGAGATTGGTTTAATAAATAAAATCATTTTTGTTTTGTGGTATTTGAGATGGATTTGATCGAGATTGATTTGATTGAGATTGATTTGATAGAGATTGATATGACTGGTTGATTTGATTGAGATTGATTTGATTGATTGAGGTTGATTTGATTGAGATTGAATTTATTGAGATTGATTTGATTGAGATTGATTGATTGAGATTGATCTGATTGATTCATTTTATTGATATTGATTTAATTGATTGATTTGAGTAAGATTGATTTGATTGAGATTGATTTGATCGAGGTTGATTTGATCTAGATTGGTTTCATTGGGATTGATCTGATTGATTTGACTGAGATTGATGTGACATGGCCTAAGAGTCAGTGTCAGACGAATTAAGAATGTGGAGCGGTGTCGGGCAAACATCTAAAGTTACGCGCTCAATTAAATTTTCCCACGGTCTTCAACATTTTTCCACAAGAAGAGGAATCAAAATGATTTTAATTATGAGTCATAATTACGATCCTTAGGGATGCTGAGATGAATTAAGATGATCTAAGGTGGATTAAGATGATTTTAATTATGAGTCATAATTTTGGTCGTTCGGGATGCTGGTGGTCCAACTGCACCGGAACTTGCTGGACACCTCTACTTACTCATTATTGATAACATGTTATTTAATACTTTATGTTAACGCTAATAAAGCATTTTCCTGGGTTACATACCAACATTAAAAAAAATTTCAGCTTCACAATCGCAAATTTTTCTCACTTTCCTCGATACCAAAAAATTAAAATATTCTTCTAACATCATTTTATAAAAATATTGATTCATTTGAATTTAACTAAGTTATTTATTTTAAACGACGGTTTGCAATATGCATTTCTAGTAATTGGGAATGTTTTAAATATAATATAATTCCACAATTCCTTTTTTATAATTATTTATTTCTTTATGCGTTTCAATACATGTATCATTATCACGTGAAAGTGTATAAGTAAAATAACAAACAAGCAGTTATGGTAACAAATCATGAAGGTAAAACAGCAAACTTGATGTAAATTATAATTCTATATTTACAATATCTGTTGAAGGTGAGTCTATAAGATCAATCTGTTTTTTCATTAAATGTACTTTCCGTTTATGTTAGTAAACTTCTAATATAGATTTTCTTCTTTCCAGTAGCTTGGGGATTACAACATAAAGTTGATACACGATCAGAAATAAAAGTAAAATGACAAAAAACATTATTTGACTCTCAGTTCATCTGGGTTAATTAAAAATAATAAGGCCCAACAGTTATGTAAGGTACGTTATAGCTGTTGTATAAGTATAACTTATATTTGTGCCAGTCTTAAAATTAACTTAATACACGTTTTGTCATCTTTTGGTGAAGAGGTACCGTAATTTAATCATACGAGACGTTGTAATATAAACTGGCTCAATAGCACTTTACCTACGTTCATAATTAAACGTGGCACAGCGAACAAATATTATATAGTTAACCCTTAAAAACATACTTTAATAAAATATTCGTGTTAAAGACTTGCAGTAAAGGATATTCTAAACACAAAGATAATAAGCTATAAATGAGTTAACATTATTAGTATTCGTTAATAGTATTATGTTTGGAAGCAAGCAAACTATAAACTTAATGCTAAAAGTCAACTATATGTCAAATTGAACTATGAATAAACGACATCAGACAAATACATTGACAGAATGTTAATGTGTATAAGTCAATAACTGCAAAAAAAGAATTGAAAAATGCATGAAAACATGATATGAAAGTAATACCGAATTCAAAATGAGTTTTTAATCGAAACTCACGTTTATGATAATTATATATGATTATTATATATATTATACAGGGAATTGTATTTCGATTAAAGGATTAATCAGCCTTCGTTTTAATTATTCCTATTGACTTTAGTTTAACAGGAATTCAATGGCCAAATTTTTAATCGCGGTGCATGTTCTGAATAATATTGAATTTTAGTAGTTTTCCTAATAATTCGGTGTACATCGTATTCGAAACTGAGCTCGTTTACAACAACATCAAAGAATTTTACTATGATGTGGTGAAAGCCTAAAGGACAAGGAGAAATGTGAGAATACAGAGTGAAGAGAATAAAATGAAAAAGAAACCTCCCCACAATGTTATAATAATAAATACTGTATAAAACTTATTGCAGTAGGGAATTTGTAAAAATGAATAAAAACCGATTTTATCTCTCATCAATTAATTTCCAATAGAGTCTTATCGTTTTCGGAAAGACGCGGTCCAGTCACCGTACCCATGCCGTAGGTATTTAGACAGTAGCAGACGTAACCTTGTTTCCATTAGCGGTGTGTTATCCAGTTACATTACATTTATACATCTTGTATTACATTTTTCTGCTACCATTCTCATTAAGTTTGTCAATTCGAGATTGGAATAATTGTTAAAGCAAATTTGTAAGGGAATAGATAAATTAGGACTATAAGACGTGTCAAGTAGAAAGGATATAAAAAAAATGCATTGCAAAAATTCTTTTAAATATTTGACTCTAATGAAAGTTGTAGTGAAATTTTTACAACTTCCGAGAAATAATATGTTGATTTTGTTGATTTTGCAACTCCTCATACACTTAATTGTGTGTATTTACGTGATTTTTTTTTGTATTATTATACATTTAAAAACTCAAGGAAAAATAAAGAAAAGCCTGCTATAGTAATTAAAAATAACACAATCAATCTAAATTTATTAAGTCAATTCTCAGATGAAGATTTGGTTAAGTTGAGAAATTACATGTAATAATTTTAATTTTATAGCGATACATGTATATGTGCATGGCAACCAAAATATAAACATAAAACAGTAAAATTAAAAACATTTTAGAATTTTATAAAAAAAATATATACACATTTTTCTATGGATAGTAAGCAATTGTCGTTATGCACTTTGGTTTGATAATTTAACAAATAATAAAGGTAAAATTATGGAAGAATTTTTGATCATAAATCATTTATTACTTTAAAATAAGGAATCTCAGCTAAACACTTTTGAAACTATAAGAAGTAAAAGTAATATTGATTTTACGATTACTAATCACTCTAAAGGATTGAAAAATTGGGTAAGTTGAAAGTTGTTCCGATAATGAAATTATAACTTTTATAATAATATATGAAGTTAATAATATACTAAAATATTTAGTACTGAACAACACACGACAACCTACAAAGTGGAAATTCATTCAAAGAAATGAGATAATTTTAATAATCATTTCTTACCTTCCAACCTACATGTACAGGCTGTCCCAAATTCGAGGGCAAGCATGGGGATCTCGCTTATTATAAGAGATAGGATATAGGTTTAAATTCGGCACATTTGCTAAATTCGATGCCGAGTAATAATCTGCAAAGAAATTTGAGCTAACTCGAATGGATTTGGTTTTATGCTCAAAAAACTAAAAATTTCGATTTTTGTTATTCGCGTTTGGCTACCTTATTATTAGGAATTTTCAAAATTCGATTAAACATTACTAAGGCAACTTTTTACGCACAATACTAATTATTAAAAATATTATGCGACGTTTTGTTTATTCTGAACCATCATCAGGTTTATTTTTTCTTATCGGGGTTAAGACATATTTTTATGGCGTTGGATGGAGAAAGTTATGCTGATTTGAGCAATATATAACACCTCATGGTTTGATCGACTGCGAACTAAAATACTCTTAAATTAAAAACTAAATATCACATTATCACGATACCCATCAATCAAACAAAACTCAGGAGTTGGCTTTTGTCATGTTATTTTATATTTGTAAAAAGGGTAATAACTGCAAGATCCTTCGTGTTAGTGCTTTAAAATTTGCAAGTTTCTTTAGAATGTTTTCAAATTCAGAAAAACGAGACATTATAAGGATATTTTATAGCTGCAATAGAAATAGTGTCAGAGCAGAACAAAGATATTTAGAGGAATATCCGGAGAGGCAGCAACCAAACCAGAGATATTTTTTAAAATTAGACCAAAATTTGCGAGAATTTGGATGTTTTCAGAAACCTCGAAATGCATATGGTAGCAGACTAGACAGAGATGCCGAAGAAGAAATTTTACATCAGGTACTATTTGTTAGTATTATACTAATTATAAGAATTTCCACTCACTTCACTGCTAATTTCAGCAGACATTTTTTTTGGAGAGTTATGACTTTATGTTATCCATCTTAGGTTCAAGAAAATCCTTCAACATCTACCAGAGAAATAGAGCAAACTATTGAAGTGCCAAAAACGACAGTTTGCGAGTGTTAAAGCAACACCGTTATAAACCATTTAAGTTACACGTTAGTCAAACTCTTCGGCCTGGGGACGATATGAGACGGTTGGATTTTTGTAACCAACTTAATACCAAAATGCTGGAAAATCGCAACTTTCTCAATCAAATAATTCGGACGGATGAATACAATTTTTCCACTAATGGAATGTTTAATCGTAATAACGAGCACTACTGGTCCGTTGAAAATCCACGAATTAACAGGCAAATGCGAGGACAAGGCCACCGGTCTTTTAATGTGTGGGTTGGAATCTGGAAGGATAGGCTCTTTGGGCCAATTATTTACTAACGTCTCAACGCTACCTCGCATTTCTAACACACGAAATATCAGACCTTTTGGATGATGTTACGCTAAACGAAAGATGGACTCTCTGGTGGCAAATGGACGGAGCTCCTCCTCATAATGCTGCGATAATAAGTGAATATCTTAACGGCGAATTTCCTGATAAATGGATGGGAAATAGGGGACCACTTAGGTGGCCAGCAAGAAGTCCAGATTTAACCCCTTTAGATTACTTCCTCTGATATAGAAGAACTCCAGAATAGGGTTGTTAATAAACTTTGTCAAATTCCCAGGCGAACCATTCAAAGAAGCGTAAACAATTGTAAAAGAAGAATTCGTTACTGTAGGAGGAAACTTGTTCGAACATTTATTATAATAATTTTTGTTTGTTTGTCTGTGTAATTATTTTGTTGTTACCTATCGATAAATTTGCGTTGTCGCTATTATGACCGTGTTACATAGACATACTTGTTTGAGTTGTTTGTTAATGTTTTCTCTTTAAATTGTTTAAATGTTTTTATATTTTTTTGGACGTTCTAACGAGTTTAACAAATTAAATAAGTAGAACTACTGTAATTATTCCTTGCTGGATCCAAGAAGGCGGAATCTTGTTCTTCGCATTTTTCTCATTATTTTAGTTCGCAGTCGATCAAACCATAAAGTGTTATATATTGCTAAAATCAGCATAACATTCTCCATCCAACGACATCAAAATATATCTTAACCCCTATAAGAAAAAATAAACCTGATGATGGTTCAGAATAACCGAAACGTCACATAATATTTTTAATACCGTATTATTATTGTGCGTAAAAAGGTGCCTTAATAATGTTTAATCGAATTTTGAAAATTCCTAATAATAAGGTGGCCAAACGCGAAAAACGAAAATCGAAATTTTTAGTTTTTTGAGCATAAAACCAAATCCATTAGAGTTAGCTCAAATTTCTTTTCAGATTATTACTCGGTATCGAATTTAGCAAAAGTGCCGAATTTAAACCTATATCCTATCTCTTATAATAAGTGAGATCCCCATGCTTGCCCTCGAATTTGGGACAGCCTGTACACATGATTATGCAATCGACTTTTTTTCACTATCGTTAAATCGCCTCATTACAAAGTTTGACAAGATCGACTGCGTGTATATATATATATATATATATATATATATATATATATATATATATATATATATATATATATACTACGTTTCAAATGAAATGCACCACTTGGAAATAATAATGCTATGATTTTGAAATTTTGGCAAAATAATGTTTCAGTATCATATAGAAAACGATGGAAGTTTGTACTTTGCACCACTGTTAATATCAATTATCAACAATCTTTATTTATACATTTTAAGAAATCTAGTCGCTTAGTGTCAATTTTTTGTTGTTTAACTGGCACATTTATTCTGAAAAAATGCCCCCAATAAGACAACGACGAAACTTTGCCCAAGTTTCAGATTTTGACAGGGGTAGAATTATCAGCATGAAAGAAGCAGGTTTGTCATTTCGAGAAATCGGCAGAAGACTTAATCGAGACCACACCACGGTGGCCCGCATTTGGTCTGAAGAAGGCATTCAACGACCTCGTCCCAGTGAAAGATCACCACGCAGCACCAATGGTCGTGAAGAACGACTTCTTAGGCGGATGGCCACAAGAGATCGGTTTCAGTCAACAAGGTCTGTTGCGTTGAACTGGACACCTATCAATGTCAACAATCTACAGGAGAATTAAGTCTTTTGGCTTACATTCGTATCGTCCGTACCGACGACCCCAGTTAACTCAAGAGCATAAGACTGCTAGATTGGCATGACGTCAAGAGTGGCGGGACTGGGGCCTTCTAGGGAATAACATCGTTTTCAGCGACGAATCGCGTTTTTGTTTTTGGCGTAACGATGGTCGTCAGAAGGTGCGGCGGTTTCGAGGAGAATGTCGAAATTTAGAGTTTGTTGAAAGACGTCCCACAGGCTTAACACCTGGAGTCATGGTTTGGAGCGCCATACGTGTTGGTGGAAGATCTCCTCTTGCGTTCATTGTACGCGCATTAAGTGCTCAGCGTTACATTGATAATGTTTTGGAGCCAGTGGTAGTACCGTTAATGCAGGCGTTGCCAAATGGTATTTTGCAACAAGATAATGCTAGACCACATACTGCACATGTTACAAGAAGGTTTCTGGATCAAGTGCAGCTACCAGTATTGCCGTGGCCTGCGCGATCGCCAGATCTTTCGCCCATTGAACATGTATGGGACATGATGGGTCGAAGACTAAGGCAACTACCACGGCCCCCAAACAACTTGGATGAATTACGACACCATCCCCAGGTAGCCTGGGATGAAATGCCTCAGGAGGATACAGACCATCTCATAGAAAGCATACCTCGGAGAGTGCACGCCTGCATTGCTGTGCGTGGCGATGCTACACACTATTAACATTTTCTTGTTAACTGTTAATATTTGATTTCAAAAGGTCATCATCTATACATGTTAATAAAGCACTATTTTGCCATACTTTCAAGATCATAGCATTATTATTTGTAAGTGGTGCATTTCATTTGAAACGTAGTATATGTGTGTGTGTGTGTGTGTGTGTGTGTGTGTGTGTGTGTGTGTGTGTGTGTGTGTGTGTGTGCGTGTGGGTGAGTGCGGTGTGCGTGCATACTTGCGTCCGTGTGTACATGCGTGAGTGTTTTTGGGTGAGTGCGTGAGTGCATCCGTGCGTACGTGTGTGAGTGTGTGCGTGCGTGTGTGTGCATGTGTGAGAACCATAATACGTACGTACTTGAAATGTACTTAAGTTTTATTTTATTTCTCCTGGAGCTGATTAGATTTTGAAAGAAATCCAGCAGCGGGGGGGGGGGATGAATTAAGACAGTTTTACTTTTTTTAATTATGTTCTACGTAATTTTTTGATACAAGGTTTAATTATCCTAAGGTGGAATTTAAGTGTTTGTTCAAACTTTTCTTCATAAAGTATTTTAATACGAAGCCAAACTGGATTAAAAATTAATTAAATAATATTGAATTCGATGTTTTTATTTTCAAGTATCAAGCATCTAGATATCTACTAACCACTATCTGAGATGAAATTTTAAATGTCCACCTGACAGCTTATTGTTTTTGTATACGTTGCCCATTTTCTTTATGAACGTATTAAAAAGTTGTATAGTTACCCTAAAAATTATTATTATTACAATTATTTCCTTTATTTCAATTTCCACTTTATGTATGTCACACCAGATATTTTAATGTAATTATCCAACCTCTATTATAAATTGGTTTATAACGAAAATAGGCAGTAATGTAAAAAAAAGCAATAATCCTTGTCAGACGGATGTTTAAACCATCCTGTCATATAGAGCAAGGGTAATAGACAAATAGATGCTCGCTTAAAAAAAAATTCTAAAGCCACTCGTTTCAATAAAATACCGATAATACAATTTAACCATTTTCAATCCTATTTCATTAATTTTTAGACTTAGTTTGCTTTATATTAAGAAACTGTACAAATAAAAGTTATGTAAAATTAAATTTTCTTTAAATAATGTAAATCATTTTTTTATAAAATTATTCTCATTCAGATACTGAAAAAAATTGAATAAACTCTAAAATTCTAAATTAAATTTTTTCCGCTAAATTACGCGTCGTATCAAACGATGGCATAGAATATAATTAATCGATATATTCAAGGTCTATATGTCGGTATTTTTATATCTTTGAAATATGCAGATGTTTCAGAAATAAGTGATAAAACGAAAAACTGCTCATAATAAACCCCCCTCACTGACGATGAATATCTCCCAAACTCTTATCAGCTCCAGAGAAATACAAGTAAGTTTAAATACGAAATTTCTAAGTTACGTATGGATACTAACATACATCCACACACACGCGCGCACAGCACGCACAGCACACGCACACACACACACACAACTACAACACACACAC